>JACEFZ010023666.1:0-72500 GCA_014155875.1 Cepaea nemoralis
ACTGACTGACTGACTGACTGACTAACTAACTAACTAACTAACTAACTAACTACTAACTAACTAACTAACTAACTACCTAACTAACTAACTAACTAACTAACTAACTAACTAACTAACTAACTAACTAACTAACTAACTAACTAACTAACTAACTAACTAACTAACTAACTAACTAACTAACTAACTAACTAACTAACTAACTACTAACTAACTAACTAACTAACTAACTAACTAACTAACTAACTAACTAACTAACTAACTAACTAACTAACTAACTAACTAACTAACTAACTAACTAACTAACTACCTAACTAACTAACTAACTAACTAACTAACTAACTAACTAACTAACTAACTGACTGACTGACTGACTGACTGACTGACTGACTGACTGACTGACTGACTGACTGACTGACTGACTGACTGACTAACTAACTAACTAACTAACTAACTAACTAACTAACTAACTAACTAACTAACTAACTAACTAACTAACTAACTAACTAACTAACTAACTAACTAACTAACTAACTGACTGACTGACTGACTGACTAACTAACTAACTAACTAACTAACTAACTGACTGACTGACTGACTGACTGACTGACTAACTAACTAACTAACTAACTAACTAACTAACTAACTAACTAACTAACTAACTAACTAACTAACTAACTAACTAACTAACTAACTGACTGACTAACTAACTAACTAACTAACTAACTAACTAACTAACTAACTAACTAACTAACTAACTGACTGACTGACTGACTGACTGACTGACTGACTGACTGACTGACTGACTAATTAACTAACTAAGGAACTAACTTACTAACTACTTATAGCAACCGTTACACTGCTATATTTACACACCCACACACGCCCACACACACCCACACACACACACGCACACACACACACACACACACACACACATATTTGGATCCTCCACCGTGCAACGGAATTGTTGCACCATACTGAGATTCCCCTTGTGTGATCTATGGAAGGAGACTGGAGAACTTTTGAAGATATCCATATGCATTGGAAGTGATCATTTACAAATCAAAATAATAATAATAATAATAATAATAATAATAATATAACTATAATGTGATGATGATAGTAGTAATAATAATGTAACTCTAACATGACAATAATAGTTATATAAAAATTATATAACTGTAATAATATAATAATAGTAATATTATAATATGCCGGCTCCCTGGTCTAGAGGTTACACGACTTTCTCCGTGATCTCGTATACTCTCCTAAGTAACGTGACGTTGCGCGAGAATCGGTAGCGGTTCTCTCCGCGTCGGTAACTTAACAGGTATGTGAGCCGGTCGCTCAGAAAGCAATGGCAAACTACTGAGCGTAATCTTGCCAAGAGATCAACAATCAGCCGAAAGATGCTGATGTTGACACGATGTCCTGTAAAGGATATGAAAAAAAAATAATAATAATAATATAAAACTAATAATAATAAGAATATAATAATCAACATCACAA
Organism: Cepaea nemoralis; assembly: GCA_014155875.1. Lineage (NCBI taxonomy): Eukaryota > Metazoa > Mollusca > Gastropoda > Stylommatophora > Helicidae > Cepaea > Cepaea nemoralis. The sequence continues at coordinate 1,510 of JACEFZ010023666.1, forward strand.
AACGCTTAGGGTTGCTCATTGTGACAGTAATGTGCCAATGTGGCAATTAGTTTAGTAATACCAGACCGGTTTAAGATCTCAGAAAAACCTACATTACTTTCTCAATAACTAGCACACCTCCAACTTGCAATTTGCAATCCAGTCCTTTCTTATTCCTCCTCCGCTTGTTTTCGATGTTTTCTCCAGGGAAAGAAAGAAAGACGGAAATGTGAGAGAAGAGAAATATGATTAATCTCACGGATCATTTCATTTAGACATAAAAAATGGACAATTTTTCGGGGTTTTACAGAATGGAGGGGAAGACAAAAGAGGAAAAAGTCTCCTCTTGGTGTTCATGATGAATTGGAGCAATTTTCCGCTCAAATATAAAGCCCTGGCCATGTGGTGAGGCAGGCAGGACAGGAAAGTAATAGATGAAGTGGGGCAAGTGGTGGGAAGATGCCGCCAGGCCGATTGGGGCGGGGTGGGGGGGGGGGGTGGTTACATAGGGTGTAAAAGGGGGGAATGGCTTAGATATATTACGACGTCCGATGTGATAACTCAGACCTACTTTATTTCACGACATGGGCCGTGTCAATGTTTTATGACAATTGGAAATTGATGGTTTTAAAAAAAAACAATCCCTAGTAGGAACCTGCTAAGTGAAGTGTTCAGATCATCACATTTTGCCTGTCTGAGTGCATGGAGAAATAGATGACCAGTCTTTACCGCCTGTTGAGATTGACGGGGGATAGCATCGAGCTGTTATCCGACTGCGTTCATGCTATTGTCCGCGTAACGTCCTAACCGTTACATCAATGCTTCTGCTGTTAGTTAGTTAGTTAGTCGCAGTTACAACTTCACAGCAACGGGTCGTCCCCATTATGCTCCGTTCCTGTGCCAGTGAACATCACACAAAACACTCCCCACTGCCCAATGTGAAAAGTGGAAAAGACAGGAGTCTCGACAAACAACAGCCCGCACAGATACACTGTGCATAATGAAGCCACCAGAATGTCAACACACCAGTCCCCCACGAAACACCCAATTCAATGGCTTATACATGTGCAGAATTGTGCCCCTGTAACAGTAAAGACATCCCTTATCATCATCATCATGACCTTTCAGAGGCTTATGCATGGGTAACATTTTTCTTCTATAAAAAATTTTTAAATCCCTTATCATCATAGTCATCATTATCATCATTATCATAAGTATCATCATTGTTATCATCATCACCCTTCACTGGTTATTTCAGGTGCAGAATGTTCCCCCTGTAACAGTCAACAAATCCACGTTTGGTAGACATAGGTGATCATGTTCCTCCACAAATGTCAACATTTTGTGATCTTGGTATTTACACCGCTGATCCTCTTCCATATACCCTCTTTCCTCTCAGCATTGGGTTGTCGTCTGTCGACGGTGAAATACTTGGAACCATGGAGGGAAAATTACTAACCTCGACCTTATCCCAGCCATTTGGTATGTGCTTAATAATGACCTTGTGACAAGCTAATATGTCTCTCTACAGATGGGAACTTCCAGTACAGGCCTGGTACACCCAGCGGGTTTCTGAGTTTAGAGAGGGGAAGGAGAGTTCTGTACCATTGTCCCCATAGGTGAAAGCTCTACAGCAGCAACTATTCGATCAATCAATCAATCAATCAATTATTCAATCAATCAGCAAACCATTTAACTTGCTAACTAAACATTCAACCACCTAAAAATAGTAACCAACCAATCCATCAACTAAGTAAACGTACAAATCTTTCAACCCACGGTATATCCATGTCAGTCTGTGTCTGCAGTACCTACACTCTTGTCGGTTGCCACATCGTTTGTCAGATTCTCTCTTCTCATTACATGACCACAGTGAATTTAACACCGTTTATCGCAATCTGTTGCTACTTAAAGCTATACGCAGTTTAGTCTAAAGTACTGAAAATAGCCTCTAAAGTACTTATATGTTTGTATATATGAGATTAGAACAAGAATCGCCATGATGAAGGTAGCCTTTTGCAAGATGGAATACACACTGACCAATACAAAGATGTCAATTGCTACGAGAAAAAGGAGTGTTGAGGTACTACATAGAACCCGTACTTGTGAATGGATGTGAAGCGTGTACAATGAGCAGACAAGCTGAAAAGCATCTGATGGCTGTGGACATGTTGTTTCTGAGGAACATGCAAATACCTCGGACAGACAGAAAGACCAATAACCAAGTCCTACGAGAAACACATGACAATCGTAAACTGATTAGAGAAATTAGACGTAGAAAGTCACAATATTGTGGTCACTTTATGAGAAGAAATAAATTGGAGAACTTGGTGACAAATGGCAAGATCGAGGAGAAGAGAACAAGGGGAAGACATTGAAGTAAATACCTGGATGGCTTGGCCACGTGACATGGTTGAGGCGAGAACACAAAGCTGATCCACGACTCTGGTGATCGTGTAATATGACGAAACATGAACGCCTACGATTGTTGGCATGGCATATGATGATGATGATGATGATGATGATGATGATCCATATAACCGTCTTCTTTTTATAGCCCATGCCGTGCTGCGTTGGTGATCATGTCTGTCCACAACCTTCTGTCTCTTGTGCGTCAAATCATTTCTGATACCGACGTCCCCCCCCCCCCCCAAGACTTGATGTAGGGGGTTGCGTGGTCTCGAGGTATGGTGTCCGCCTCGGTTGCTGGAGGTCCTGGGTTCAAGCCCCAATGAGGACCGTTTTTTTTTTTTCACGTGGACTTCTAGTAATAAAATTTCCCCTGGTCTCTGTGTAGTGAGATCGGACGCTCGTGTGCATTGTTGCGCACGTAAAAAATCCCTTGGCAGCTGGAAATCGAAAAAGTGTAGCCTAACGGCCTTGCCCGGGCAAAATTTCGAGTTAAAAATCTACCCAAAGTATTTCAGGACCCTCGCCTGTGCTACGGAGTTCGTGCACTGAGCTGAGTTTCTCCAGACTCAGGTATGAGTTAGGAGGAGAACGGAGCACTTATGGGTTACACCCGTGTGCCGTGATGTTGGTCCATCGACTAAACTAAACTAAACTAAACTAAACTAAACTAAACTAAACTAAACATGAAGATGTAAAACTGCCTAAAACCGTATCGTTTGTCCTTCTCCCTGCATGTATTCTACATTCGTGTACCTTGTGTAGGTTTCTTCCATCATATTTTGTTTTCCTTCATTATTTTATTTCCCTTTGGGTTTGATATTGAAAAAACCTATCTCGTTCCGCTTTCCGTATTATCGTTTCCCCAACTTAGAATTTTGTTCATGACGTTCATTGAACTTATTTGTTATATTTAATATTAATTCTTGCTAAGTATGTTCCTCTTCTTTTTTAATGTGTTCGTTGATAAATACGGAGGAGCGGCTGGCCGAGTGGCTAGAACGCCGGACTCCTCTTCGGGAGACCCGGGTTTTATCCCTCAGTAAGGTGTGGGATTTTTTTCTGTCGGGGCAAAACGAAAATCCTAACCTGCACAGTTCTCGGCGACTGCACTAGCCAGGCGGCCTTTATTCCTCAGGCTCAAAGACCACTCTGCCATACACCGCAAGATACTATATTGGCAGTAAATGACAGTTTTTTGACAGTTGATAAATACTTCGGACGAAACGTTCGCTTGCATCTGTGCGTCGTTCCTTTGGTTGAGCATCATAGGTACGAGGAGGCTTCAAATGAAAACAATAAAAGTGTGATACAATACCCATGCCATTGTCTTGCAACCTGTCGATATTGTTGTTAAGGATATCAGGAGTGTTAATCACGTGCCATCACGGTGCAGACGACCACGGTGACGTCATAAGGATGGTTTAAAAATGGCCACCTGACTTTTGACATGCACCAAAGAGGAGCAGCTTTCTGTTATCCTTCTTTTTATTAATCAGTGAAGAAGTGAAACCTATAGATATTTCATCGGCGAATGAAGGTCCAGTATGGTGATGCATACCTCTCAGTCCAGCAAGTGTATGAGTGGAGTAGGAAGTTTCATAACGGCGTGACTTCTGTGACAGACTATTCACGACCGCTCAGGAACACCGAGTAGTGACCACCGAGTGGATTTTCTTACAGGAATCCAAGCACTTTATCGTCGCTGGGGGATTTGCATTGAACGCAGTGTTGACTATATCGGAAAATTATTTATTTGTTCTTTACATTTTTCAGAATATATTCACCAAAAAAAAAAACAACACACACACACACACAAACACACACACACACACACACACACACACACACACACACACACACACACACACACACACACACACATTTAAGGTTTTTATTTGAACGAATCGTATATTCTGTGTTCATTGGTGTTACCAAGATGTCAGCATGTCCGACTTCGGCATCCAATGATATCAAATGTTCTTCCTCTAAAGAGATTCTAAATACGACATCGTGCGAAATGTGACGACTCCTACTTCACATATTTAACTCAACATTTCCTACTAGCACTACCACTATTACTACTTCGTCTACTACATACTACTACTATTACTACTGCTGCTGCTGCTACTATTATTACTACTACCACCACCACTATCATTACCACCACTACCTCTACTACCAATACTACTACTACTACTGCTACAACTACTACTACTACTACTACTACTACTACTACTACTACTACTACTACTACTACTACTACTACTACTACTACTACTACTACTACTATAACTACTACTACTACTACTACTACTACTATTACTACTACTACTACTACTACTACTACTACTACTACTACTACTACTACTACTACTACTACTACTACTACTACTACTACTACTACTACTACTACTATTACTACTACTACTACTACTACTACTACTACTACTACTACTACTACTACTACTACTACCTGTATTAGTACTACAATTGCTGCTTAAACTCTTATAAATGTAATCATTACTAGCACCTTCATCACCATTGTCAGTGAACACACAGTTCTCCCACTTATCAATCAGGTATAACTGTGATTAGTATCAAGCCTGGCCAGACACTAATGTACTATAAAATCAATCAATCAATCATGTGCCATGCCGGAAAGCGTGGGCGGTCATGACTCGCCATTTCACTCGATCACCAGTGTCGTGGATCAGCTCAGTGTTCCTGTCTCGTCCATGCCATGTGGCCAAGCCATCCAGGTATTTTACTCTCGGTCTTCCTCTTGGTCTGTTCCCCTCGATCTTGCCAGTTGTCACTAAGTTCTCCAACCCATTTCTTCTCATAACATGTCCAAAAATGTTTGACTGTCTACGTCTAATTTCTCTAATCAGTTTACGATGTTCATTTGTCTCCTGTAGTACTTGGTCATTGGTTTTTCTGTCTGTCCATGGTATTCTTTGCATTTTCCTCAGAAACCACATTTCTGCAGCCATCAGATGCTTTTCAGCTTGACTGCTCATTGTCCAAGTTTCACATCCATACAAAAGAACAGGCTCTATGTATCCCCTCAACACTCTTTGTCTCGTTTCAACTGACATCTTTTTATTGGTCAGAATGTTTTTCATCTTGCTAAAGGCTACTTTCGCCATGGCGATTCTTGTTCTAATCTCTTCAAGCCATCTCCCATCAGATGTTATAACTGTTTCAAGATAATTGTACCGATTCACTTGTTGAAGAATATTTCCATTTACTTGTATATTACATTGTGGCACTTCTTCCTTCCTACTGACGACCATAACCTGAGTCTTTTTACAATTTAATTCTAACCCCAGTTGCTCACTGTGTACAACAACCGCATCTACTAATTGTTGCAGGTCCTGCGCATTGTACTATAAAAATATATCACTAAAATTTTGACTTCTCGTCCTTGACCTGGAAACTTACACTACTAGCATCTTAGAAGTCAGAGTGGGTTCGCCTACTGGCGAGAGACACTTGTAACAGGGAAAGCTAATCCACACGCAAAAATCAGTTCACTGCATTAGAAATAGTAGCACGTTCATGAACTACGCTTGAGTTCAGAACGAGCAAACAAAACAAATCCCAAAGAAAACATACATTTGCCTTAGTGACCTCAATTTAGAGGAACCAGGTCAATTTCCTGGTGTATAGATCCTACTGGTGTCTTTTCCCCTGACACCGCACGAGCTGCTCGCCCGTGTTATGTTATTGTAACAGCGGTAGGTCAGTTCGTGAGTTTGACATTCTGGCCCCGCAGACCGGTGTTCAGAATAACAATAACAGGAGTTACCGCTGAGGGGTATCTGCATGGGAAATGCAAATACTGATAGTGTTTTGGGTAACTTTCTCTGTGTTAAAAGCTACAGAAATTCTTCAAAGTTACAACTACTCTAGAAGGTAATCAAAGAATAGATACTGCTGCATAATGTGGATGTTGCAGAAGGGATTAGAGCGCTCTAGTGATTAAACTTCCCGTACGCTGATGACAAAGTAGCAGGATCGTTTCCTAAACTCGTGAATTTGGATTTTTAAGTGGACTTCTTGTTCTGAAAGCAATGGCAAACTACTGAAAGTAAAATTGCCTAGTAAAGCAACTTTGGGTTGTGAGGTTGGTGGCAACGTCCTGGTGTAGTCATACACCTCTAACTAAGGACAATGTGATGACGGAAACTGAGGGTTTTAAACTGTTCAGTGGAGTTCTTAATGTGCATCATCTGTCTAGTGACCTGGATACTCTGATATCAAGTTGGATCTGCAGCTGTTTCTTGTAAATCTCTTAGTTTCATCATTGGTTATGTCTATATCAGGCTGGGACAGATGCAGGAAAATATGAATGGGGAGGGGCGGGGTGGGAGGGGGGAAGGGAGAGGAGGTGATAATTTATTTATAAGATGGATTAGGGATGTTTCTTCTCACTTAACATTTCAAGTTTAATGAGGAAACAATAATGAACCTCACTCCATATAAATGGTTTTCAAATAGGGCATTGCTAAGTTTGAGCTGAATGACTTAACACAATATTCACCTCACAACTTATTTGTATGCAATGTTTACGCAAACAACACACTGACGTTGCATAATGATATCAGAACTCGCAGCTAAAATACTCCGTATAGAAAATATATTTTTATTAAACAATTTATAATAAATTGTTACAAGCGATTCGTAGCACAACAGTCGCTAATTACTTTATGATCTTTGATAATTACACGTGAAAATCTTAATATGATCTATTATGAGCTATCTTATGCCTTCAGCAGTTTCTTACCTGGTTCTACTTCAGGATGGCGTCGTGAACCTACATAGTGCTTACGGCGTTTTCCCGCTATTACTGACACTCCAGCAGCAGTTTTTTTTTTTACATGCATTTGGTCACTCTTGTGATTTAACTTAGTGTTGTCAAGTGTTTGGATTTTACTCCAACCTTCAGCGACTGTAGAGCGACGTATGCTTCGTAAGCTCTTTTCCACATAATAAACAAGAGCACATTATGCATCATTCGCCTTCACTCATATAGCAATTGCACATATTGCTTATGCTTAAGTTATACTTACATACATTAAAGTATTTAAATATGGATTATATCCGAGTGCATTTCTCTAACACGGTGCATTCTCTTCCATTTGCCAGATATCACACGTTTATAGACAGCATGAAATAATGCAATGTTCGCCACTCTTCACGACCGCATTACCACCAGCATCTCTCTCTCTCTCTCTCTCTCTCTTTCTCTCTCTCTCTCTCTTTCGCAACACACACACACACACACACACACATACACAGACACACACATATGTTGTAAACAGTCTTTGTATCTATATTCAATATTTGGTCTGTAACCTTGTCCCGATTTCTCAATGAGGCCAAGCTGTACACTTAACTATCTGTTTTGTCGTCCCCGTGCTTATTCTGTTTAAATCTCGCGTGTCAGTTGTCACTAAGGTTTCAACTGTATTTCTCCACATAACATGCTAAAACGTCTTAACTGTCTACATCTAATTTCTCTAATCACTTTATAGCTTACACCTGCTTCTTGAAGGACTGTCGGATTAGGTTTTCTGTCAAACCCATTGCATTTTTGTTGCTTCCCCCCAAAAAACCACATTTATCCTGCCATCAAGCGTTTGTTTCCTTGACTTGGGGATGTAAATTACAAGTACCTCTGAAATCGGAATGTGTTCGCCTGATGGCGAGCGTCACTGTTAATAGGGAAAGCTAATCCACGCGCAAAATTCAGTCCAGCACTACTAGAAGTATTGTATGTGGACTACCCTTGAGTTCAAAGAGAGCGAGCGCCAGCCAAAAAAAGACAAACAAACATAAAAACGTTTCTTGACTTGCCTGCTTATTGTCCACGTTACACATCCGTTATAACAGTTAATTCCCTATTTAGCACTTTTATATAACACTCTTTGTCTCATTTCAACTGACATCTTTTTTATTGTCGGAATTCCACCTTCTTAGTCTCATCGTTTGCCATTTAGTTCAATTGTGTGTTTATTGGCAAGTAATTCTTCCTCATGTCTTTCCTGCGCTTTGCCTTATTCAATGATTCTCATCAACATCTAGCACACATCCCACATCCCATCAAACAGACATGCAGACGACGTTTATGATCGTTAATCCTAATGCTAAGCTACATTGGTTCTCTGCTGTATGAGTTTCACTGTTTACGTGATATGATAAAAGTGTCCAAGGGCTCTCTAAACTGACTCCTATTATTCGTGGCTCCTCCTAACTGACGCCAGCATTCACTGCGATAATGAGTATCAAGAGAAATAACATAACACACATTGTTTCTGACAGACATACTGAGGGTATATGTTGTCTCAGGGGGATTTTCTAATATCTAGGAATGCTCTTTGACTGAAATCGTTAGTTGTCATTTATAATTATTGTTTTTAGTAAACCTATTAAATATTTACAAGTATTGTTTTCAGTAAAGCTATTATTTGGCAGGCCGAGTTATTACCAATAGTTATGTCTTTGGTTATGCCATCCTTCTAGTGTATTTTGTAAAGGGATATGTGATGTAGTTTTTGATGCTGTATGAGAAAGAATCTTGGAGGTTGATCGAACAAATAAGGAATAGCTTCAAGGCAATGGAGATGCACTTTCTGAGATAAATGTGGCCAAAACTCTGGGCGACCAGAGTAACTAGAAGAGAATAATGACGGCCAGAGTAACTAGCAACAATTATCTGGAAGAGGCTAATGAGAATAATTATACACAACTATAAGGAAGTGACAAACAATGTTCTTTGGTCATATAATGAGGTGGCAGGCATTGGAAAACGTCAGAACGGCGGGGTCGAGCAGTGCTTGGAGAGTCAGAGACAGAATAATGAGAAATGAAGCTTTATGGTCTGAGACGATGGCATAGATGAATATCATCAGTACAGTTGATCCAGAACACCAAGGAATGCGGAGATTTGTAGAGAGAAATGAAAGTCTAGGCATTGTACAGGGAGATTTGTAGAGAGAAATGAAAGTCTAGGCATTGTGCAGGGAGATTTGTAGAGAGAAATGAAAGTCTAGGCACTGTGCATGGCACTTGAGGATACTGCCTCTGTTGCTTGTTGATTTGAGTTGCTCACTTTTGTGCATTATAAATACGTGGACAAGGTGATGACGTGGTTGGGTTGCAGTAAAAGAGCATGTTCTTGAGCACTCCATGCGGTAAGTTAGTCACAGTAAACCTCAGCATTTTTTGGCTGTTTGTGCTCTTTTGGCAAGTTTACGTTTGGTAGTTTGTCACTGTTTTCTGAACGACCGGCACCTATACCATTTTATAAAAATAAACGCATCTCAAGACGGTCTGCTGCCAAATCGCCCGCAGCTGTGTTTCGAACTACGTCCGCAATCTCTTCGCCATTGAGCTGGCTATGCGGTAAGTGCCAACAAAATAAGACACTTCCTATAAGCTGCCAAGAATTTATTCAAGAAAAGGAAGATCAAACGAGATACCCTCGTTTTCAAAATAAAGAAATGACACAACATAACCTACTGCATGGAAATAATGAACAAGAAATACACATTATTTGTTAAAGAGTGTATATACAGAATGAAAACAGTAGATCACAACGACAAGCAGGAGATGAGTCCTCGTAAGGACTAGTCTTTTTAAGGGCCATTACCCAATAAGAGAAAGAAACATCCCGACGCAAAAAATACCAACAAACTATATACTCTGGAACCAGCAATTAACTTACAACATCAATTATAACCTTACTAAAGATTAAACAGGGTAATCTAATATTTACAACAAAAGATATCGGTGATACAGACGAGTGATATTGCTATTTCTCCATACAGCCCGATGTATTTACATTAACTCTTGACGGAGGTGACGATTTAGTGCAGGACTTTCTCACTGAGTTTTAATTTACTGTTAAAGATTAAGGGTTAATTATTTCCATGGTATTTGGTGCACGACAAGGCCGGTCTTTTTGTGGGGTCATGCGTATGGTGTGGAAGAACAGATACGCCATCATTGCCTGGAGAAAATAGTGCGGCAAGTAACCAGATGATCTGGTAGACACTCAGTACTCCGAGTAAAGGCCACACGGACGCATAATCTGACTACAGCTGATACCAAAAGTACTGGGACTCTTCGCTGGTTGTTGAAGAAGAGGAATTTCTCGAGTATTATGGAGGCGGTTCTTCACTAACTCAGCTCAATTCAATTCAACTCAACTCTGGTTGACTTATTGGAAGGGTCGAATGTAGTTCGGCCTGCGAGCCCAATTTGTGACCCTTTGAAAATAAAGTTCGTTGGTTGGTTGGTTGGTTGGTTGGTTCTTTCGTTCAACTCAATTCAACTCAACTCAACCCAACTCAGCTCAACTTAACTCAACTCAACACATGGTATTTAAAACCACAATGCTATAGAACAATGATAAAGTGGATATCTAAAATGTATATCTAGGACAAGAAATATAAACTCCAGTATACGCTTTCCCAAAACGAACACTTGGAAATAAATAGTGACTTCAAATACCGGACTTCCTGTTTTTAATAATGAATACAGTCGTTCTCTCGTCCCTCGGCCTCCGCATGTTACCAGCTTTACTGCAGAAGTTTGCAGTGTCTAGTATGTTACAGTAATTGTGTAAGTTATCAGTGATTATGTCACACACGATCACACCGAGAAGCCAAAAACCATTTTGTGTAGCCAATATATCTTTCAGAGGAATTCCCCTGTGTGCATGTTAAGCTTGTTAAAGATCCCTCGACAGTTGTGATATTGTGATAGGTAGGCCTTGTATGCCGCAGTCTTGGTATACTGTCTTGCATCAGACAACAACCTATCCACAAGAATATTTATAATATGCGTAAAAGAAAAGCAAATCCGGTCTGAAGTGCTGAAATCATCTAAAGTGTAGGACTGTATTATCTTGTCTTGCTCCAGATTGTTGACCTGATGCCTGTTTTTCTACACGACTCGTGTCGATAAGCCTACGGCTGTTAGAAACAACAAGCTTGCGCTCCAAGACCAGATGCATTGCCTTGTTTGAGTCGTATCCGTGTTTGTTTAGAGTACTCTCTATGTTGTCAATCCATCGCTTCTACAGCTTCCCTTGACCCTGTATCCAGATCCTATTTTATGTGAATGCTCTTAATGGCAGTTGATAAAGTTTCATTCGGATCACCATGGTCTGGCAAGAATGCGACAGCGTGGAGTGACGAGGGGATCTGGCAGATGCACGACGCTTAGAGGAAAGGCGAGACGCACATATAATCAGATTACTACTGGTACTATTGGGGTTGGAACTCTTCGCTGGCTTCTGAAGATGGGGACGGAGCGCTTATGGGAATGCCCCGAATGCTGTGATGTCGGTTCCCCTAATCAATCAATCAATCAATCAATCATTCGGATAAGATGTTATAAAGTTAGTTGCTTATCCTTTACAGGACGTCGCACAACTCCAGTTTTATTTGTTCGCTGTTTGTGATTTTTTGGCAAGTGTTCGTTCACTAGTTTGCCATTGTTTTATGAACGATCAGCTCTCATAACATTGTTTGAAAACCAACGCATTCGGTCTGCTTCCAAATCACCCGCAGCTGTGTTTCGAACGTAGTATGTGGAATTTCGAGTTACTGCTTTAACCGCTTCGCCTAAACCACTTCATTTGTTGTTGTGTTGGTGGAAAGGCGCAAATATCACATCTTAGCTCCAAACGGACACATCACAAACTAACACAATTTTCTGAGACTCTTTTCCATCAGTTATTCGGGAGGTTAAGCTACACATGTCTCAAGTCTATAACCAGGAAGCAGATGAGTCACCTTCATATATTTTCATGTTGAATTTTTCGTATAGGTGCATCAGTATATGTCCATGGTTGTTTGTAGCGTGAGCTGCATGTTCAGAAAAATGGCTTCAGGCCGGTCGCTGAACTAACTGGGTTGCCTAATGCAGTAATGTGTGGCAGCTGGTTTTCTAGTGACTGCCGCTTCCATCGACGATGAACTGTATTTTTCGTGGCGGATTTTTGTGTTGGTATTCTGGCTTCGGCATTAAGCATAGCATACCTGTGGGGGATGTTGGTTTGTCGAGGCTCCTGTCTATTCCACTTTTCACATGGGGCAATGAGGACCATTTTATGCGATATTCGTTGGCACAATAACGGGGCATAAATGGGGCGACCTTTAGCCGTGAAGTTGGAACAGCGACTGACTAACTAACTATGATTGTTGTCCGGTGTTGACTAAGTCTTTAACCCGAACGTCAATTTTGTCACTTGTGATCGTGTTCTAGATAAGCTTACCGATTCTGCTTCCCGTTTTGATGATTCACTCATTGCATTGTCTTCACACATGGCGACGAAGAAGTGCAAGGAAGATCATAAATGCGATATTGTCATAAACCGCTCAGTGACCCAAGGGAATTCTCTTTTAATGCCAAAATACACCATATCTTCATGTGAGTTTTAAATGCTCAAACTTTAAAGCACAAGTGCTTTATTCTTTTTCAATAAAAAAGGGCAATTAAATCATGACAGGACACATTTGCCAGTGGTGCCATTTCTTGCCTAGTTACCAAGTCCCTCTGCCAGATGCAGGCCTTTAAGAATGATGGTAGTCGGTTATCAATAGATCCTTCGTATTGCCATTTTTAACACCAAGGCTTGTAAACTATTGAAAGTGCCTTCCGCACTTATTCAGTTGATTTAAAGGATTTCATCTAATGATCTCATCAGTATCCAATTACCAGTTCGCCTCCATTTTGTCCGCCATTATCTTGCAACCGAGGGAGCCGGAAGCAGGGGCAGAGAATTCAATCTACAGACCAATCATCTGCGCCCTTTCTCTCCTTTATCCTTCTAATCTCGTTGTCCTTGTCCTTATATCCCAATTGTCTCCCTTTCCGTTTGCTTCGGGATCCTTAAGATCCCATTTGTATAGTTTTCTTACACAGCAAAAAGTCTGCCATTCATCAGCGTTTGATATCCCATTGATCTTTGTCAGGAGCATTCTATATCCGAACTGTCTTCGGCCCGTTGTTTCATTGGCCTAAGGAAAGTCTGGAAGGATATGAGGTGACCGTGGAATGGCCAGCCCCAGATCTCCGTGACTTAGTTTATTTTGTGTAACGGTTTGGATTCAACGCTGAAGCTGGTTGTTAAGAGAAGATCGATATACCTGATTGGAAAAGATTGCTAAGGGAAACACGAACATGCTCTAATGATAGCGCCGTGGCCTAAGCTGTATATTTAACAAAAGTAAAGAAATGTACACGCCCTGGGTACCCTGGATATAAGGTGCCAGATCTACATTATATAGACCAATCGTCACGAGGTAGTTGATGTGGTCAGTATCATTCCAAGACAATTCCTGGTTGCTACATAAGGCTAAGTGAACCTGGCATGTCAATAACAAAACTACTACTGAATGTGGATTCGAACCCATAACCAGCCGGCAGGCGGGCTACCACTGCAGAAGAATGTTACTGTTTGTTTTTAATTTAAGACTTAAATGTTACAGAACAGTTTTTAGAATATCGAAAACCAAGAATATTATGAACATTCTTCAAAATCTGATTATGGAAGAACATTAGTTCGTAAACAGTCTCCGAACCTGAAAAATTAACAAAAATAAAATTAGGTGCATGGCCATAACAGGACGTTGCAATCAACCCCAACATGCTTTGGCTGTTTGTAATGTATTAAGCAATGTTATGTTCAGAAGTTTGCCAATGTTTTCTGAACGGCCGACACATCATACCATCGATATAAACGCAAAGCGATCTGCTTCCAAGTAGCGCGCAGCTGAAATACTTCGGCCATATTCTATATCACAGTGGCTTGGACAGAACAGTGATGGGAGGCGGGGTTCCTGGAAGGTGAGGCAGGGGTCCAGCATTACGAAGATGGACACAGGACATTGCAGACACCTTGGACATGCAGGTGAATGAGGGTACAAATGGGTACATGAGGGTGAATGAGGGTGCATGAGGGTGAATGAGAGTGCATGAGGGTGCGTGAGGGTGTACGAGGGTGAATGAGGGTGATTGTGAGTGCATGATGGTGCATGATGGTGCGTGAGGGTGTATGCGGGTGCATCAGGGTGATTGTGGGTGCATGAAGGTGTGTGAGGGTGCATGAGGGTGCATGAGGGTGCATGAGGCGAGATAAAGTTTAAGAGATCGAGAGGCTTTTCGGCAAACTTTATTGAGAGCGAGGTACAACAAAAGACGTTATAAAATATGACGATGATAATAAGGTTGCGTGTCCCATCGACCCCATGTGCTTGCCGATGGGTGAAAACTACATATCGGACGGCTCGTGGGATAGGGACCAGACTAAGAGAGACACAACCTGCTGCTCTGCAGGTAAGACTGAGGATAGCAGTCAATATCAGGCAAACGATCCCAAAATCTCAGTTCGGACATAACCTCTAAGGCTCCCATCCGAGGTGTATGGCTGAACGTCTCTAAGCCATAAACTCTAGGAAGTGAGAGCCTGGCCGACACAAACCTACATCACAATTTTGATGATGTGCTGAGAACGCTACATGCTCGGCGCAGATTCGTTCGATGGCTCTTAGCTGGGGGATATGAGGTATCCCCGGATGAAAGGGCCTGACCGTTACTCGCCCACAGACGCACGGAGGTAAGGTGCTGAGCCGGCAGCACATGTAGCCTACCTCGTGAGCGAGTACAAAAAGGTGGAAAAACACCTCGGTCGCATGTCTCGTAGACGCCCGATAGTCTGTAACCACACTCATGGAGTGAGTGTAGTCAAAGGTGGAAAATTGTCTTGTTGACACGAAATGGAACGCCTGTCTTGCGAATCCATTACTTGGCAGCCCGAAGCGAAAGCTTGCTGTGTGGAAGCCGAAACAAGAGTCTCGAAACCCGAGGAAGGCTAACCTCATTAAAAAATGCCCGCCGGAAGCCGGAAGTGTCGTCCTACGGGTGGCAAACTAAAAATTGACACTACGCAATTACGTCCTTGTGAAATGTCTCGTCCGAATGTCTCTCGTGCTAGGAACAGCTCTGACTACCTAGTTTCCGAATGCCGCTCTTGTTCGGAACAGCTCTGACTAGGTAGTTTTCCGAATGTCTGTCGTGCCTGGAACAGCTCTGACGGGCACAACGACAAGCACATGTCCGAAAACTCGCTGAGTGGATACCGTCTGCAAACCTGTCTGGTTTGTGCGGGAATGGCCCGGGGCAAACGAAATGACCAATATATTAAAGTGAGGATTTAAAGCAGCCATGAGCAGGACGTGACGATTTCCCTCGGTGAGCCCAGATCCAGGGCGTTATGCGTCGGCCCTGCAACTATGGAAGCAACCTTTGATGGCGGAAAATGCTATGGACTGTCCCTGCCTTCCTTTGAGGGATGACCGTTGTCTTCGACCATTCTAACTTGGCCAGCATGGTTGTAGATGGCACCACAAAAGTGAGAGTCTCCCAGGAATGCTACCTGGTCAAAAAAGCACGCTAAAGTCGATGTGTTGGCCTACGGGTTTCGGCCCAAGGGCGCATAACAGACACATCGCAATCACATCTGAAAAAACACTCCGGATGAACGAAAAGAAGAAGAAGAAGGTTGCCTTTACATAATTAAAATAAAAAACAAACAAACAAACAAATAAACAAACAAACAAAAAACAAACAATGGGATATTGCGGCGACGAGATTTCATTATGAAATAGTAACAAGAAATAAACCACAAATGACATGAAAGTAATAATATTCAGTCAAAAATTATGAAATCATTTGACATCACAATAATTAAACTAATGAAATGGCGTTAAAAACAAGTTAGTTGCAAATCCTTTACGGACGTAGCAGTCATCACCAGCATTGTTTGGCTGTTCTTGATTCCTGGGCAAGTTTACGTTCAGTAGTTTGCCATTGATTTCTGATCGACCGGCACTCATACCATTTCATAAAAAACCAACACAGGTGTGTACGCGGTATGCGGGATTACGAATTGCGTCCGTGACACTTTCGCCGCGGAGCATGCTCCGTGGCATAAGTGGTACTTAACTTAAAGATTTCAAATGTCGCATATTTTATGTCATTATGCTTGCTAATGTTTAATTAACATGATTCCATAATAGTATGCCTGAATGTAGTTATTTACCAATGACCAAGTCCTACAAGAAACAAATGAAAATCGTAAACTGATTAGAGAAATTAGACGTAGGCAGTCACAATTGTTTTGGGCATGCTATGGAAGAAATAAATTGAGAACTTAGTGACAAATGGCAAGATCGAAGGGAAGAGACCAAGGGGAAGGCAGTGAAGTAAATACCTAGATGGCTTGGCAACGTGGCTTGGTCGAGACAGGAACATAGAGCTGTTCCACGACTCTGGTGATCGAGTGAAATGGCGAAACATGACCGTCCACGCATATCGGCATGGCACATGATGTGTGGATGAAATGTAGCATTTTAGTGTCATAAACGTGTTTTTTTGTGCTGCAGTGGTTTGATTTTGTGTTGCTGATGAAGACTTGTCCCGTAACCTCATCTACGTTTGAAAGGATAACATGCACTTCTTTGTTTTCCTAATGGTGACCTTCAATGTGTAAATAATATTTAATAAAACGGAATATGATGAAAACGTTAATACTGCATCAAGACATAGTGAGGGTCTGGTGTTTGGTCCATATTTACAGTGACCGAAATTCACATTAGGCCTAAAACTATAGTTAGAAACAGACACATTGCTAGTCCACATTGTTTTGTGACTGGATGGACGAAAATGACATTGGTAGAAAGCATAGCAATTCTGGTTTCGATTCCATGATAATATGTTGGTATGTGAGTGTACAGACTACTACAACACTATAACGCTACAACACCACGGGGTCTGTTTTTACAAGAACAAGAACAAGAACAACAACAACAACAACAACAACAACAACAACAACAACACACATTAGTTTATTAGCATAGTAAGCATGGCCGGTGTTAACCGATTGAAGATAGCCCTCAACACAAACTGAAACAAAATAAGCATGTCGAAATCCTACGAAGAAAAAGTAACTACGAAATAATATATTTGTGAGTCAGAACAGGACACAATGGATTACTCAACCTTATGTATACAAAATTCAAGACTGGCGAATCAGCCATGTGCACATGAGGATTGGCACTGCAGACAGCAGATCGCGTACTCCAAGACTGCCCAACATAGACACATCTAGGCAACCCTTCTGACCTAAAGAAACAACAGTGAAGGTTAAACTCTATGGACCACTGAGTGGCGTAAAAATGACAGTGAAAATCAAAGTTAAAGTTGTCAAGGGCATAATCAGTGTACCGACTAATATACCACTACAACACCACGGGCTCTGTTTATACAAGTACTGCAATACAACAACAACAACAACAACAACAACAACAACAACACACAATAGTTTATTAGTATAGTAAGCATGACCGGTGTTAAGTGATTCAAGACACCCCTCAACACAAACTGAAACAAAATAAGCATGACGAAATCCTACGAAGAAAAGGTAACTACGAAATAATATACTTTAAACACAGAAACACATAGAAAAATCAATCGAATTCAATGAAACACTCTACTTAGCCTTTGTCGACCAAGAAAAGGCATTTGATAGGGTAGATAGAAACAAGCTGTGGGAAATCCTTAAACAATATGGAGTGAGTACACATCTAACAAACCTATGTAGAAGTTTATACAACAACAGTGAATGCATAGTGAGAGCAACTGGAGGACACTCAGAACCCTTCACCATAAGATCTGGAGTACGACAAGGTTGTGTCCTGTCCCCTCTCTTGTTCATAACATATATAGACAACATATGTAAAGAAACCAGCCAAGCAGAGACAGCAAGAATACCGCATGACGAGAACACAGAAGAAGAACCATCTGCAAATCTAACCATTAGAAAACTCCTGTTTGCGGACAACCAAGCACTAATTCAGAAGCTGAATTACAAGACCGCATGAATAGTCTAAACGAAATGTGTAGGGAACATAACATGAAAATTAGCACAAGCAAAACAGAGGTAATGACTATAACTAAAGAAGAACAAACAGCAACAATTCACCTAAACGAACATCCCTTGAAACAAGTAAAGAGCTTCAAGTACCTAGGAAGTATAATATCATCAAATGGCAGATCAGAAGACGAGATCGAAAATAGATGCAATAAGGCAAATCAACTCATTGGACAAATGGCACCAATACTAAAGAACAAACATGTATTAATAACTACTAAGAAAGCACTTTACAACACAATCTTCCTACCAACTCTGTATTACCAATGCCAAACCTGGACAATGACAGAAAAAGAGAAAAGAAAAATCACAACAGAAATGAGGTTCCTGAGAAGAATACTCAACATATCAAGAAGAGATAAGATCAGAAATGAAGAAATCAGGACTAAAGTGGGGGTTAAAGCTGCTCTAGATTTTATTAGAAAGCAGCAAGTCAAATGGTTTGGCCATGCAAGTAGGTTACCAGTCAACAGCATGCCGCAACAAGCAATGATGTACAGACCAGATGGAAACAGAGGAAGAGGCCGACCACGTAAACGTTGGACGGAGGGAATAACAGAATCCATGGGAATGTCGATATACGAAGCCCATAACCGGGCACTCTCACGAAGTTTATACTTCACCTCGACACCGCAAGGTACAAGAGGAATATGATGAGATGAGATGAGAAACACAGAAGCCACACGCAATAGGTTGTACAATTTATATCCATTTATATATTTATATACTTTAATCATAAAGACACCGGGCAGATGAATAAAAATCACACTACCATAAATGCTAGATAATATGCATAAATAATGTTTGAAATAAAATACTAGCAATCGCACCAGCAAGTTCTGAGCTACGATTCACACTACCTTTGTTTGTCTCTCTGCCTGCCTCTCTGCATGTCTTTCTGTCTGCTTCTTTTATTCCCCTGTTGTTCTTCGCACTTTCTTATTTTCCCTTTTCTCCGTATCAGATGTTTAGCCTTCTGTGTGAACGAAAAAAAAAAAAAAATGGCATGGCTCAAATATAAACCAGACGTGTGATGTAATCCTAGGTCTCTAGCTGCTCTGTATTGTCTAGCATTCAGTTCTTTATTCCAGGCACCGACGTCATTTAATGATATATCATTCATCTTCACCGGTACTACACAAATAATCCACAATCGATCAGCATAAGTAATGCTGGTAGATCACTTGTTGGCATGCCCAAGTGTCTGCTATATTTCAGGAAATACTCACGAGGCTACCTACGCAAGCAATTGAATTCCAGAACCCTTCCCACTCCCCCCTCCATCTTTCTGTCAATGATCCTGATTATAAAAGAAGTGATAAGGGTGGCGTTGCACTTCTAGAACCCTCCCTAATATATATATAGTCAGCCGAAGTAAGTAGAATATCGAATGCTGGATCCTTGACCGAGCCTGAATGATGTATTTTTTGCTGAGAGTCGTCTCAGTGACAAATGAAGTGACTGGTGCAAGCCTCTCACGCCGAGTTTCACCAGCATGGACTGGAGGATTTGACTAATGAGGTGCTGCTAATTGCGTTCTAAACTTTGTTTCCTGCCTGTATACGACAAAAGTCGCTCCGCGTCCTCATCAATTACAGGACCAAGTCAGCCTGCATCTATCCTATTATGGTAGTTCATCATTGTATATAGCTGTTAACTTCGTTAATCGGATGACAGAGCTGACTTAACTCTTGGTTGGCCAACCTCCTCTATTGAAATGTCGCAACCAACGGCCAATACCAACATTGGTCGGCTTAGCGGAAGCCAGAGGGTAATGTTAAGCTTTAGAAGAGTGTATGACAGGGCCCTCATCATCATCATGTGCCCTGCCAGATAGCGTAGACATTCATATATCTCCACACATCAGCATGGCCGAATGGATAAGAGCGACTGCTTTTAAACTTCCGGTATGTTAATGCCGAGGTAAAGGGTTCAACTCCTACACCTGTGGGGTGGACTAAAATGTTGATTTTTCATCCATGACTTGGGGACGTAAATTACAAGTACCTCAAAAGTAGGAGTAGGTTCGCCTGAAGGCGAGGGGCATTAATAATAGGGAAAGCAGGCCCACAAGCAACAATCAGTCCAGTGCACTAGAAGTAGTAGCACTTGTGTGGATTACGCTTGATTTCAAAGCAAACACACACACACACACACACACACACACACATCTCCACAGATCTGTTGATTACTTTCGTCCACGTCATTGTCTAAGGCTATCCAGAATCACGTGTCTCTGTCTGCCTCTGATTCGTACAGGTGATATTTCCAGTTGTCACCTTTTCTAATGTCTTCGTGCAGATGGCTTGCTTCGCTTCGAAGGTCACAGGTGGCAAGTATCGCCTGGATCTTTCCTCCGGGGCAAGCCGGTGTGCTGGGGGATGAACAGGCGGACAGATTGGCTGTTTCTGCAAAATTTGGTGGAGTATTGATGCATGATAAGGCAGACGTGGTTGTGGCCTTGTGGGAGCACGTGTACACCTCGGAGGAGCAAATGGATCACCATGGTGTGGCAAGAATGAGGTAGCGAGGAGTGACAAGGGGATCTGGCCGACGCTCGACGCTCAGAGGAATGGCGAGACGGACATATATCAAATTGCTACTGGTACTATTGGTGTTGGAACTCTTCGTTGGCTGCCGAGGATGGGGACGGAGCGCTTATGGGAATGCCCCGAATGCTGTGATGTCGGTTCCTAGATCAATCAATCAATCAATCAATCTAATGTCTCTCTTCTCGTTACATCACGGAAGATCATTGTCTCTTCTTATAGTTGTATATCATGTCCCACTGTCATTAGCTCCTTCCAGGAAATCATCATTAGTTACTCTGGCCGTTCAAGGTCTTTGCGACATTCCTCTCAGAAACCACATCTCTGTTGTCTCCAAGTTCCTTCTAACTTGTACCCAACCCAAGAGGTGTACTTTCCCAGGGACTTACCTCTATGCGGCAGCTCCTGTCACCCTTTTGTAACATCTATATCTCTTACAATGCATTACACTTTGGAACGGCGGGGACTACTATGTCTCCAAAAGTTACTCACTAAAGTGGTCATTAAAACAATCAATAGGTCTCTAAAACAACAAATAGATATCTAAAACAACAAAATGGTCTCTAAAATAACCAACAGATCTCTTAAACCACCAATAAGTATTTAAGTTGAGTTGAGTTGAGTTAAGAACCGACATCACTGCACTCAGGACATTCCCATACGTGCTCCTTCCCCTCGTTCAACAGCCAGCGAAGAGTCATAATACTAATTGTTCCCACGGATACCTGATTAAAAGACCTCCTGGTCTTCCCTCTCAGTTTTGAGATTCTTCCAGAACCCCTGCCGATCCCTCGCAATCTCATTCTTTCCACATACGGATTCTAAATCTTGTCCCCCACATCCTCCACCTGGTCTCATAGGCACACGACCTCCTCTCCCTTGTCCTCAGGTAATCTACCACCAAGAGGTGCATTCCCTGCCAGAGTAAAGTAAAGTAAAGTAAAGTAAAGTAAAGTAAAGTAAAGTAAAGTAAAGTAAAGTAAAGTAAAGTAAAGTAATATTATAAAGTTCAAACAAAGAAACGCAACATTTTTGGTGTTACTTTTATAAAAGATATTCGCTGATTCGACATCAGTCAACCTATCAACTGTGTCCATCTGGTCATTAACTTCTCGTGGTTACCTGAATTGTACTCACCTTATGATTCGTGAGGTCATGAAAGAGGTCAAGGTCAAAACAACATTTTTGACAATAACTCGTGTCAGGTTCATGATAATCCCGTGAAACGTACTGAACACAAAACTCTCTGACCATATTATTGAATGCTTATGAAAGATTGACGCTCCTCTAATAAATTCAGTTGAAAGTTCAATGCGTAATTATGGCTCATATCACTACAGAACAACGAGTCATCATCATTGGACGTTTACAGGCTGGACAGTCACAAAGTGTAGTAGCCAGAGTTTAATGTGGTTAGAAGCACCATTAGTTGCCTTTGGAGGCGATTTCAAGAAACTGGCTTAGTGGCAGACAGATCGCGTAGTGGAGAACCCAGAATCACAACTACTGCCGAAGACTGCTTCGTACGGCTGCGTCACCTTAGGAATTGATGTGCATCTGCGTCCTCCACAATCCAGTCAATGCCAGGAGCTCGTTGAAGTGCAGATCAAACAGTCAAGAACCGTCTGTACGACGCTGGTTTTTGGGCTGTAAGACCCTACACAGGTCCTGTTCTTACAGACCGGCCTCGTCAGAACCGACTGGGGTGGGTGGGGAATATGTGGTCGATGGAGGTGTGGTTGGGGGATGGGTGGTTGGAGGAGTGGGTGGGGAGAGGATGTGCGGGTGGGGGATGGGTATGCGGGTTAGGATGTTTATGTGGGTGCGCGTGGGATGTGTGGGTTGGTGGGGAATGTTTGTGTGAGTGGCGAGTGTGTTTGGTTTGGGGGAAAAGGTGAGGGCAGTGTATGTGGGTGGGGGATGTGCATTAGAGGGATGGGTCTGTTGGTGGGGTATGTATGTGTCCCTGGGTGTGGGTAGGTGGGGGTGTGGGTGGGGTGATGTGTGGGTAGGTGGGAGATGGGCCTCATAACATGGTAACTTGTCTTATTTATGTTTACAACATTCGTTTCACAATGTTTTTTTTCTTCCTATGTGAATGTATAAGGCTCTTGATGAACGAAAGATGAGTGATTGGAAGGGCCGACTGTAAGACGGGCCTGCGTGCCCAATTTGTGACCCTTTTAAAATAAAATTTATTTGATTTGATTTGACTACAGTGGGCAAATCAGCATCGTCAATAAAATGTTGGTACAAGTTTGCAATTGAAACTGCACTAATGTTGCGTTTCTTTCTTTCTGTTTTTTTAAACAGTGTATGTTATCTTATGTTATTTCGAGCGATGCCACTGCACGTTGGACATTTCCACCGTGCCCATTCCTCCGATGCAGCAAGCATCACAAAATATTTATACTCACTGTTCCCACAAGGAGATGGTTATGGTATCTCCTTGAAGGCGGCATTGATGTGCCTGTCCAGGCTTCACCCCCAGTTGAAGTAATTCGAGCAGCCTCATCAATAAAGTCAAATATAGAACCCTTTTCTATGCCTTCAGGTGCATTTGGTGTATGGCACTAGCACACATGATTATAAACGAACCTGCACTCGATTGGTGATGTCTGTCTAACGCAGTTGCCTTTACTGCTCTGAAAATTTCCGAGTGCCTATGTCATGCTGTCATGCAAATAAGTAGCACATTTGTTTCCCTTAATTTTTTTTTCCATGTTCTTTTCACTGTTCTCATCTTTTTCATATTTCCATCCCTCTCACCCCGTTCTTATGCCTTAATGTTGTCACTGCGGTGACTTGGCCATGTTTATATGTTCTGTTTAGTGTATTTGTTTGTTGACGAAGGCCAGGCGCCGTAAAGATATGTTTTCCCTAACTGTGACCTGTAAATCTGCATTACTTTGTGTTATTTTATATTGTTTAAATTTCCACAGTTTTACCGCAGTCCCATTAATTGTATTCATAATTTAACCTAAGATTCTAGAAATCCAAGAAGTCAACACAACTCTGTCTCTCTCTCTCTCTCTCTCTCTCTCTCTCTCTCTCTCTCTCTCTCTCTCTCTCTCTCTCTCTCTCTCTCTCTCCGTCTCTTTGCCTATATCTCTCTGTTATCGCTTTTCCTCTATCTTTGGTCTCTCTGTTTTTCTCTCTCTACCTCGTTTTCTGTCACCCGGTGTCCTTCTCTGTATGCTTCTTGCTGCGTTTTTTCTCTGTCTGTCTGTCTGTCTGTCTGTCTGTCTGTCTGTCTGTCTGTCTGTCTGTTTGTCTGTCTGTCTCTCTCTCTCTCTCTCTCTCTCTCTCTCTCTCTCTCTCTCTCTCTCTCTCTCTCTCTCTGTCTGTCTGAAACTCACTCCCTATCTTTCACAGATCGCAACCCAGATTTTATCAGTCACGAAAGATAACCCGGATACAACATCCCAGTGAAGTGTTTATGTTTTGTTGTTAGTTGGCTGTTGCTAGGTGTCAGATAACAACCACACCCCTCTTTCCAGTCATCCCACATTTCAAGGAAACGCCCCTGACACGCCAGACTATCCCATTCTGAGACGGGGGGACTGACAAGTGTAACAGTTCTAATGAAACAGTTTTCCCCTGTAATACGATTACCTAGCAACTTTGTTGGGAACTGTCTCTCGATGCTGTTGCATTGTGTGGCAAAGAGGATAGAAATTCGAATGGACAAGGTTTGTCTCGTGACAGGAGCTTATTATAAATACCATTCCCTTTCCCTTCATTTTCCCCCTCAGTGATAAGGTTTGGTACAGGAATGTGTCAATGTGTATAAATGTTGGTGTGTAGTACTGTATGTGTCATGGTTACTTCTGTGTTTGGGTGTCTTTATGATTTTTTTGTTCCCGCGTTTCCATCCTGTTTCAGGATATTGCGGTCAACACCAGCATTTTTCAGCTATATGTTGATTCCTAGGCTAGAGTAAGCTCATCAGCACGCAACGACTTTCTGAGCGACCGGCTCCATACTCTCATAAGTCACTGGCGCGACTCGAACCACTTCTAATTCTCGTGCGCTCACGTCAACCACGTGAGTATTCGGGGTTAACGGAGAAAGCTGCTAACCCCTCGGCCCTTAATGCTTTTATTCACGCAAATTTTTGATTCGACTTAAATGAATCATTCCCAAATGAAATGAATCAATGAATCACTCGAACATTAAGTCAATCAATAAGTCATTCTATTAATAAATCAACAAATCAATCGATGAATCATTTGATAAGTCTAATAGCCCTCTCTCTCTCTCTCTCTCTCTCTCTCTCTCTCTCTCTCTCTCTCTCTCTCTCCCTCTCTCTCTCCCTCCCTCTCTAACTATCTGTCTATCTCTCTCTTCCTCCCACCATCCATCAGTCCATCCATCCTCCCATCCCTCCATTCAACCATCCATCCGTCCGTCCATCGTTCCGTTCGTCGGCGTGCCACTCCGTCATACATCTGTTTACTTGCATATTTATGTGCCTCTACTTCCATCCGCCCATCTGCCTATCTTTCTATCCTTCCAAATATCTGCCTATCTGCTTGTCTCTCTAACTGTGTCTGTCTCTGAGGATATCTGTCCTCTTTTTTCTTGCCTGTCTCTGTGCGTCTCTCTGTCGTCTAAACCTCTGATTACAAAGGCTATCACACTTCCTCCTCATCTCCTAGCCATCGACACCGGATACATAACCTTGTGGATAAGGATGAAAGCAGGATGTTCCCAATGACAGATGTGCACGTGAAAAATCTAAAGTCAATAGGACATTTCAAAAGCCGTTTCCCTTTCAAAATTATTATGCAGAAGTTAGGGTAGAATACATTCATCGTTTTAGGAGAAATTTGGTTAGTGAAAGGACTCTTTCAGTTTATGAGTACAGAAATCGGCCATGCACTCCTCTGAGTTCATTATCATCGTTATGTCGCAGGTGCTGTGCAGCACGTTGGGTCCGCCACGGTTAACATTAATGTTTCGCCAGTCCGTTAGGTTAACATTAATGTTTGGCCAGTCCGTCACGGTCAACGTTAATGTTTCGCCAGTCCGTGATTTGTATGACTATGTCGGCAGGCCGCCTTGCAGAAAGAGACCGATTCATATGGGATAAAACCCGGTGCAATGAAGTCGATCCTCTTTTATAAGCCACCGTGAATTTTAATAAGGCTAAAATATTTCAGTTTCAGAGAAAGGACGCAGTTTGTGAGCCGAATTTCGTTAATGCTCACATCTTGTAGAATGTGAACAATATAAAATAACACAAAGTAATTCAGGCTAGTCGCCGCACCATCCTGTATTTATCGTAATTCTGTTCTGTAAAGCTGCATTACTTTGTGTTATTTTATATTGTTTACATTTCCACAGCTTTACCGCAGTTCCAGTAATTTTACTCATACATCTAATAGAATGCACATCTTCCTGCTCTATGGTGTTCTAATTTTTCTGTGAAACTAAAGTTGAATGATCGTGATTTCTTCTTCGACAATGCGAAGTGGTCAGCAGCTCATCTGTAAGTTTAAACACTATTGAGTTAAACAAATTTGCAGCTCGATCTGTCCAACTCTCTTCTAAAGCAGAACCAAGAATAAGAAAAAGAAGAATCAAGGTCGAGGAGAAGATGAAAAAGAAGAAAAGAAGGGATAAAGTGAAGGGAAGGAGAAGGATGTAAAGGATGTGGAACAAAATAGAAGAAGAAGAAGAAGAAGAAGAAGAAGAAGAAGAAGAAGAAGAAGAAGAAGAAGAAGAAGAAGAAGAAGAAGAAGAAGAAGAAGAAGAAGAAAAAGAAGAAGAAGAAGAAGAAGAAGAAGAAGAAGAAGAAGAAGAAGAAGAAGAAGAAGAAGAAGAAGAAGAAGAAGAAGAAGAAGGAGGAGGAGGAGGAGGAGGAGGAGGAGGAGGAGGAGGTGAAGAAGAAGAAGAAGACGAAGAAGAAGAAGAAGACGAAGAAGAAGAAGAAGAAGAAGAAGAAGAAGAAGAAGAAGAAGAAGAAGAAGAAGAAGAAGAAGAAGAAGAAGAAGAAGAAGATGGTGATAATGAAGAAAAAAGAAACAATATGCACGTATTCTGCTATCATGCTACAACAGAAGACCAGTCAATGAAAACACCAACAGTATCGGTTGACATGGTAACTACACAGATTTCATAACGCTGAGTGAACCGTGACACATTTACTGGGGACCTGCTAAAGTTTCTCGCGGACTCTTCCAGTCTCAGCTGTCTAATGACCTAGAAATGATGCCAACGGAAGACTAGGGCCTGCCACACAATTTCTCCACACCCTGTGGACACAAAAGTTGCACAGGATGACATAAAAAGCCTCTAGCAATTCACAATTTATGACTGGCATTATCACATACGTGCGATGATAGGGTTAATAAAGAGGAGTATTCAAGATGAAAGTGCCAATGCGCTCTGGAAGATCATAGAAAAATTGAGAGTCGTTAAATGTTTGGCAATTAACTTTACATGAGACCAACATTAAGTCAACATTACGCTCGTTCATAATTCCAACATTATGATCAACATTCCCACAACTATCACAATAGGACATAGTCATAATTGTGCTTGCTTTGTTCTTTTCTCTTTCTAATCTAAATGTTGAATGCCATTAAGACAAGATCGGGTAAAAGGACAGCTATGAAGAGGGAGGCGGTAATAAAAGACCGGATTCTGACAGTACCCAGAGGTAGGGCAGTAAAACTCATCACCGCAGTGACGTAATATTCCGCAAGTTTCCAGATACCGCGGCGACTAGGAGCCGGAGCAGACGATGGTCTCATGCTTGGCCCGTAAATCGCAGAGGATAATTGAATCCGCTCATGTCGTTCTCGTCCTAAAATTCCAGTCCAGGTTTAATTAGAACGTCCGGGGCAGTTAGCTGACACTTGTTGGTTGGGGGTTAATGAGGACAAAGAGAAGGAGAACCAATGAGGATGTCGAAGTTTGTAATATTATAGAATCCCCCTTTACAAGCCTTAATTTGTCGCATGGTGCCAGAACCATATTTTTGTAGACCAATCAGTTCGCCCGAGGGCGAGGGAGACTGATAATGGCGAAAGCAAATCTCACGTAGCCGGTCTCCTTGCCGAAGATGTTATTGACTTTCTCCGTAATCCCGTATATCCAGGAGGGGTAACGCAGCTGCACAAGATTCGGTAACCGATCGCGTTGCGTTCGTTACTAACGGGATATGTGAGCTGGTCGCCCAGAAAGCGATGACAAACTACTGAGCGTCATCTTGCCAAGAAATCAACAATATGAATAAAATTTGGTGGAACTGCGGTAAAGCTGTGAAAGTGTAAACAATATAAAATGACACAAAGTAGTGCAGCTTTACATAACAGAGGTAAGACACATACAGAACGTTGCGGCGATTAGCCTTCATCAGCAAACAAACACATTCACAAACACAACATACAGTCAAGGAGATCGTCTGTGACTACATCAGAAGGTGACGACAGGACGAGAAGAACAAAAGCATGGAAAAATGGAAGCAATGAAGAGAAAATGAGAATTGAAAAAAATGTTAATTGAAAAGAATGTTAGTTGAAGCAAATGTTTAATTGAAAAAAATGTTAATAGAGAAAACATTCATACTCACCTCACCGTTCGGATCTGTAAGTGACTAAGAAAATCTCCGATGTATTCTGATACCTGGTGCTGGGTGTTACGGTTCAGTGAGCACATAGAAGGAAGGGGGCGGGGTAGGAGGATGGTAACTGGTCTGGTAAGGGTATCTGAGCAATCACAGTGGCTGTACTAGTGAAGTATGGGGCACGCAAGATAGAAGGTGGTACTAACCAAAACCCCATTGTGTTATTATAGGGGCGAGTCTTAAAGTCTGGGTGGACTGATATGCGTGAACGCGCATACATACATAGACACACCTCAATCAACATCAGCGGTAAAATGCTGGTGTTGACAGCAATGTCCTGTAAATAGGAAATGCGGTAAAAAAAAATAATTAAAAAACCTCACCTAAATTCAGTGCAATGCTCTCACTAATTGTAGCACGTGTGAGGAATGTGTTTAAGTTGAAAGCAGGCCAACGACAACGAAACGACCATAGGTTTTAGCTATTATATTGTCAACAGGCTACGAGAGGGTATAAAGGGTAAAAACA
Organism: Cepaea nemoralis; assembly: GCA_014155875.1. Lineage (NCBI taxonomy): Eukaryota > Metazoa > Mollusca > Gastropoda > Stylommatophora > Helicidae > Cepaea > Cepaea nemoralis. The sequence goes on from JACEFZ010023666.1 coordinate 30,563, forward strand.
GTGGATCGTCATGCCCAGTGGAACACACTCGCAGACAAGCGGAGCATATCAAACATCTCACAACGTTTACTCATAGTGTTTAAAAGTCTTAAAAATCGAGAGGATCGACTTCATTGCACCGGGTTTGATCTCATATGGCTCGGTCTCTTGCCGAAAGCGTCGTACAAAATACGAACTCTGTAGCTCCAGCGACGACCCCAGGAGTGTCCGAGAAAAATGCACTCGTGAACCGAAAATCGTAGTCTGGAATCGAACCCACAACCTTCGAAGCGCGAGGCAGACGGCTTGACTACATCGCCACGGAGACTCCAGTTTTAGTTCTGAACGAGAAGTCAACCAAACCAGTTGCCTTGAGTCCGCCAGAGACTAGACAAGATAAGAAAACGAGTGGAGAGCATTATGTATCTTATAATAGACACGATTTGAAGTATGATCAGTTGTGCCAGATTGAAAGAGTTAACAACGTAGACCACCATTTTTGGACAAGAAATAAGACAGTCGACCATCTTTATATGAGTTTAAAAAAAATAGTTGCTTTTTCAGGACGTCGCAATCAACCCATGTATTGCTTAGTTATGTGCAATGTACTAGGCAATTTTTATGTTAAGTAGTTTGCCATTAATTAGACGGAGACAGTTACAAATTTGTTGGACACATTATGTGAAGAGATAAACTAGAGAACTTGGTGACAATTGGCAAGGTTGAGGGGAAAAGAATAAGGGTGAGTTAGAGAAATAAATATCGGGATGGATTGACCGCATGCCATGGTAGAGACAAGAATGCGGAGCTGATCCGCGACTTTGGTGATCTTGTAAGAAAGCGAAACATAACCGCCAAAGCTAATCGGCATAATACACGATGATGATCAGTTTGCCATTGCTTTCTTCTCCTTTTTCTTCTTCGTTCGTCCGGAAAGATTGGTTTGGATGTACGCGCGTTGCGCCTGTTTACAGCATAGATGCCATATTTGCGCCTTTCGGCCGACACTTCCGACTTCTTCAGGCATCTGTTGATAGGCTAAACCTTCCCGAGATGCCATTGCGTTCTGAACTACCGACGCCCATACCATCGAAATCAACGCTAGGCGGTCTTCTTCCAAATAGTCTGCAACTGATCTTCATGTGGGTATCGACTTGAATTTCCCTTGAATTGGCAAAATGGAAACGCTCGTAAACAAAATGGCGTTACCAGACGACGGAGACAACTGTAGACTATGATCGATTACCTTGTTTATTGGACTTCCTGCTTCCTTGACTTCTCCTGTTAGATGGAAAATGCATGACTAAGAAAAACTTCTAGGAGTGACACATGTTATAAGATCTGGGAAAATCAATGGCTTTGTTATTGTCTGCCTCTTGAAATATGAAGAAACGGTTGCAGAACTAACATATAGTTTTCATTCAATATGTGGCTTGCATTTAAAAAAAAAATTATATTGCGCCTTATTGTCCGAAAATACGTATAAGTGTGTTTGATATGTGTTTGTATAATTTTTTTGGTTTTTGTTTTTGGTTTTCTTAAGTGACTTTGGTTGGCTCTTTGAGTGTCTTTGACTGGCTATTTGAGTGTTTTTGACTGGCGATTTGAGTGTTTTTGACTGGCATTTTGAGTGTCTTTGACTTGCTCTTTGAGTGTCTTTGACTGGCTCTTTGAGTGTCTTTGGCTGGCTATTTTACTGTCTTTTATTGGCTATTTGGGTGTCTTTGACAGGCTATTTGGGTGTCTTTGGTAATTGTGGAACGTACGAGTAGAGTTTAGCTATCCTTTGAGACACAATGCCGGTTTTCCTATACATTTGTTGTTGTAAAATGTTGCACGTTCTTCGCAGGACCTTGCGATCAGCCACAACTCCAGGTTAATATACTAGGCAATTTTACATACGTTCAGTAGGTTGTTATCTGTTGGGATATCATTCTTGCACTCCGGACAAATCCATAGGTGCCCCCTCCCTCTCCGCCCGCCAACATATTAATCAGCGTCCGGCGGCTAATTGTGCCAGTTCTGTTTTGTTCAATAGTTTGCCATAGGAAAAACAAAACAGTGCATGTCATTTTGCGAAATATAAAACATGCGCATAAGAAACCCCACTTCACGTTTAGAATAAGACATGTCCTATGTAAAAAATGCCGGTCTCTCTGGCCGAGGGGTTACAATACTTTCTCCGTAATCCCGTTTATCACGTAGAGTCTCGTAGCAGGGCGAGAGCTGGGAGCGGTTCGACCCCCGCTGGTGACTTGCGGGATAACTGAGCCGGCCGCTCAGAAAGCAATGGCAAACTACTGAGCGTAATCTTGCCAAGAAATCAACATACAGCTGAAAGATGCTGATGTTGACAGCGATGTCCTGTAAAGGATATGCAAAACATTTTTTTATGTAAAACAAACACAATTAACCCCACAGCAAACACTACCGTAGGTTGAAAAAAAAAAAAAACAGATGTAGGTTTCCCATACATTAAAGTTAGTTATGTCCTTTATAGGTCGTTGCAATCAGCTAATGCAGTGGTTCTCAACCGGTGGGGAAGTCCCCCCCCCCCCCAAGGGGGGAATTTTAGGGTGTCCAGGGTGGGGGGGGGGGGGGAATTAAGATTATTTCAAGATCGCGTTAATACAAGAACTGATTACTTGATATTGTTTTTCCCTTCATACTGTACGGTTCTGTACGTCTCACCCTTCTAAAATTAACTTTATAAATTAAGTAGACCCACAAATCATGTTTCATGGAGACGTCTAGACTTGTTTTAGTATGTGCTATTAAATTTAGCTTCCATTATTACGTATACTGTATAGGGGTGGGGGGGGGGGGAGTTTTAGGTGGGAAATACGAAAGGGGGGGGCAGTGGCGTCAATGGGGTTGGTGTCACCCAGTGCGGTAAACTCTTGGTGTCACCCCTCTAGACTGTCACCATGGTCTTCTTCCGAGTGTTCCTGTACCATATATAATCGCATATAGTAATGTTTGTAAAATAAGTCAAAAAGTTAATAAGGACATAAGAAAGAAAACAAATTGAACAATATAACTTCAATACTTCAGGTAAAACATAAATAAAGAACTTCGACAAACTCGGACAAAGTTAAATATTTGTTATTTTGCTATGTCTGCTTTGTCAAATTTGCAATTTTTTTTATTTTGGTGTCACCCCTTGATGGTGTCACCCGGTGTGGCTCGCACCCCCCCCCCCCCCCGCACCCCCCTAGTGACGCCCCTGGGGGGGGGGATGACGTTCTGAAAATATGGTGAAGGGGGCAGGGGCCAAAAAAGGTTGAGAACCACTGAGCTAATGCATTTAGTAGCAGTTTGTGACTACTAATAAATGTTAGTTCAGTGTCTGCCATTGCTTTCTGGGGTGCAGACACCTCATAACACTGAAATCAACACAAATTAGTCTGCATCCAAATGGCTTGCGACTGATTTCGAGCCTCCTACTCGCTATATCTGATATTAGTTAAACGTGATTTTACTATCCCTTAAGCCACAGCGCCGGTTTTCCCCTAAGACGATCCGATCAACCCCAACCCCATGCTGTTTTACCAGACAATTTTAGGTTCAGTAGTTTGCCATGGTTTTCTGAACGAGTAGTCAACATGTAAGTCCAACAGACCGGTGTGCGGACTAAACCCACTATCCCGTGGTCAGCACTCTGTTAAGTCGACCAGTTGACTTCATCACCACTTGATTTTCTAACTCGGAATCAAAACTAATGGCTAAAGATCGGATACAGTCTAAGTCATGGCTTTTTTGAGTAAGTTGACCAGTTCAGATGCTCCCCGCTTTCACTTTGGAAGTAAACTGCTACTAAAGATGTCGTTAACGCGCGGACAAGTTTAATACGCCTGCACGTTTTTATACAACAGGATCAATCACATATCCGCTGTTGCGTATTTTATTTGGCCACTTTTTATAAGGTCTGTTTGAACCAAAATATCCATAACTCTAAAAATGATTCTAATATAGCGAATGCTGTTTGATGTTGGAACCATCCATCTATCAGAGAGAGAGAGAGAGAGAGAGAGAGAGAGAGAGAGAGAGAGAGAGAGAGAGAGAGAGAGAGAGAGAGAGAGAGAGAGAGAGAGAGAGAGAGAGAGAGAGAGAGAGAGAGATGGTGTGTCATTCTTCTGAGAACCTCTATACAAAACATTTAAAGATAATTTTTAAATAAGGTTTTAAAAAGAAGGAGGATCTTCTTCATTACACCGAGTTTTATCCCATGTGGTTCGGTCTTTTTCTGCAAGGCAGCTGTCGTAAGCGCCGCACAAAGCACGAGCTCTGTTAGTGGACGACTCCTAGGGGTTTCCGAGAACATTGCACTTGTGTACCGAACGACGTACCCTGAAGTCGAAACCACTACCTTCGGAGCACGTGGAAAATGGTGTAACCACTACACCACGGAGACTCCCTAATAGAATATACAACTTACAGGAATGTTGGAAACTTCCTCAGACTAGAAGGTTGCCTGCTGTCTGGTGGTCGGGCATTGATTTGAATTAGCATCCAGACGGATGTTTTAAATTGACCTGGCACCTAGGTAGACCCAGATTAACATGTGACCTATAAAGTATCTTGTAAATTAAAGGCGGCAGGCGTTGTTGACCAAATCGTCCTAGGAATGTCAATTGGTCGATGAAAAATGTGGTCTACCATGATTATTAAAATGCGCTTTTAAGGTAATAAATTGTCATTTTTAATTATTTGTTTTGTATTCTGACATTTAAAACTCCAATATCTGTCAATGATGGATCTGTGCTGGAGTCGGAGGCACAATCGTTATCTAGAAGAACGGGGCCTATGAAATAACCGCCCGCAGCACGACAATGGAGATCGAGGCTGCCACAGCTAAACTGAAATGGATCTCCAATGTGTCACTTACAAAGACGACAGTTGTTTCCGTCTCTCAGTCGATGCATCGGACAGTTCAGAATGAATATATATAACATGAGTAGCGGCACTTATGTACGTCTCAGTCCGTGAAGGACTTGCGTTGATTTATTGTCCACTTTGCAAGACAGTGAGAGAGCTAAAGTACTGACCCCAAAAGCACTAGTTCGCGCACTGAAGGTTAACAGAGAGAATATACTAAGGGTTGTAAATCATAACTTAGTCCAAGGGCACATACTTCTTGAGGCATTTCTCGATTAAAACTATTGGGATTCAGAAATGAGTATGGATTTGGTCGCAATGAACGTAGACCTGAATGGTCGCGACATGAAGCTAACTAGATGGCAACAGAGATAATCATCATCTACACCCTTTACTTTCAGCTGGGAGAGACCGAGCACTTAAAGATTTGTCCCAACTACAGTAATATCAACTATACATCATTATCATAATCGTTGCTGTGACACCTTTGACATGAATGGGCACGAGGAAAGTGAAATGGCCAGAGATCGGGAGGTTTCTCAACGCGCCGTGTTAAGCACGACGTCCTGCAAAGGATCTGCTACATGATGAACAATGGGAGGGGGTGTGAGACAAGGCTGGTTTCACTCATCCAAACAAAATCACAACCTAGTATATGCAAAAACCTGTTGTTACATAACACGCCACTAGCAATATCTGCTTGGGGATTAGTCTCACACAATCGTGACTTTACGAAAGCGAGCACCGGCAAACAGCGCCTAACGTGCTAGTTATCTCTCGTCTATACTTTTGACAAGTTTAAGTGTAATACCCTATTTCCCGCATTTAATCTCTCTTTTATCCCTGCTCATCGGGCGATAATTACTTTTTCCCTCCTCTCTTTTCTTTACGTGGAATGAAGTGGGAAAAACTAGAATTGGGGCGATTTTGTTCTATGAAGATTTCTAACTGGAAAAATAGAACAATCTGTAATGCACTGTGGAACTCTCCTCTGTGGGAGATACATTCGTATGCAGTGTCGAGGTGGAATACTAAAGCCAGAAAAGAAAGTGTAAAGTGCCACAAACGTCATCAATCTTTGTGCACACGATGGCACACAGCTACAAAAAAATGGCTGCCTAAAAAGACCGCTCAGGACTGAAGTCATGTGACTCATCTCTATTATTATTTCATAAGGGAGCTATTATTTTCCTTTCCTTGTGAAGACCGAAGTGGGCTGGACTGAGGAAATATGTGAGATATTCCGGTAATTGACAATTAAAGAAGAGATGTTTAAGATACCGAAAGGAGAAGAAACTTGCTGAACTGGTTTAAAATGTATTAGACGACAGATGAAAATGCCCAAAGCGTGAAGTGAAAATGAGAGGGAGTGAGAGAAAGAGAAAGAGAGAGAGAGAGAGAGAGAGAGAGAGAGAGAGAGAGATATATATAGAGAGAGAGAGAGAGAGAGAGAGAGAGAGAGAGAGAGAGAGAGAGAGCTATAGAGGGTAAGAGAAACACCAGAGAAGGAGTCATAGCTATAAATGCTCTATTCTTTTAGCTAATTAATGAGAAATAAAGACTAAGATCTCAAGAATGTACATATATTTTTATGTATTAGAGAATTGTACATAGTGCCAACGGCTTCTAGTGGAGGAGCGCAAATGGTAAGGTGCAAGTCTTTTCATGGTGCGAGGAAATGCAGCCTAAAGACTAAATGTTATGGTAGGGCAGACCAAGCCGTAAGCCTTGGTCGGCAACTGGTCTAAGGTCGAAGCTCCTGTAGGCAGACAGTTAGAGCATTGCCTTGCTGACACGGCAGCTTCGACAGCTTATCTTGTCCCAGATGTATTTGTGTTACCTTTCCCCTGGAGTAAACTAGGAAGACCGAGAGAGGGATCATGCTGCATAGTCATCACGTGGTCTTTACAATTCAGGTCAGGGTTTGTGCTAAGGAGAGGTTATTATGCCTAGTTTGTGTATCTTAAGCACAATAATTATTGTCTTCCAAGACGGCAAGGGGCTGGTACACGAGAATTCTGCTCTATTCAGAAACGATCAATTGAACTAACATTAGCTACGTTACCAGGAAAATCCTATCCTCTTCTTCTGGCTCTTAAACATAACAATTCATCAGCAAAAACATATCACTGTTCGCACTTATCTAACTGAAATCATGCGATTTCTGTTTCTACCTCAACTGCAGAGCAGGGAACTCACTTGTCCTGACAGTCGGAAATGGCTGTCAATCGCAGAGGTAAAAAACCACCATGTGGATGTGGAAGGTAAGGGGAAACCACCAAATTATCTTCCCAAGATTTCATGGCAACACAAATTTCAGAGATAGTTAACGACGTTAATGGCTGTTTTAGGACATCCTCATCTGGCAAGGACAGTCATGAGCTACATGTGACACCAGACCGTCATCCAGCTGCTGATGGCAAAACTATAACTAAATCTAAACAAATTTAGAGTAGGTGCATGGAATGATAGGAGATTAAATGAGATAGGAAAGTTAAACAATGTTCTCAAAGAAATGGACAGCATGAAAATGAATATACTAGGCATAAGTGAGAGGAGATGGAAGGGATCTGGCAAAATTATAACCGACAAACACACAATAATTTATTCTGGAGGGGATACACATGAAAAAGGTGTAGGAATAATATTTGGTTTAAAAAAAAAAGAAAGCCAAATCAAGTAATGGATGCCACTGTATCTCAGATAGAGCTATAATGGTCAAAATCAAAGGCAAACCAATAGATATAAATATTATACAATTGACTGCACCAACAGCAAGCAATAATGAAGAAGAAATACAACACTTTGTCGATGAAGTAGAAATGGCGATAGCTCAAATTGGATCCCAAGAAATAAAAATAATACTGGGAAATTTTAATGCAAATTTAGGAAAAGGAAAAATAGAGGATATAGTGAGAAATTATGGTTTAGGTACAAGAAATGAAAGGGGAGAGAAATTAATAGAATGGGCAAATATTAATGATGTGATAATTGGAAACACATGGTTTAAACACCACAAAAGACGACTATAAACATGGAAAAGCCCTGATATGAAAATAGCAACCAAACTGACTACATATTTATTAATAAAAGAATTAGAAATGCATTAATTAATGTAAAGACAATGCCTGGTGCTGACGGTAACAGTGATCATGTACCACTATGTGGACAAATAAAAGTAAGATTAAAGAGATGGAAAAAATTGTTAAGAACTTGAGACTTAATAAAGAGGCTCTCAAAGTAGATACAAAAATTCAAGATCAATACTGAGTGACTGTGAACAATAGGTACAATGCAATAGCTAAAGTACAGAGTATAAATGAACAATGGGGAATGTTAAGGGACTCCATTCATCAAACTAGCAAAGAAATATTACCGGAGAGAAACCAACAAGCTAAGAAAAAATGGATCAATGAAGAAATCTTAATGCTGATGGACAAAAGGAAACAAACTAAAAATAACAAACAAGAATAAAATTAGATAAATAAAGAAACAAGAGATAAATGTATGAAGGCAAAAGAAAGTTGGTTAAACGAGCAATGAAAAAAAAATTGAATTAAATGTTAAAGATCCCAAAAATATGCACAGACAAATCAGTGAGCTCACAGAAAGAAAAATAAGAATAAATACAGGGTATTTGATATTAAAAACAGGAAAGATAATATTGGAGGAAGGTGCTATAATGAAGAGGTGGAATGAGTATATAAGAGAATTGTATATCGGGGAAAGGGAAGAATTAACAGAAGAAAGTAACTTAGATGGCCCACCTATCCTAGAAGAAGAAGTAGTTGATGCTATGAAACATATGAAGAAAGGAAAAACAGTTGGACCAGATAATATAACAATAGAAGAATTAGAAGTACTGGGTGAATTTGGAGTAGATATATTAACCAACATGTTGAATGATATTTCCAGCAGTGGATATTTACCCAGCGATATGCTAAAATCTGTATTTATAGCTATACCAAAAAGATCAGGAGCAATTGAATACGAAGATGTTCGTACAGTTAACCTCATAAACCATGCCACTTGCCTTTCTTCTACTCAGAATTATAATGAGAAGAATCAGAAAGAAAATAAAAATGAAAATTAGTGAAGAACAGTATGGTTTTGTGGAAGGAAAGGGTACAAACAATGCAATTTATATATATATATATATATATATATATATATATATATATATATATATATATATATATATATATATATATATATATATATATATATATATATATATATATATATAAAGGTCAATAGAGACACAGAAAGACATATATTTGTGCTTCACAGATTATACTAAGGCATTTGATAAAGTAAAACATGATGAACTGATTAAAATGTTGGAAGATATCAACATTGATGGGAAAGATTTAAGAATAATAAAGAATATTTACTGGAACCAAGTAGCAGCAATTAAAATGGGAAATAAACAAGGTAGTTACGACAGGATTGTGTCTTGTCACCGGTTCGCTTCTCCCTCTTTAGTGAATTAATAATGAGAGAGATTAAAGAGAAGCCATGAATGCTATTCGGAGGTTATAATATAAACAGTAAACGCTATGCAGATGACACAGTACTGGTGGCGGAAAATGCAACAGACCTATAACAATTGTTGGACATTGTAGTAACTGAGAGTGCACAGAAAAGACTCCATGAATATCAAGAAAACAGTAACAATCGTGATATCAAATAAAATGGTGACACCAAAATGTGACATAGAAATAGAAGGGGACATTCTTAACCAAGTGGATAATTTTAGATACCTGGGGGAATTTATAACACCAGATGGAAGATGTGCAACAGAGATTAAGAGTAGAATAGGGCAAGCAAAAGCTGCATTTCAGAAAATGAAGAGCAACTTATGCAATAAGTCACTATAAATGAACGTAGGAGAGTGCTGAAATGCTATATAGAACCAGTTTTGCTGTATGGCAGGGAATCTTGGAATGTAAATGAACAAATTAGGAAGAACTTAGAAGCAACAGAGATGTGGTTTTTTAGACGAATGTTGCGAATTCTTTGGACTGCTACAGTAACTAACAACGTTTGCCTGAAAGAGGTTAATGAAACTAGAACACTATATACAACAATAAGAAAGAGACAAACAGCTTTCTTTGGTCATGTGATGAGAAGAAAGGCATTGGAGAACGCCGTGACAACTGGAAAGATTGAGGGGAAGGGAGGCAGAGGCAGACCAAGAGAAATTATGCTGGACGGATTGAGACAGTCTCATGGAGGAATATCATCGGCAGAGTGTATCCAGAACACCAAAGACCGAGATCTGTGGAGAGCCATGAACGCCTACGCCAGCTGGCAGGGCACTTGATGATGATGATATTTGATGAATTTGCTAGTATGTCCAGGAAACGTAGTCAACATTTAGTGTATTTCAACATGGTAGACTAGACCATAATTCTTCTGTACACGTGTGCTGAACCATTCACATTCGTTTAGTTGTCAAGAGATCGATATGGCATTTTGTTAGTTTACTTCGAAATTTTTGTTTTGCATTGCTTTAATGTTTAATTTATCTAGACCATGGGAGCAGCAGTAAACTTTGACTAGATATACGCCTGCTGGAAGAATACCGACTACATCACCCACTTAGTCCTCTTACTCTGTTAGCACCAAGTTTGTCATTTGTCACAAAATTGTCAAGCTCAGTTGTCTTTATATCATGCTGTCACAGAATGATGATAGTTTATTGATTCCCAGATAGACGACCTTATAAACCGACTAACCAGGTAGGAGAAGGGTTAACAAACAAAACAGTAAGGATAACCAACCACGGTGTGACCGGAGTCAATGACCCCCAATGTTAACGGATTGAAGTGTTAACGTAGAAATAACAGCGGCACAGGTCAACGAGAGTGTAGGATGACGAGGTTAAGTCACTGGTCACAAACATCACGAAATGTCGGGTTGAGTGACCAGGCGCATGTGTTTATAGGTCAAGACACGGAAGTGCCCGCAGACAGCACAGGTAAACTGTCGCGTGGACAAATAGGTTTGCGACAAAGGCAGACAGCACTATGGGACAGTATCGCGGTCAGGTGATAAAGACAGGATTGAAAAACCAGATAGTGTCAGGTGGGTGTAGAGAGGGAGTCAGCGCTGATTACGCGGATGGTGAACTACCGGGAACAGAGTTAAAAGAGCCGCCAGAGTTGGGGCTGATAAGGAGGTGGGGAGATTGGTTACTGAGGAAAATTTCCACAGCATATTGCGGTCTAGATGACTCAGAGTGAAGGAACAAAACAATGAGGGTTTTAGAAATAACGGAAAAGTTTCCGATCAGTAAATTTCCACTAACGGGGATAATGAGGTATTGACTTGAGGTGTCCAGATAGGTCAAGGACTATGCGGCAAAAATGACCTATAAAGAGTGGATACTTCTTTGTGAAAGTTGAGTGTGATTCTTGATTTCCATGAGACAAGGGATTATGAAAAGGGTGGTGCTGCGTTCGGAGGAACGTTTGTGTATCTATTGTGCATTAGTACTCCCAATTCAGACAAGGATAATTATAAGGTAAATCACAGTGAAGTAATCTTCTAGCATAGGGGAATAGAGGATGCTTAGCGTGTACAAGTAAATACTAGTAGGAATAGTATAGACGTTAGGTAAGCTTCTATCTTATGTCAGAGTGGGTTTTTTCGGAAGCCTTTTCATTTCGGCTGGAGGATAAGACACTCACATAAGAAAGAATATGAAGCAGACACAGCTCTCATTATTAAATCTTTATTACACAGGTTCCAATACCAGGGCGGGACATATCAACTAAGATATAACACAGATAGCTGTGGTAAAGATCAATCAGTGTTGATAACCCCAAAGAAAGCACTTTCAAATAAGAAAGCACGACACTTGTGCATAAGAAAGTAGAGAAAAGAAGTGTCATCGTAAAAAGTAAGGATGACAGAGAACGGAAAATAGAGACCCTGTAACATAATAGAAAGACTCAAATGACTCAGTCTCGAAGAGTTGCAAGGCGCATACCAAGTGTCTATACCAATTAAGAACTATCCAGTGTAGAACCTTTACAGGACAAAATAGAAAATACTAGAAAAAGCGATGTGTTTTCCAGGATGGAATTAGGAACGCTATAAAAAAGCAAAGAACATTCAGTCTAAGCTGACAGCATATAGTGATCGGTTTAAGTACAGTGATACAGTGGTGAACATTTTTCCTTACAAAAAACGGATATATCTACAGACTCAAGCAGACGGAGCATTCAGGGTGAGACCGTTCCGTTGTATCTATGTACTGTCCTGTACTTTAGCCGAGAGAAGAGACGAGAGAAGACACGGAGACTATCTATCAACATCTTATCTGGCATCCACACCAGAAGAACATACCAACTACATAGACACTATCCATACATACACCAGACATAGTTTTTATTAATAAATCTTTTATTTATCGTTGAAAGGAACTGTTGTCGGAGTATGTGTTGAGGGAATAACAGAGAGAGAGTGAAAGAAATAGATATATGGAAGGGAAGACAGAAGGGAGGTGTGTAGACAGAAGTCAGTCAATAATCCCAACAGATAATAAGTTTGAAGATGTGCTTGTTGATTCCAACTTCCTCCCGGGAAAACAAGTGACACATGCCCAAGACTATGTGGTGAGTATATACGACTAATTTCTCTAATCAATTTACAGGTTTCATTTCAAGGGGGAGAGAGATAGATGCCGACCAAGAGAATTAATGCTGGATGGATTGAGACCGTGGCATGGAGGAATATCAGCAGCAGAGTTGATACAGAACACCAAAGACAGAGATATGGGGAGAGACATGAATGCCTACGCCAGCTGACATGGCACTTGATAATGATGATGATTTCCTCCCTGAAGGCTGACTTAATTGGTTGTTCTGACCATCCATGATATTTCTAGTATTACCTTCAGAAATGACATTTCTGCTGGTATCAGATTTTTGATAAAAAATGAAATATGAACATCACCTTCTCCATCACCATGTGTCTTGCCGACTGGTGTTGATGATCATGCCTTTCTATATCCTGTCTTCTCAAACACCATGCACCAAGGTGTACTGACACCTTTCTCCAAGGTGAGACATTGCGGTCAGTGAGCAGTGTTGAATATCTAGGTGTACAGCTGAAGGGCTACGAAAATGTCATGACAACAAGTAAAATAAAGAACAAACAAAAATAAAGCAATTAAAAAAATATAGCAATTACTACCTTTGTGGGCTACTATATGTGTTATCAGTTCTCACGTTTACAGTAGTTAAGACAGAGACACTTATATCCAGCATGAAATAAAAAACAACAACAATTATTTAACATCCCGGAGACCAGAATTGTCGAATGGATATGAGCGCTTGGTTCCGGTGTGCAGATGCCGAGGTTGCGGGATCGACCCCTACACTGGTCAATTTGACTAAAATGTTGATTTCTCGTCCTTGACCTGGGGACGTAAGTTACAAGTACCTCAGAAGTCAGAGTAAGTTAGCCTGCTGACGAGGGACACTGGAAATAGGGAAAGCTAATCCACACGCAAGTATCATTCCAGTGCATTAGAAGTAGTAGCGCTTGTATGGACTACGCTTGAGTTCAAGTAGAACGACAAAATACAAATAAAAATTAAATCAATCTTAACATCCCACTTCGATGTCTGCGTTTTATCCTCGGCATTAGTTAGAAGGACACAGCCCGGGAAGGTTAACCTGGTCAACAAATGCCCGCAGAAGTCGGATGTGTCGGCCTGACGGCGCAAGAACGCAGCTCTGCTGTAAACAGGCACAACGCAGTCACATCCGAAAAAAAAATCCGGATGAACGCAGAAGAGGAAGAAGAAGAAGGACACAGTAACTAATTCTGAAGTGCTTTTACACACGGGTCAAACGACCATACACACCCTGCTTCGACAGTACAGGATCTTATCGTGTTGGTCATCTATACCGCTTGTCCAAATAAAAACATAAAACAATCTTAACATCCCACTTCATTGTCTGGGTTTTATCCTCGGCATTAGGTAGAAGGACATAGTAACTAATACACACGGGCCAAACGACCATACACACCCTGCTTCGACAGTACAGGATAATATCGTGTTGGTTATCTATACCGCTCGTCAAAATAATGTATTTCAAAGGACAATTTCTTTGCCAGCTTGCAAATAACAACAATGGTACACCCACAACTGAGATTTAATGACTCGTGGAAGAGAAATGTGAGCATCTTCGTCTTGATAACAACATTATAAAAAGACATTTCAAAGCAATGTACTCTCTTTGTGAATTTAAACTAAGAAATCAGACAAAATAGGTTGCATGTCTCTTGCAGGAAAGGGGTTTAAAATATAAAGTGTGGGAATAATACTGAAGCAAGCAGTTCTTCAAAACTTTGCAGCTGATTGCCAATAGGGACGATGATCACATAAGAGACAGCTTATTTCTTTCAAAGTCGCAACATGCACTTTACTCATCATCATCATCAAGTGCCCTGCCAGCTATTGTTTGCATATCCTTTACAGGACATTGCTGTCAACATCAGCATCTTTCAGCTGATTGTTGATTTCTTGGCAAGATTACGCTTAGTAGTTTGCCATTGCTTTCTGAGCGGCCGGCTCACATACCCCGTAAGTTACCGACGCGATTCGAACCACTGCTGAATTTCATCGTCGTCACGTTACCTACAAGAGTATACGAGATTACGGAGAAAAGTCGCCAACCTCTAGGCCTGGGAGCCGGCGCCCTGCCAGCTAGCGTAGGATTTAATGGCTCTGCATAGATGGTGGACATTGGTATTCTGGATCAACTCGGTTCATGATATTCCTCCATGTCACCGTCTCAGACAATCCAGTATCATTTCTCTTGGTCTGTTTCTGCCTCACTTCCTCTTGATCTTTCCAGTTGTCACAGTATTCTCCAAAGTCTCTCTTCTCATGACATTATCAAAGAAATCCACGTGGATCTTTCTTATTGTTGCGTATAATGTTATAATTTCATTACCCTCTTTCAGACAATCGTTGCTAGTTACTCTGGCAGTCCAAGAAATTCGCAACATTCGTCTCAGGAACCACATCTTCATTGCTTCCTAGGTCTTTCTAGTTTTTTATTTACATTCCATAACTCACTGCCATACAGCAAAACAGTTTCATTATAGCATTTCAGCACTCACCTTCTTACATTCAATGATAGCAACTTATTGCATAAGATACGTTTCCTTTTCTAAAATGCAGCTTTTGCTTGCCCTATTCAGTTATTAATCTCTGTTATGCATCTTTCTCGGTTGGTACACTACACATGCATATATATACAGCCAGATTTCTTTCGTATACTTAGACCAAACGCAGAACATAAATTAACTCATCATAGCTTACTCGATACACGGTAAAATTAGCTGATCGCACATGGTGCGGGTGGTTGGATAAGAATACTCGAAAGATTCATTTCCAAACAAAAAGTAGGGTTGAAACAAATAAAAATGGATGGCGAAAAATGGGACGTATTGGCTTGTCACAAATAATGACGTAAAAGTTTTAAATATTGTGCCTTGCATTTATTATTATATATTAAATTAATGGGATTGCATAGGGAAAACTACTGTATTTAAGCCCATGACAGAAACAGGAAGTCGCTCCAGATGATTAATCATCCCATGTCATTTAAGCCAAATAACATTTTTTTTTCTTCTTCGTTGTTACCTACAACAGTTAAAATCCCTCACTTTATCCAGAAAGAGAAACTGTCTTCGGATGCGTAAGATTAGTATCCTACAAGTTGTCATTCGCCCCTCGTGCCTTTACCTTCAATTGAATTATTTTCTAAGCAGTCCCGATACAAGTTGATGAAATTGCCTTACGGAACAACTAGGCATTTAATGGCTTCTTGATGAAGCGTTCATTAAAAGTTCGCGCACGTGAATCGAGCAGCGAGTTTTAAACAGGTTCCGCACTTTTTACAACCGGATGTGGACAGAATTTAATGACACCTCAGCTTCCATCTTTGCTGTCGACTTAATCCATACTGGTTTCATTCTTTCCCATCCAGAGGCTGGAAAAGTAAATGAAATTTGCAGGAAGAAATTTAAAACACACTTGTCTTCTTGCATGGACAAATTTCCAACTTGATGGTATCTTGCGATGAAAATTGACTAATCTGAGGAAAAGAGGTAGCAAGATGACCAGAAAACTCAAACGGTTTGAAAGTATGGAGTCTTAAGCGGGCGTGTAAAATAAATTAATAAAAATAGTTTCATATCCTTAATAGAATGTTGCAGTCAATCCCTGTATTTATTTGCTGTATGTAATTTACTAGGCAATTTTATTTTGAGTAAGTTTGCCATTGCTTTCTGAACGACCGACGCCCATATACTCGATATCAATGCAAAGCGATCTGCTTCCAAATCGAACACTCGACTTGATATGTCGGGGAAATGTAAATCTGAGTTTTACTATCTCCAAAGCCACAGACGCCGCTTCAGTTAAAGTGAACAAAATAATACACTTTCGACAAGGCATTAACATTACGAGAAGAAGTCATTAAGCAACAGGTATGTTACGAATAATGTTTTCACAATAGTGAGAAACAAACATGTTGTGTGTGTTATTTCTCAATATAATCCTATCGCCCGGCAACATACTTCGTCTATCTGTCAACTAGGTTATTGATACCTTCTAGAAAAAAAAAGGTTTTGAGTGCGGTCTAAACTTATTTTTGCACCGTCACCATTACCTAGTTTTCATCTGCTAACACGCAAATTTCTTCCAAAAGTCTAAAAACGTGAGAGTCCGATAGTGACAAATTTGGACTGAATTCTGGATGTTTCAAGACCTCACATTTCATAGCACATTGCATAACTACTGCCTGCTCAATCGTATGAGGGCTGGTGTTGTCGTGCAGTAACAATACTTTTTAGATTAGTCCCTGGCGTTTCGATCGCAAAGCGGGTTTTAGTCTGTTCACTTATATGTCACTGTAATATGTCACTAGTCACAATTTTACGACTTTCTGGGAAATTCACCAACGCAGGACCCTTGATATCTCAACAGATGGTCATCATGACCTTTTCAGTGCATTCCTGAAGCCTTTTTGTTTTACGTTTTGAAATCGCTCTACCCATATGTACACTCTTCACTGGCTCTCAAACTGTCGTCATACTGACCCATAAATTCTTCTGTAGATTTAACAAAATTCACACACACACACACACACACACACATACACACACACACACACACACGCACGCACGCACGCACGCACGCACGCACACACACCCACCCACCCACCCACCCACACACACACACACTCACACACACAAGGACCTGATCCTCACGATATGGGATTGTTTAGTCCTGAAATAAGCGTCTGTCAGAGTGAGATTGGTGTAGATACCTTTCTGCGGACCTGATATAAAATTACCACCTCACGGGAAGTGTGTTGCAGATTTCTGTTTCACATCTCCAAACTAAAAAAAAAAAAAAAAAAAGCAAAGCCAGAAGGGTTTGGAAAACCAGTACTGGAATTTCACATCATCGGAGAGGAATATGGGATGTAACCAGACCATGATTCAGCAGAGCACATAGTGACTGCGGGGGTTGGGCCTCGGCCGCCAATGTTTCCTGCACAGGCTTCAGGTTTGTCATTGAGGCCAGTCCAAGTCCTATAATGAGAATTAAGGAGAACAACAATGAAATATGTTAAGCATCAGTTATGATCAGGAATGGAATAAAGGCAATGGAGAACATGCTTGCAGATAGGTCACACACTTAGCGTGTGAGACATCAGATGGTGCATGATAGTGGAAATGACCATGTACTTACGTGCACCAAATGTGGACGAACATTTACCACGCTAATTGCTCTGATTATTCACATTCGCTACCGCCATTAGTTGAAGTGTTTAATGTCCTTTTAAAGCACATTGTAACCAACTATCGGCTGTCAAGTCGGCAAGACACCAGCATGTTAAGCAAAAAGAACAGCATATCATTACGTAAATGTGTCACAATTGTAGTAAACTATTGTTGTAGTCTATCACTTCCTGCTATTTCCCAGTCTCTCGAGATGTGCTCTCGGCGTATAATTGAAGGGAAATGGTTGAAAGTGGCTTCAATCAGATGCATTACCAGATCGTTGATGACAAAGACTTCCACACAATTCCGGGCTTGTTAAACTGAAGAGGTCAAGTGCTCCTTTGGAATGTATTCTCAGGGAGCCCGTACCTTTAAGTATCGTTCTCACCATCATTATTATCATGTGCATTGCTAAATGGTGTAGACGTGCATGGTTCTCTACAGATCTCGATCCTTGGCGTTGTTGATAAATTACGTTATGGTATGTCTCCGGGCCACCGTTTGAGGTGAGTTGAGATATGAGAGAGTTGAGTTGAGTTGAGCTGAGTTGAGTTGAGATATGGAAGAGTTGAGTTGAGTTGAGCTGAGTTGAGCTGAGTCAAGAACCTAGATCACAGCACTCGGGACATACCAATATGCTCTCCGTCCTCATATTCAACAGTCAGCGAAGAGACCCAATACTAATGGTACCAGTAGCAGTCTGATTATGTGACTGGCATCTCCTCTGAGTCCTGAGTGTCGGCCATATCCTCTGCAGAACCATTCTCCCCTGGCCGTTATGGTCTTCCCGTTACAAACAAAACATGTAGTAACGCCCTCAGATAAATGGTTGAACAACACCCCTCCAGTACACGTTTGCTCTCGGCATGTCTGCTCGTCTTGTTTCTTTTAGTCAATTGCTTGACCCTTTTGTATTGATCCCGCTGAGCACGGAAGTGAACGGACTAAGCGGAAATAGCGAGAAAATGAAGAGGTCGAAGGTGGAACTGTGAATTATAGACGGCAAGCATCGGGGGAAGTCGGGAAGAAATTAAGAACAGAACGCTCAAGTAGTGAATAAATGAGGAGACATATGTTGACCTGTTAAAGCTATTCTGTTTACTCCGTAAAATAAAATGTTGCATGTACTTTGCAGGACGTTGGATTCAACCCCAGGTAGATTGTATAGACAGTTGTAAATTCAGTAGTTTGTCATCGCTTTCTGAACGAGAGGTCAACGTTTAAGTCCAATGTAATGCTGGTGTAGGGTTTGAACAGCCCACCTTGCCATCAATTAACCGGAAGTTTAAGAGCGAGCGCTTTTATCCTGTCGACTACGCCAACGTCTGTTTCTTCCCTAGGGTAACTTTAAATGGGAAGAATGGTAAATGGGGAGAGAATATCTTCAATAACAAAAAATAAAAATATAAAGAGAGAGAGAGAGAGAGAGAGAGAGAGAGAGAGAGAGAGAGAGAGAGAGAGAGAGAGAGAGAGAGAGAGAGAGAGAGAGAGAGAGAGAGAAAGAGGGAATGCATAGAAAAGAGGAGTAAATAATAATATTTCTGAGAAGAATGCAAATGTACAGTTGTAATATCAGAATCACGGGTATCTCTATATTATAACAATAACATTCATTAGATTGATCGTTTTCAGTTCCAGCCGCAGTGGCATCGTAACCTGAGTATGTATGAGTACTTGCCTTGTGTGTATACTTGCCTAGAGTACTTGGTCAGTTCGTGGCATGATTGTTTATCTGACCTGTAAGGCTATGGGGTTGATACTAGTTCATATAAAGGGTAACTGTAAATACAGCCCCCTAGAGATTATGCGGTTGAGGTATGACATATGAGATGCGGTGGTTAGTTCCCTTCCTCGTCACATTATCTTCCTAGGAAATTCCCCGAATATTCTAAACAGTATCGATGTTTATGAGAGTATGTCGACCCCAGAAACGTACTCGCCAAAATTAAAACAAAAAATAAATAAATAAAAAATACCCCGCTTCTACGGGGGATTGACCTCAAATCAATGTAGCTGTGTGTACAGTGACTAAGTAAGGTAGAGGACTATTTTATACCTATGCATGTGGCATATGATAGATGACCAATCCGCTCAACAGGCGTGATGTGGTAAAGGCCATGCCACCACCTTAATTTCTACAGGCACTTCCTGGTGACCAATTTATAATAGGTCCACGAGGAGGCCACTTTTATAAATCCGCCTCGGTGCAGATTCACACAAGGCGGTTGTGCTTTAATTTAAAAGTCAACTAACTGACACGGAAGAAAAAAAGAAAAGCAACCAAATCGGCGCTATGAATCACCACGATTATAACCAAGGCTGAAAAAGCTGGTAGAACGAGGTTGAAACAAGACTGACAACAAAACAACAAACAACAACAACAACAGCAACAACAACAACACACCAACAAACAAACAAACAACCAAAGTCAACCAAATCTAGTTAATTGGGACAGACCATTTGCACTAAGTGCAGACAAATCCGCACACATCACCGGAAATAACTATATATGATTATCAGATTTCGCGCCATAAATATTTGAGAAACAAGAGCAGAGTTCCTGACATTGCAGAGACATTATAAGACAGGAGACAATTTGCACCAATGTTTCTCGAACTAATAGAAACTGGGTACTTTTATAAAGAAACAGATATTCACGTATCCTTATGAAATGTTCAGAATATACTTAACATTTGACAATGAGGTAACATGTACAATGAGCAGACAACTTGAAAAACATCAAATAGTAGCATAAATGTGCATTCTGGGGGAAATGCAATGAATACCACGGACAGTCAGAATAACCAATGAGTATGTCCCACAAGAAGCAAATGAAAACCATAAACTGAGAAATGAGACGCAGATAGACAAAACTATTTGGGCACATTATGAGAAGAAATAAACTAGAGAACTTAGTGACAACTGCAAGACTGAAGAGAAAAGAACAAGGGGGAGGCAGAGAAGCAAATATCTGGATGTCCTGGCAAAATAGCATGGTCGCGACAAGAACACGGAGCAGATCCACGACTCTGGCGATCTTGTGAGATAGCGAAGCATGACCACTCACGCCTATTGGTCTGGCACATGATAATGATAATGACGTGCTCATGTTTCTCTGTGTTTTCCTTCCTCAATGATTAGCTTCATGTGTCGAAGGGTTATAGGAATTTAATAGGATTTTAAAGGCAAGAGCACTTACGTCATTGCACCGAGTCTTATTCCATTAGGCAGGGCCACTACCCGTTATGCGAACTACAGAAAGCGCCACACAAATCACGAACTCCGTAGCTCCAGCGACGACCTACAGGAGTCTCTGCATATTGTATGCTTCGGAAAGTGAAAGATTTTGTGTTCCGAATATAATGACTAGCATCGCTCGACGAGACGCAGATTCATGCGTCTTCTGCCCAGGGCGTGCAGGTGTGTGAGGCAATGAACAGGCTGATAGACTGGCTACCCAGGGCTAGAGGTGTGTGAGGCAATGAACAGGCCGATAGACTGCCTACCCAGGGCTAGAGGTGTGTGAGGCAATGAACAGGCTGATAGATTGGCTACCCAAGGCTAGAGGTGTGTAAGGCAATGAACAGGCTGATAGATTGGCTACCCAGGGCTAGAGGTGTGTAAGGCAATGAACAGGCTGGTAGATTGGCTACCCAGGGCTAGAGGTGTGTAAGGCAATGAACAGGCTGATAGATTGGCTACCCAGGGCTAGAGGTGTGTGAGGCAATGAACAGGCTGATAGATTGGCTACCCAGGGCTAGAGGTGTGTGAAGCAATGAACAGGCTGATAGATTGGCTACCCAGGGCTAGAGGTGTGTAAGGCAATGAACAGGCTGATAGATTGGCTACCCAGGGCTAGAGGTGTGTGAGGCAATGAACAGGCTGATAGACTGGCTACACAGGGCTAGAGGTGTGTGAGGCAATGAACAGGCTGATAGACTGGCTACCCAGGGCTAGAGGTTTGTAAGGCAATGAACAGGCTGATAGATTCGCTACCCAGGGCTAGAGGTATGTAAGGCAATGAACAGGCTGATAGATTGGCTACCCAGGGTTGGAGGTGTGTGAGGCAATGAACAGGCTGATAGATTGGCTACCCAGTGTTGGAGGTGTGTGAGGCAATGAACAGGCTGATAGACTGGCTACCCAGGGCTGGAGGTGTGTGAGGCGATGAACAGGCTGATAGACTGGCTACCCAGGGCTAGAGGTATGTAAGGCAATGAACAGGCTGATAGATTGGCTACCCAGTGTTGGAGGTGTGTGAGGCAATGAACAGGCTGATAGACTGGCTACCCAGGGCTGGAGGTGTGTGAGGCAATGAACAGGCTGATAGACTGGCTACCCAGGGCTAGAGGTGTGTAAGGCAATTAACAGGCTGATAGATTGGCTACCCAGGGCTAGAGGTGTGTAAGGCAATGAACAGGCTGATAGGCTGGCTACCCAGTGCTAGAGGTGTGTAAGGCAATGAACAGGCTAATAGACTGGCTACCCAGGGCTAGAGGTGTGTAAGGCAATTAACAGGCTGATAGATTGGCTACCCAGGGCTAGAAGTGTGTAAGACAATGAACAGGCTGATAGACTGGCTACCCAGGGTTGTAGGTGTGTGAGGCAATGAACAGGCTGATAGATTGGCTACCCAGGGCTGGAGGTGTGTGAGGCAATGAACAGGCTGATAGACTAGCTACCCAGGGCTACAGGTGTGTGAGGCAATGGATAGGCTGATAGATTGGCTGCCGATGCTGCTCTGGACAGAGCGCTACTTTATGATAACAATATCACAGCCTGGAATTCTGAGATAAGTAGCACATTTATTTTCAGTGTTTCATTTTCTTTTCATTGTTCTCATATTTGCATTTCATTCTTCGCATTCTTATCTCATGGTTTAATGTTGTCACTGTTGTGTCTTATATGTTGTGCTTTATGTTTGTATTTGTTTGCTGATGAAGGTTAGTCACCGCAACGTCCTGTGTTTTCCGTAATTGTGTTCTATAAAGCTGCATTAATGTATATTATTTTATGTTGTTTACTTTATGATAAAGATGGAAAGGTGAAGGCGCTCTGGAATCGAGTGAAGGGTACAGCTCAACAGCCGGAGCATTCATATCTGGAAAGACTGGCTCAGAAGGGAGTGAGCAGATGGTCTGGACGATACTAAAACCATAGAGGAACTTGCAATCGCATTGCTACTGGAACCATGGGAACATATCGGTGGTGTTTGAATACGGAGAGGGAGCCTATTTGGCAATGTCCCCAGTGCAGTGATGTCACCTCTTGGATTTAGTATTCAGTTCACACCCTCTCAAAGAGTTACGCTGCTAGGGACTGCAACTATTCTCTCTTCTGCTGAGAACCAGTGCGTTGAATGGTAAAATACTTAAGTTAGAAATATTAATGCTGAGTAGCCGAATGAATAATTGAATACGCTAAAAGGATAACCGAATAAAAACATTGATAGTTGCACTGGCAAACATTTCAATCTTGGTTTCCGGTTTCGGGTTTCTTCAAGTTGGTATATAGCTTTTAGCACCTCTTGGAATGGTAAACAGGAATGCCCACAAACCTTGCACGACAACCACGTGGAGTCCATTTATGTCTGTCTGCTTGTCTTTCTTTCTTTTTCTTTCATTCTTCCTTAGTTTCACCTTTTCATTCTTACATCCTGACATTCGTTATCCCTTCTTCCTTAAGGCTTCCTATTTCCTTCATTTTTGCCTTCCCATCTTTCTTTATTTGTTCGTTTTATCTTTCGTTTCTTAAATACTTGGATCCTTTCTTCCTTACTTCTTCTTTGCGTAAGCCTATTCTCCCTTCCTTGCCTGCCTCATTCTTTCCTATCTTTGCTTTTTCTTTATTCGCTCCATCTTTGTTTAAATTTGTACTTTTCTTTTCCAGTATGTTTTCTGTTTCTCTTCTTTCTGTCTTGTCTTTCTTTCTTCTCTCGTGTCTTCTCCGTTTCCTTCCTCCTTTCGCCTTGACCTTCATTATAGTCTGCTGTCTTGAACCGGCGCAATGACGAAGCCGTTACGAACACCATTCGTAATCCCGCGTACTGCGCTAGAAACACACCTTGCCAAGAATTTACAAACAATCAAAATTTTATTGGTTGAATGCGACGTCCTGTTAAGGATTTCGCCACACAGATTAAGGATTTGCAACTAACTAACTTTCTTTCTTGAATCTTAACAATCTAACACAAATGTTACTACCATACACTCCTATAATCTACCTGAATCGAGCAGATACAGGGTTGAATATGGTATACCTACACTGGCTTATTCACAGGAGGACAACTGTGATGACTCTGTACATAACCAGATGCAATATTTTTTCCGTATCAGCGCTCCGACGTCATCTCGTGTTCCGTGTTTGTCGTCTTCCTTACTGCTAAGTTCTACGTCCCCACCTGGTGACATCGTCTACGTCTGTTGTAAGTGCAGGTGAACATCTCATATAGCCCATCCAGAGATGAAGTTAAAGGCAACTCTTGACATCCAACGCCATCCTAGAAAACGTTCCATCTAATCAGAGCTGATGATACTCTGGTTCTGGGACAGTTCAGGGAAACATCCCGTACTTCACATGGTTGCTTAGCTTGTCTTCAGTATATTGGGCATCTTGGACTGCAGTCTTAGGGATTAGTAAGGATCTATTTACGGACTTGTTGGGAGTTCCCTGCAAAGAGCACTTTTCTCCCCACTGTATGATGCCAACAGCTCACATATGTTCTGTTTGTTTTCAGGATTAGAGTCATGGTTGGTCACTTTTGTATCGGTCTCATGGACTGCAGTTTGTCTCATACACAGCAACAACAGTTAGTTGCATGTCTTAAACAGGACATCGCAATCGACCCCGGTATATTTTGGCTGTTTGTAATTTACTAGACAATTGTTACGTTCACACTATTCCCCGACACACCAAGTCGAGGATTCTAAATCAGCTGTGGGCGATTTGAATGCAGGCGTTGATTTCAATGGTATGAGGCGTTGGTAGTTCATCAAACAATTCAGGCTATAGAGCTAACATAGCCTAGTAAATCCCAAGCAGGTAATAAATGATGGGATTGACTGCAACGTTTTATAAAGGACACGCACATAACTTTTTCTTTGTTAGTTGATGGGCTCGACGTTATTTTTTCTTCTGGTTTGATGTGTAAAGAATCATTTTCATTACATGCGGATATCTCCATAAGGGCTTCAGTCTTATTCCACAAGTCACACCAGGAGATTTCTAACCACAGTGCACCAACTCCGTAGCACCGGAGTGGATCACGATGTGTTTATAGCAGAATCATAATGCTTTACATGTGTGTGTGTGTCATCATCGTTATGTGCATGCACCTCCCCATTTTTCGGAACTTGGTCCTCAATTTTATGTTGATGATATTCCTCCGTGACATCGTATTAATCCGTCCAGCCTAGCTTTTCTTATTTATTTATTTATTTATTTATTTATTTATTTATTTATTGCGATCGCTCGCTTTAAACTCAATCGCCCCGGGAAAGTTAACCCGGTAAACAAATGCCGGTAGAAGTCGGATGTGTCGGCCTAACGGTGCAAGAATGCAGCTCTGCTGTAATCAGGCACAACGCAATTACGTCCGAAAAAACTCTCCGGATGAACGCAGAAGAAGAGACTCAATCGTAGACCATACACACTACTTCTAGTAGCACTGGACTGATTTTGGCGTGTGGGTTAGCTTACCTTATTACCAGTATCCATCGTCATCAGACGAACCCACGCCGATTTGAGAAGTACTTGTAATTTACGTCCCCAAGTTAAGGACGAGAAGTGAACATTTTAGTCCAACTGTTCGGTGTAGGGGTTGGTTCAACCCCTTACCTTGACATCAGCACGCCGGGTGTTTTAAGAACGTGCGTTCATACCCATTCGGTATGACCTCAGCTTTTCTAATTTGTAAATGTTGCCCTGGCTGCGGTTTCTCTGAGCTACTTATCGCGATGTCCAACTGCCCAACGAGCACACTGATCCTGCAAGTTGTTCACCCTTATCCGACAAGACTAGATGTCCGATACCTACTGCAGGTTTAACAGCCCGGTTATCACCCTTTTTCTTAGTTTGTAAAAGTCCAAATATCCAACACCGTGAGACAAATCCAGTCTGCTTGAGGCGGACACCGTATCCCCTGATCCCCTCCTCCCTCTGTGATGTCCATTTGTATGCATACCGAGTAGATGGTTAGAAATCACCTGTGGGTGATTTTGGAAGCAGGCCGTTTGCGTTGATTTCGAGGGTACGGGGTGCCTTTCGTTCAGAGATCAATGGCAAACTACTGAACGTAAAAATGTCCTAGTAAATTCCAAACAGCCAAAAATTTATGGGGTTGATTGCCACGTTTTGTAAAGGACATTCAACTAACTTTTTCTCCCCTAAACCATCACAGAGATTTCATAATTAGTTAAATGCTAGGTAAGACAGACACCCAAAAAAATGCCTCTGGAAATTGCATACACTCTGAAACTAACTCGACCAAAAAAACTATAATGTATTTCACTTTATGACACCAAAATTCAAATTGCATCTGGCGAGTTTGCAACCAATCTCTTGTGCATGATTCTTTCCAAAAACTATCCAATTTATCTGTCATTCCACGCTGTGCCTGTTAAATAAATGAATAAAACATCTTCCAGTGGTGTGTCCTTTTTGCCCCGCTCGCTGACTGGTTAACAAATTACGTGCAATACGACGTTGTTGGGGTCTTGTCCCCCTTGTTAAATTGTTTAGATTCCTAGGACTCAGCTAGTATGAAAAAAATAAATAAACGCTGGCAGGACACTGTATAAAAAATCCACGAAAACACGCATGTGATAAACAGATGTATCATATTGTTTTAGATATTAATTTCTCTTCTCACCTTATTCTTTCGTTTTATTGTTTCGTTAAATCGTTTCGTGTTATTTTTTTTTCTTTTTATTGTTTCGTTATATTGCTTCGTTTTATTATTTCGTTATACAGTTTAGTTATATTGTTTTGTTATATTGTTTCGTTTTATTGTTTCATTTTATTATTCGTTATATCGTCTAAGATATGCGCTCGAATTACAAAAAACAGAAGTAGTGGTTATTATAAAGAAAAATTGTATACCCAAGTACAATATCAAAGTGAATTAAACCAATCTGAAATAAGTGAATGTTTTTAAGTGGGTACTTTAATAACAGCAGATGAAAGATACATTGTTTGCTTATCCTTTACAGGACAATGCTGTCAACATCAGCATCTTTCAGCTGATTGTTGATTTCTTGGCAAGATTATGCTCAGTAGTTTGCCATTGATTTCTGAGCGGCCGGCTCCCATACCCCGTAAGTTACCGACGCGATTCGAACCACTGCTGATTCTCACCGTCGTCACGTTACTTACGAGAGTATACGAGATTAGGGAGAAAATTCGCTAACCTCTAGGCCAGGAAGCCGGCATGGAAAGAAAGCGAAATAAAAATGTCTTGAAAGAAAGTTACTAGGGTAAGTTAATAAGTAAGTCACAAATGACTGCAGGGGACTCAACGCGAGAAATATTATCTAGAATCGCACTGGCATCTGGTGCCTTCAATAAACTGTCAAACATCTGGAAGTCAAAGACACTCAGCAAACATACGAAACTTCAAATCTACAACTCTTGTGTGATTCCAGTGCTAACGTATGGATGTGAGAGTTGGAAATCAACGGTAGCTTTAGATAAAAAAAAAATTAGATAATTTTGAGAACAAATGTTTTAGAAGAATTCTAAACCTCCACTGGACAGATTTCAGAACCAATACGCAAATAAGACAAGAGACTAAGCAAGATATTGTATCCAATTTTATAAGAAAACGCCGTTGGAACTACATCGGCCATGTACTCAGAATGGACAAGACAAGGCTCCCCTACCAAGCCCTCATATGGTCACCAGTAGGGAAAAGAAAACGGGGACGACCAAGAGAGACCCAACGTAGACCCATCATCAGAGAAGGCTCATTCCACGGCCAAGTGAACATCCAAGATCTACAACAGGTAGCAGCGAATTTATGGAGAGCCATAACTTCTGCCCTATGCGCCGCCTTAGGCTCAAAAGGAAAGACTAACTAACTAAGTAACTAAATGGCTGTAGAAAAATAACTAACTATGATAACAACTTGAAACAAGTTTATTTTTATACATACATTGTCCTTTTATTTCTCAACATAATTTCCACCAACATTGATGCACTTATCCCATCGCATTATCAGTGCTCCCAAACCGGCTGCATAGAACTGCGTGCTTTGTTTTAGTTTAACCGCCATCTCATATAACTGACTTACTTATTGACTCGTCCGCGTAACCTTTTTCTACCCAACTGTGCACCGCCTTACGAAAAATAGCTAGGGGCTAAGTCCACTGAAAACCCACCTTGGCGGGAGACATTTCGCGAATGATGCCGAAGTTGAATGTGAAGGGAAAACGTGGTTTAGAAAACAGGGCACGCTGATCTGCACATGTAGGGATAACACCTATTACTGACTTTATATAATTAGATGGTTAGGACATTTATTTAGATTGTGACACGATCAACCAGCGGCTAGAGCGGTGGTTCACACCTTTTTTGGCCCATGCACCCCTTGACCATATGTTCAGAATGTCACCCCCCCCCCCTTTTCGTATTTCCTCCCTATGAATCCCCCCCCCCCCTTTTCACAGTATACGTAAAGATGGAAGCTAAATTTAATAACACATACTATAACAAGTCTAGACGTCTACTTGAAACAATATTTGTGGGTCTTCTTACGTTATAAGTATGGAGGGAATAACAATATCAAGTAATAGGTTCTTGTATTAATTCAATCTGGAAATAATCTTAACCCCCTCCCCCCCCCCCCCTCCCCCCCGCCAGGAAACCATAATATTCCCCCCTGGGAGGGGGTGAGTCCCCATCGGTTGAGAACCACAGGGCTAGAGCGTTCTTCTTGAAAAAACAAAATCGGGATACAATAAGAGAGGAAGAGACACAAGGAAGTTATGGAGGCTAATAAAACAGCTTAACGATGAGGGCACAGGGAGAAACTCAAAAATTGCACTACATAAAGATGGAAACATCTTAACAGGAAAGCAAGCAGCTGACCATTTTGCGGACTCGTTCGCACAAGATAACAATATCGAAATTAGTCCAGAGAAACAACAAGAGATTCAAGAGAAATGGCAACATACAGGACAGAAGGAAATTGTACATGAGGTTATGGAGACACCTATCACATTCAGTGAACTGGAGCTAGCCATATCAAAATTGAAAATGAGAAAGTCACCAGGAGCTAATGGTATCTCCAATGAAATGATCAGGAACCTAGGAACAGAGGCCAATGAAAACTGCTACAGATCTTTAATAACACATGGACCTTAGGCAGTGGTCCACAAGTCTGGAGAGAAGCAATCATGATACCCCTCCAAAAATCTGGGAAAGACAGTTCCATTGCCTCCAGCTACAGACCCATTAGCCTCACCAGCTGTCTCTGCAAAACAATGGAACGCGTCATCAATCACAGACTACAGTGGTACATTGAAAGTGAAAACATCCTTGTGCCACAACAGGCTGCCTTTATGCAGTGCTACTCTACGGAAGATCAGACAACCTACTTCTCTCAAGAAGCTGAAGATGCATTCCAAGAGAAGAAGCTGGTACTTGCGGCTTGGATAGATCTGAGGAAAACCTTTGACAAAGTCTTTAAAGAAGGTCTGATGAAGAAACTGAAAAACTGTAAAGTCAATGGAAGAATGTACAAATGGGTGAAAGCATACTTGCACAACAGAAGAGCCCGAGGACAGATAGACGGTCTCAAGAGCAAGAAAGTACTACTGCGTCACCGTGTTCCCCAGGGCGGAGTCCTGTCCCCAACATTTTTTCTAATCTTCATCAATGATCTTGTTGCTAATCTACCGGATGGAATTAAAGCGGCAATGTACGCTGATGGCCTGGTTTTGTGGAGCACAAATGAACATGCATAAGTGGCCACCATATTGCTACAGAGAGCTGTAGATACATTTGTTGCATGAGCGGATAGATGGTGTGGCAGCATAAACACTGACAAGTGCAGCACCACTCTATTTACCCTTTCTCCGAAAAAAAGGCAGGGATCATTCAGATAAATGGGACACCCCTAAGAGAAGATAAAGAACCAACATACCTTGGTGTAACATTCGACGACAGGCTGCCATGTAGAAAACACATAAAAAAAGCAGTAGAAAAAACCAGAAGGAAAATAGCAATTCTTAGAAAGCTAAATGGAACCAATTGGGGAGCCAGTGGGAAAATACTTAGCAAAGTTTATCAACAGAGCATACGACCACACTTGGAATACGGATCAACTGCGTGGTGTTCAGCATCAAAAACCACATTACAGGAGCTGGACAAGGTGCAAAATCAAGCTCTTAGAGTCATCACAGGAGGGATGAGATCAACCCCTATAGTAGCAATGGAGAAAATGGGGAGGACACAAGCTCTAAGAGAACGCAGAGATACAAAAACACTAATACAAGCAGAAAAGTTCCTCAGCTTGCCAGGCCACCCTATGAAGAACCGATTTGAAAACTTAGCTATGGGGCGGTTAAAAAGAAGTAGTTTCATCCACCAGGCCAAACAACTCTGCAGAGAAACCATCGATCTTCCCACAGTTGGTATCCCCCTGACAACTATTCCAGAGCGAACCCCGTGGAAAGATGAACATAGACTATCGCTACAAATCCAGACAAAAGTGAGAGGAATATTTGACAAGGAAGAACAGAACAGTGTACAGCGCAGAACAGCCACTCTCAGCTTCCTTGATGACGAATACCCACAGGATCTCTGGATCCGAGTCTACACAGATGGGTCAGCACAAAATGCTGTTCGAAATGGAGGAGCGGGAGTGTACATAGAATACCCAAATAATACTAGAGACACGGCCAGAGTTCCAACAGGAAAGTACTGCCATAACTATGATGCTGAAATTGAGGCAATCAAGATAGCCACAGAGAAATTACAAAATACCAGCCATGGTACACAACCTGTGGTGATATTGACAGATGCAAAATCCGTAATAGAGGCGCTCCTGTCTGGGAAATTGCCAGTTCTAAGGACACTACTTTCTGAACTTAGCAGTCAGCGTAAGGTGACGCTGTGGAGTCCCACTGTGGAGTCCCCGAAAACGACAGAGCTGATCGATTGGCTAAGGAAGGAGCAAAAGAAGAACAACCTGATGTGCCCATTACATACCACCAAAAGAAAAGAATGATCAAATCAGTCAGAAGGCCACCAAACCTTACTCAAGACGACTACCAAGTTATGGACAGACTAGAACAGGTCATTCTTCTGCGCCTCAGAACAGGACACAATAGATTACGCAACCACATGTATACAAAATTCAAGATTGGTGACTCAGTCATGTGCACATGTGGTTTGGCGTCGCAGACAGCAGAGCACATATTCCAGGATTGCCCAAACTACAACATATTAGTGCGAATCTTCTGGCCTAGAGAGACAACAGTGGAAGATAAACTCTATGGACCGCTGAGTGAACTAAAAAAGACTGTTAGATTCATACAAGAGACAACATTGCAGTTATAAACATATTTCCGGCGAACGAAAGAAGAAGAAGAAGAAGAGAGGAAGACCTAGAAAAAGTTGGCTAGGTGGAGTAAAAGGGGCACTGAAGCAATCAAATACGTCTTTAATATAAGCAACAAGACAAGCGAAACACAGAAAAT
Source organism: Cepaea nemoralis (assembly GCA_014155875.1). Taxonomy (NCBI): domain Eukaryota; kingdom Metazoa; phylum Mollusca; class Gastropoda; order Stylommatophora; family Helicidae; genus Cepaea; species Cepaea nemoralis. Next base: position 61,942 of record JACEFZ010023666.1, read on the forward strand.
TGCGTATTCCCCCTCTCTGCGACGCTTCACTGCAAAAGCAGTAGGACAAAAGAAGAAAAAAGAAGTTTAGTTTTCAAGTTTGCTTTCGATAAAAATGCACCTCTAAAGCAACGAAACAATTTCTAGTGTGAATGTTGAAGGTTGACGAACTTAGCAATACACACATGTTTCTCACATGACCAGACACATGCCTGCATACGTGATAACAACACATGAATACAAGAAACCACCGTGTCGCAGTGACTTTTACACAAGTCTATCCGCATGGTGGTTAACAGCTCAAATCCGACTCGTAGCTGGATGATATCATGCACTCACTGTTCCAGTGTCGGCTCACCGTCATGAAATATGCACCCGGATGTTTTCTGAGAGGCAAATTGACCGATGTTATAATGATCATATTACCGAGTGAGTACCACAAAGATTTGGGTACTAATTAACTGATTCAGTGCCAAACATACAATGAATTTTGACCAGACATGATACACCATAAAATGAATAAGTATTATTATAATGTGTCGGTCTCCCTGGTCGAGAAGTTAGCAGCATTCTCCGTAACCCCGAATACTCTCGTGGTTGACGTGAGCGCACGAGAATTGGAAGCGGTTCGAGTCTCGCCAGTGACCTATGAGAGTATGGAGCCGGTCGCTCAGTAAGTCGTGGCGTGCTGATGAGCATAATCTAGCCTAGGAATCAACATACAGCTGAAAGATGCCGATGTTGACCGCAATATCCTGAAACAGGATGGAAACGCGGAAAAAAAAATGATTATAATGTAAAATTCCGTTCAATAAGCATTGAAATTGCGGCAGGTACACGAAAGAAAACAAATAACGCAATGACATTAGTATGGCAATATATCGTCCTTCTGTTCAAATGGGGGGTCACATTTGGCGATATATTGTCTTTCAGCACTGCATCAGTTATGGTACCGTCAGCACACCTAAGTCTCATCGGGAATATGGAGCAGAACCTACGTGTTTATAGACCAGACGGCAATGAGTGATGTTATAGTCGGGATCACACCATTCGCCTTACCTTCCGTGACATTTCTTAATACCCATTGTAGGTCAGGTTGGTCTCGGAGCCCAGGCCATTTTTAAAAGTCCACCCTATGCGATTCGAACCCATGGCCACCGGGTCAGTAAATAGATTCTAGCCACTTCGCCGGCTCCGCGGCGAAGGTGTTAGGACGCAATTCCTAATCCCGCATACCGCGTTAAAAACACAGCTGGAGGGGTTTGGCAGCAGACCGCCTTGCATTGCTTTTCATACAACGGTATGGGTGCTGGCCGTTCGTAATGCAATGGCAAACTACTTGCCAAGAATTCACAAACAGACCATAAATGCTTGGGTTGACTGCGACGTTGGGTAAAGGAAATGAACTAACTTGTGTTAAAGCTATCGCAGCTCCTACTATACTACGTTAAAATATCACATAAATTGTGAAGTAAAACATTCACCTTCTACACACACATACACGCACACACACACATACACACACACACGCACACACGCACGCACACACACACACGCACGCACGCACACACACACGCACACACACGCACACACGCACACGCACACACACACACACGCACACACACACACACGCACGCACACACACACACACGCACACACACGCACGCACACACACACGCACACACACACACGCACGCACACACACACACGCACACACACACACACACACACGCACACACACACACACGCACACACACGCACACACGCACACGCACACACACACACGCACACACACACACGCACACACACACACACACGCACACACACACACACACACACACGCACGCACGCACACGCACACACACACACACACGCACGCACACACACGCACACACACACGCACACATACACACACACTCACACACACACACACATGCAGCTTCTATTAGAAGAGTTTACAAGTTAGTTGCATGTCTTTATGTTAACACACGTCGAAGTCAACTCCATAATTTTTTGGGTGATTGGTTTTCTTACTAGGCAAATTTACGTTCAGTAGTCTGCTATTACTATCTGAACGACCAGCTCTCATAACATTGCATCTTCTTCTTCTTCTGCGTTCATCCGGAGTTTTTGTTTTCTTTCTTCTTTTCCGGACGCGATTGCGTTGTGCCTGTTTACAGCAGAGCTGCGTTCTTGCGCCGTTAGGCCGACACATCCAACTTCTGCGGGCATTTGTTGACCGGTTAACCTTCCTGGGATAACATTGTATGAAAACCAATGCCAGGCGGCTTGCTTCCAAATCACCGGCAGCTACATATCGAATTCGGCTCTTGACCCCTTCACCACAGAGCATACTAATAAAAGAGTAAGTCTATTTAATGCAAAGAAGCAAACAATATCTATTAATGTCCGAATTCATATACTGTCCGTCTAGCATACGAAGAAATACAACATCCATAAATATAACAAATAATACTATACATATAGTGTCCTAATGACATACATTTTTGAATGATTAAGTGAACATATACGTTCGTCGAAAGCCAGAAACAATACCTTGGGTGCTTTCTTTAATAAAAATATGCATGCCCTTTCTATGAGTTTATCTGAAAACGATTTGACCCTTCCAGCATTCTTTCTCCTCATTTGCATATTGATTATTATCCTTTATCTGACCAGAGAAATGTGACTACGGTTAAGGAGATAATATTCATGGAGGTGCAATCTACATGGCAAACTGTTCTTTGTCACGGAATGAATTCTGGTGCAGTCGTTTGTGTAGCGTATACTTCGGGCACAGAATAAGTACGGTCGTTGGATTCTATATGGCTTAACTTTCTGGTTATGTTAAATGTTGCACCAGTACGGTTCATTTTTATAAAGATGAATCTGTGTTTCTTCTTTTTGCGTTCGTTCGCTTTGAAATCAAGCTTAGTTCATACAAGTGCTGCTACTACTACTAGTGCACTGGACTTACTTTTGTGGATTAGCATTCCCTATTACCAGTGTCCTTCACTATCAGACTAACCAACTCCGACTTGTAATTTACTTCCCGAAATCAAGGATGAGAAGTCAACATTTTAGTTCAACTGACCGGTGTAGGGGTTGAACCCGCTTCCTCGGGATCAGCACATGGGATGTTTAAGAATGAGCCTTCCTATCCACTCGGTCATGATGGCTTCCATGAAGATGATATAGATGATTGCAAGCTGAATTAGTTATCGTCGGTATTATCATCATCAACAACATCGTCATCAGCATCAACATCAGCGTCATTATGATCATAATTAACAACAACATCATCATTATGCAGCATTTAATTTTTTCTAGAACTGGGCTACCTGTACAGCCAGTCCTCCCGTCTCATCTGTTGTTACAAGCAAGCTCCTCTAATGTTTGGTGTCTTTTTGTTCCAGCCCTGCCTAGTCTTCCTGATCTGTCCACTCGTATCGATCGTTTTTCATATACCACATCCATGCACTTACATGGACTCTTCACTGAACCGTTACCATCCCCTATCCCTATCCCCATGACACCACAGACGCTCATGGCTGTCTATATACCAGTACCAGTGTCAAGATTCATATTAGTATCACAACCTGGGGTTCTGAGATAATAAGTAGTACATTTGTTTTTTGTTCACTTTTGTACCCGCATTGTTCGCATTTTCCCATCTTTCCATTCTTCTCATCCAGTTCTTATGCAATCAACAACAAAATCAGCAAGAAAAATCGGGAGTCTCCGTGGCGAAGTTGTCAAGCCGTTTGACTCAGCCTCCGAAGGTTGTGGCTTTTATTCCGGGCCACGCCTTTTGGTTCACGAATGTATTTTTATGAGACTCCTGAGAGTCGTCGCTGGAGCTACGGAGGTCGCGTTTTGTGCGACGCTTTCCGCGCTTTGAAAAGACATTGAGCCATATGGGATTAGCAACCCAGTGCAATGAGGTCGATTCTGTCCAACTTTACGCGACTTTTTTTTTTTTAAATGTTCTTATGCAATAATGTAGTCACAGTAGTGTCTTCCCCGTGATGATGTGTTGTTATTTGTGTATGTATTTCTTTGCTGGTGAAAGTTGGTTGTCGCAACTTCCTATGTTTTCATAATTATGGTCTCTAAAGCAGCAACGTTGTGTTATTTTATTCAATCTAAACCTCATTGATCTGTGGAACCTGTTTTTAAGATAATTCTTTTGCGTTCGCTGGCTGTGAACTCAATCGTAGTCCACATCGTGCTATTAATCCTTCTGCAATGGATTGATTTCTGTGTGTTGATTACAATCGCCTTTTACCAATGCCCTTCGCAGTCAGGCGAAAACACTCCGAAGTGAGTGAGATTTGTAATTAACGTCCCTAAGTTAAGGACGAGAAGTCAACCGTTTTCCAACTTACTGGTGTAGGGGTCGAACCTGCTACCTCGGCATCAGCACACCAGAAGCTTCCAAACCGAGCGAACGCAGAAATATTTTTTTTTTTTTTGGAACCATATAGAAATAGAAGGACCGGTGTGTTTCCTACTTGATAAAGTTGATTTTGAAAGTACTTCGTTTCGGGGTAGGGAGCGTTAGTGTATTTTTATACATTTTTACAGTGTTGTTTGTTCATCATTGCTGAATACGACCACAGTTTTATCAGCAGCCGGCTTCGTGGCTTAGAGGTTATGACTTTTCTCCGTAATCTCGTATACTCTCGTCGGTAACGTGATGACGGTTCAAATCAGCAGTGGTTCGAATCGCATCGGTAACTTACGGGGTATGTGAGCCGGCCGCTCAGAAAGCAATGGCAAACTACTGAGCGCAATCTTGCCAAGAGATCAACATACAGCTGAAAGATGCTGGTGTTGACAGCTAAGTCCTGTAAAGGATATGCTTAAAAAAAAAAAAAGGATGTATTAATGACACCATTTTATCGCAGACTTTCTCACAACCACAGTATCATCAACATATTTTTTTTTATTGCTTATATAAGGATTTACGAGTGTTAATGAAAGCATTTTCATTGCAGACTTTAAAAAAAAAAATTAATTTAAAATTACCATGGTAAACAATTGATAATAATGTGCGAACATGTGTATATTTCAGCTTGAACGATGTATCTAGTTATTTTACTCCACGTTGTGTGATATTTTGGAGTATATACCTGACGAGATGCAGCGAAATATGCCAGGCAATAAATCGTACATTCTTTGGTTTCTCGTTATTCAAATACTTTTTTATGTTCAGTTTTATCTGTTGGCCCTGACAAGTTGTACGGATGTAAATTGTATTTGCCGCTCTTTGACGTCCGCAGCCTGCCTGTGTACGTCCTCTGCCATCTCAAAAGTGTGTATGTTTGACTGGAAATGTTATGTTATGATCTGTTAATGTTATGTCGAACGGCATCTTTGCACATTGGGCATTGCCATACGTCCTCTGTCCTTTAACGCAGCAGTGAAATAATTCTGCTCACTGTTCCCGTAAGGAGCTGGTGAAGGTATCTGTTCTCTTTCCGTCTAAGGTGGCACTTTCGCGCTTGATCAGGCTTCATCCCAGTTCGCGTGGTCGGATTGACTGGAAATGGTTTGGTTATGTAATATCAGATAGTGACGTCAATAAACGTTTCAAATAACTCGCTGACGTCTGAGACAGGAAGACAGTAATAGGGATTCGTCCATTACTATTTCTTTAGTCAGTTGTCCGCTAAATGTAAAGAGGTTAAAGTACGGAAAGCCGTGTTGTCATAATTTTAGTTGCAAGCATAAACTCAATTAAATGAATGTATTTAACAACACAGTGTTGACAACAGTATGCGAGTATAACAGTCCTGGCACATAAATACCAGTTACCAGCAAAGACATTTTCTGGTAATAAGAATAGCTTATGGAATGGCTTAAATATTATTTATTTATCCGCTTCAGATGATATATAACTCTCCAGTATGGACGACATGGCGAGATGCAGCGAGATATGCCAGGCAATACATTGTGCAGCATATAGTTTGTGACTTCTGTGTTTACACTCACTAAATGAATACATTGTTTTGAAGTCATGGACATTTCATCATTGACAACTTCATTAGTCAGTATGTTATACATTAGAACAGTGGTTCTCAACCTTGTTTGGCCCATGCATCCCTTCACCATGTTTAGAATGTCATCCCCCTTTCGTATTTCCTGCCTATAACACCCCCCCCCCCCCCACACCCCTACACAGGATACGTAAAAATGGAAGCTACATTTAATTACACATACTAGAACAAGTCTAGAAGTCTACATAAAATGTTATTTGCGGGTCAACTTACGTTATAAAACGAATTTCAGTAGGGCGAGAAGTACAGAACAGTAATGTATGGAGGGACAAACAATATCAAGTAATTGGTTCTTGTATTAAAGCGATCATACTATGGACAGACAGAAAAACCAATGAACAAGTCCTTCAAGAAACAAATGAAGATCGTAAACTGATTAGAGACATTAAACGTAGACAGTCAACATTTGTTGGGCATGTTATGAGAAGAAATGAATTGGAGAACTTGGTGACAACTGGCAAGATCAAAGAGAAGAGACCAAGGGGAAGACCGAGAAGTAAATGCCTGGATGGCTTGGCCACATGGCATGGTCGAGACAAGAACACTAAGCTGATCCACGACTCTGGTGATCGAGTGACATGGCAAAACATGACAGCCCAAGTTTATCGGCATGACACATGATGATAATGACTATCTCGTACTATCATTCATTCACTCTCTCAATCATTCAGTTATTAGCTCCCTACCTCTCTCTCTCTCTCTCTCTCTCTCTCTCTCTCTCTCTCTCTCTCTCTCATTCCTCATTCAATCCCTCACTCATTCATTTTATTTCTTGCTCTTTTTTCCTTCCCGTTGTTTCTTTCCTATATTTTCTTTCATCACTTAGTTTTCCTGCTGCTGTTTGCTCCTTCTCTCCCATATTCTTTTTATTTTCCTGTCGTTATTTTTTTCATGTTTTTCTTTCTTCTTCTACTTCTTCTTATTTTTTGTTTTTGTTTTGTTATTGTCTTTCTATTTATCCTACTTGTTTGTCTGCATTCTCTTTTCTTCCTGTCTTTCTTCGTCCCTTCATTCCTGTCTCTGTCCTGTTCCTCCGCATCTTTATCCTATACCTATTACTCTTTCCTCCTCACTTCCTGCCAAAGTCTCGATCACCTTTGATTTCTCTTTCTCCCAGTCTCTATGCCCCCATCTCTTCACCCCTAATGCCACCTTCCGCTCCCCTGTCTCCTATTTATCTTTTCTCTTCCATTTTTCCACTCCTGCCATCCTCCCCCTCCTTTCCCCCCCTCCACCCAACCCTTCACGTGACAACATATTTCACAAGCTCGGGGGAAAGTGTTAATAACCTCGTGAACAGGGCGAGAACACGTGTACACAAAATGCTCACAAAAACATGGCCGCTATTTTCTGCGTTCACACGCACAAATGAACTCTTATTATACCTCCTGCCACTTAAAATGGCACGTATTTCGGACAAGAATACCGGAAGCCACTTCAAGGGGTTTGTAAATGAAAGCATGTGCTTAACAATTATTCTAACTTATTTGTCAAAGATTGTTTTTCTAATTACTTCAGTTCAAAAACACGTGTTAATTTCGACACTTTTATTTCTTTCTAGTTTTTTTTTTCTTTTTCTTTCGTTGGCTTTCTTTGAACTCCAGTGTAGAACACGCCGCACGCGTTGATACTACTATAGTCTGTCCAGAAATGAATGCCATCATTCACGATCAATTATCTTGAAAACTGTCCGTTGCAGCATTATGAAATGTTTCCTGCCGTCTTATATTTACCCCCCACCCAAGGAATATGTCTTTGATAGGTCCAAAAGCAACTTACATCTTGGAAAGCGGCGACATTTCTTTGATGTTTTAGTGAAAAATTAGTGATTTCTCGCTAACAAACTTGTTTTACAGCAATCCCCCGTTCCACTACGCGAGGCTCGTGTCATAAGGCCAATCCCATATCCCACGATGTCCCACGAGAAAATTAACTATTCAACGCTAGTGTTTCCGTGTGAAGAAGTAATACATTTAAGAATGCGCACCTCATCTCTGACCCGTAAATTATATACAGCATATAAACCAACTTTGAAATCTGCTGTACAATCTCCAGAACAAAAAAATTGTTGGGTGGACATAATGATAAGGTTATATGCTAAATCTCATCATTTTCCCTCAGTTGGTTACTGAGATATGGAATTTTATATTGGGGCAGACAAAAGTAAACAGACTATTTACTGTTACTTAGGATTGAACTGGACTGATATTTGGGTGCGGATTAGCTTTCTTTATTACCAGGATGACTCACCATCAGGCTTATGAGGTACTTGTAATTTACGTTTCCAAGACAAGGGCGAAAAGTCAACTATTTTGTGGCAGTGACAAGTGTATTGGGATTAACATGCTACTTCGCCATCAGCGCACCCGAAGTCTACGAGCCGGTGTCACTAAAATAATCTTGCTGTTTCCAAATGTGGTTTTCCAGATCTTCACTAAAATTGCTGTGTCTAAATGTGGCTTTCCAAAACTTCACTAAAATTGCTGTGTCCAAATGTGGTTTTCCAGAACTGAAGCATCTACAAACAACAGAGTAGCTAGTAATGGGGACATGGTGAAGCCACCAACGTTCAATACCATCATCAAATATTTCACATTTCGTACTAGTTGTGAAACATGATAATTAAATTCCCTTCAAAGGTTATGTCTGAATCAGACTTTGATCAGCTTTCACCTTTCTTTGCCAGTTCGCCAGCCTCTTCATTTATAGATATAATACAATGGTTGGGGTCAGAATGGGTAAGAGCTCTCGTTCTTAAGCATCCGGTGTGCTGATGATGGGATAGGGGGATCAACCCCTACGCCGGTCAGCTGTACCCAAATGTTGACTTCTAGTCCTTGACTTGGGAACGTAAATTACAAGTGCCTCCGAAGTCGGAGTGGGTTCGTATGATGGCGAGGATCACTGGTAATCTGGAAGGCTAATGTACGCGCAAAAAAACAGCACAAAGCTACTAGAAGTAGCGTATATGGACTAGGCTTGAGTTCACAGCGAGAAAGCGCAACAACGACAACATACAAGGGCTGTGTGTTAGATGCAGTGAACGTGTTTCACAAGTCCCCGACACACCAAGTCGAGGCTTCGAAATCAGCAACTGACGATTGGGAAGCGTACTGCCTTGCGTTGATTTCGATGGTATAAGTGTCGATGGTTCAGAAAGCAATAATAAACCACTGAACGTAACAACTGCCTAGTAAATTACAATAGCCAAAACATGTTGGGGTTAATGAACGTCCTAAAAAGGACATGCAACTAATTTGTTCTCATCTCATCTCATCTCATCATGTTCCTCTTGTACCTTGCGTTGTCGAGGTGAAGTTTAAACACCGTGAGAGTGCCCGATTATGGGCTTCATATATCGATATTCCAAATGGACTCTGCTATTCCCTCCATTCAACGTTTAGGTGGTCTGCCTCTTCCTCTGTTTCCATCTGGTTTGTACATCATTGCTTGTACAAACTAATTTGTTTCCCTTCAAATATTGCAGTGAAGATGTCTTAAATCTCTTTGGATTTCTGACATAATACACGGAGTGATGGATTTATGGCTGCAAGTTCTGCATTATTTCTGTCTTTGGTATTGAGACAACCGACGTGTCATCTATAAAGAGTACTCGCTGCTTCCCTTTGTTTGTTTACTCTGCAAACCACATTTGTCCTTCAGTTTTCATGGTCTCTAACTCTACTCTATTCCTGCAATATTCCTTGATTTATCTCATCTGTGTTTCTTTCTTTTTCCATTTTCTATTTCTTCTTCTTTCTCTTCTTCTTCGTTTCTTCGGAATTATTCTTTCTGTACTCTGCTTATTCTGTAATAAATATCTTTACCTCTTCTCGTACTCCGAGAAAATTGCACACGTGAAACGAACGACGTAACCCGGAATCGAACCCACAACCTTCAGAGCGTGAGGCAATCGGCGTAACAGCTCCGCCACGAACACTCCTTGTCTTCATAAACAAGCACTAACCAGATTTGTACCTGAGCACTCACACACACACATACCATGTCTTTTTTTTTTTTAAAGCACTCTTTTCATTCACTTGTGTAACTAAAGACTGGGAAATGTGGAAAGCATTGTTGCATCAACCAACAACATTCTTAACACTGAAAGCCAACAAAGTGGACTATGATGGTGTGACATGAGCGCGCCGAAGAACCGCATCAGAAATTCCAGAAAAGAGAAATTCCCGACGTGACATTGGCAGAAAATGCACACACACATTCGCATACACGCAATGTAATTCTGTATCTGTCTGTCATACTCGAGGTTACCAAGGGACGTGTCTGCCAACAGCTAAACAGTGAGATTGCAAACATGTAGAATGGATGTACTTTCGCTGTACAGAATAACAAGGAGACTTTTTCATAATCGTAATGATTATCATCATCATCAAGTGTCTTGTCAGCTGGCGTTGGCGATCTTGCAAAACCATATCTAGCATCTTGAAATGAAGGCAATAAGAAGAGAAATACTGGAACATATTGTAACCAAGCTAGAGATAACAGAAATCGAGATCG
>JACEFZ010023666.1:75000-85000 GCA_014155875.1 Cepaea nemoralis
AGCGGGGGACGAACCGCTCCCAGCTCTCGCCCGCTACGAGACTCTGCGTGATAAACGGGATTACGGAGAAAGTGGTGTAACCCCTACTGCTACTACTACTAAAGCAAAAACATTAGTTACTACATTTTTTTTTAATGCTGCATATCCCTTTCACGACGTTGCAGTCAACACCAGCATTTTCAGTGCTGTTGATGTACTAGGCAAGATTACGCTCAGTTGTTTGCCATTGTTTTCTGAACGACCGGCTCCCATACCAACATGTTAAAACAAGCGAGACACGGTCTGCTGCCAAATCGGTCACCGCTGTTTTTCGAACGTGGGTAAGCGGCATTACGAATCCCGCCAGCAAAGCCATGGCCACGGAGACAGCTACTACTATTTCTACTACTACTACTACTACTACTACTACTACTACTACTACTACTACTACTACTACTACTACTACTACTACTACTACTACTACTACTACTACTACTACTACTACTACTACTACTACTACTACTAATACTACTACTACTACTACTACTCTATAACAACAACTACTATTCCTACTACAACTACTACTACAACAACAACAACAACTACTGCTACTACTACTACTACTACTACTACTACTACTACTACTACTACTACTACTACTACTACTACTACTACTACTACGACTACTACTGCAAGCAAAAACATTATCTACTACATTTTTAAAAATATTGCATATCCCTTACAGGACGTTGCAGTCAATACCAGCGTTTTTCATCTGCTCTTGATGTACTAGGCAAGATTACGCGCAGTAGTTTGCCAATGCTTTTTGAGCGACCGGCTTACATACCCTCGTAAGTTACAAGCACGGCGCGAATCACTTCCGATTCTCGCGCAGCTGCGTTACTCACGAGAATATACGAGATTACGGAGATAGATGTTAACCATACGCCAGGGAGACTACTACCTTACTATTACACGAACATTATCATTATAATCTTAACGTTGCTCTCATCATAACCCTTTTAAACACTCTGGACCATTCAAAAGCCCCCCCCCCCCTTTTCTGCCCACAAACTGGTCGAGTAAGCAACACCAGAATTACCTGGTGCAACGATAAGACAGTTCCTAGATTCTAGTCTTATCTCTGTTTGGTACGAAGGCTTACTGTAACCGCCTGTTTCTTATTATCGCATTCCGCTGACAATCCCGTGATTATCTTCAATCGGGGAATGGGCTATAGCTGTGTAGAACCCCATCTGGCGAGCAAATGAGATGGATTGCTCATAAAGATGTGTGTCCATGTGTTGGGAGTACATACTCAATAGCAAAGTGACCTGGGCTCCAAGGTTCACCTAGTCTAAAATGAGTACCAGGAAACTTCATGAGAAGTAAAAGCGACCGGTGGGATCTACCACATCATGTATCAATTACCGACTGGTCTAAAACATGGAGCTAGCAGCATATAGCCAGTAGACCCCGATGACGTAATAAGGACCGATCCTTTTACATTTGATTGAAGGCTCCAGGCTGGAGGAGATGTGAAGACCGACGAAAAAGGGTTTGTCAGTTCATATAGAGGACAGATCTATGTGGTCACTTCCTAATGTTGGAAGTAGTTATATGACAACAAGCGAGCCGCAGTAGAGTAATGGCTACCCCAGGACGGATAACCTGGTTTCAAAAATGCCCGCAATAGTCGGATGTATTGGCCTAAGGGTTTTGGTTCGAGGGAGCATAACGAGACACACCTCAACTACGTCTGAAAAAAAAAAAGAAAAAAAACTTCGGATGAACGCAGCAGAAGAAGAAGAAGAAGAAGAAGAAGAAGAAGAAGAAGAAGAAGAAGAACAACAACAACAACAACAACAACAACAACAACAACAACAACAACAACAACAACAACAACAACAATAGCAACAAAAGTGTCAAACATTTCAAGGCAAACGGAAAGAAAATGAAGAGCATAAGGACGTCCAGTAAAGATACAAACATTCCGTATGTGTCTGTTGCATTTGCAGGGCATGAGATATAGAATAGAAAAAAAAAAGAAAAGCAAATAACTCGAGTAGAGGTTATATTGAAATCTTAGTAAATGACCGGGCACAGAAAAGGAAACAATTATAAAAGAACATGTGCTAACTGGATAGCTGGAGCCTTATAAGGATTGTAATACATTGCTGATTCACATAAAAATTACGTTGTTATCCTAATTGCAGATGGCAAATTTGATTCCATTTTAAACGCAAGAAAGGGAAATAAAAATAATTGGGCGGGAATACTCAACGAAACATGGATAGAATTTAAAGAATTAACGTCAATTTTAATGAGCGTTAGCAAAACATAATTACATTTCATTTGTTTTGTGGTCCATACTGGTCTATATTTCCGCGGAGTTCCTTTGTTTTATATTGCGTTAGTGGTTGCCTTGGATCTGTACAATTATGTGACCACACGGTTTGTTTAAAAGTGACGCAGCTCCGGTCTCAAGAATTTATTGAACATTTGAAGAAGAAATAAGGAGATAAAGGCGTCGAAACATTAGACGAAGGGGTCCACATCTGGGGATCAGTGGCTTCTTGTTATGCGTGTCCACCGCGGAGTTGATATCGCTGTTCTTGTGAACAGCTGAATGTTTAACACGTGACAACCGTCCATTTTCTAGGTGGGTGTTTGTTCTAAAATGTAAACACAAAAAATTAAAAACGATATTTTCTATTCCAAAGTAGTCCGATGGACACAGCTGAAAACGGAGAATAGGAATTGATAAATATCCCTTTGTATTATGTATGTGTTACTGTTTTGTTTTTGTTGTCCCGTTGACGAAGACTTCTGTCGTTCATCTATATATGTGTGTCCCTCCCCTTTCACATGTCCCCCGGAGAGATCTTGAAGGATCCATGCGTACTAGTTAGTACGCTTACGTGTCGGACTGGTGGCCGTGTGTTGGAATTTCGATCGAGATAGGGACTGTTTTAATTGGGCTCTTAGGACACTCAGCCTATAACCATCCATCATGTGCCATGCCGTTAAGCGTGCGCGGTCATGTTCTGCCATCTCACTCGATTACCATTGTCGTGGATCAGCTCCGTGTTCCTGTCTCAACCATGCCACGTGGCCAAGACATCCAGGTATTTACTTCTCGGTCTTCCCCTTGGTCTCTTCCCTTCGATCTTGCCAGTTGTCACCAAGTTCTCCAAGTCATTTCTTCTCATAACATGTCCATAAAATTTTGACTGTCTACGTCTAATGACTCTAATCAGTTTACGATCTTCATTTGTTTCTTGGAGGAGTTCATTGGTTCTTCTGTCTGTCCATGGTATTCTTTGCATTTTGCCTCAGAAACCACATTACCACAGCCATCAGCTGTTTTTCAGCTTGACTGCTCATTGTCCACGCTTCACAGCCTATAACAAACCCTAGGAAATCTTCCCACAAATAAAGGCGTCAGATGTAATACTTATCACACCGTCCATCGGGTGCCGATTGGTCGATAAAAGTACAGGACTAGCACCATATACCCATCACGCATCAAGCCGTTGGAAAAGGTTGGCATACATTTACTTACAATGAGGGGCTGGCATGGAGGAATATCATCAGCCACGTTGATCCAGAAGAACAAGGAATGAGACCTCTGGTGAGACATGAACGCTTCCGCCAGTCAGCATGGCGCATGTTGATGATCATGGCCTTTTGCTTACACAAGGAAAGGGTGAATGCACAGAAAGGGATGACGTAGTGCGGGATAGATAGGAGTTAGGACCAAACGACTTGGCTTGAAATGAATATGTGACAATATAATTGAAAGAACAAAAAAGAAAAGGCGCATGTTCTATGCAGGGCGGTGTGATCAACCCTAGGTTGAGTTTTTATGATATTTTACATTTACTAGGTTGCCATTGTTTTCAGAACCAGAAGTCAATGTTTACAATTTAGCTTAATGTCAGTGTAGGGTCTGAACCCCCCCCCCCCCCCCCCACCTCCCAACCCGTCGCCATTTCAGTCCCCAACCCGCCATTAGCGTGTCCGACATACAAGTCAAGGGTTCGAAATCAACCACAGACGACTTGAAAGTAGACCGTATAGAGTTAATTTGTTGGATTGAGCGTCGGTCGTCCAGATACCAATGGCAAACTACTGGCTAACAAATCAGAAACAGTCATACAATGCTCAGGTTGATTTGCTAGGTTCTGCAAATTACATGCGACTAACATTTTAAACGCATTCCTCCTAAATCGACTGGTACAAAACATATGATTGATAAACTATAAGGCACATGTGCAGTAAGTAAAGTAACGGACCCTTCTAGACGTCTTGACGCGTATTTAAGGGTGTGGTTTAAACCTCGACTCGTTGTTTTTACACCGATCTCCCCGGGAAGGTTAACCCGGTCAACAAATGCTAGCAGAAGTCGGATGTGTCGGCCTAAGGGCGCAAGAACGCTGCTATAAAAAGGTACAACGCAATCACGTCCGAAAAAACTTACCGGATGAACGCAAAAGAAGAAGAAGAAGAAGAGGAGGAGGAGGAGGAGGAGGAGGAGGAGGAGGAGGAGGAGGAGGAGAAGAAGATGAAAAAGAAGAAGACACTGATCGTTCCTCGATAGGTAATGTTGTCTATATGGTGCCTGCGGTCTTCACTTCCTAGAACATTTCGTAGTGTCCTTTTAAGTCTGGGTCGACAAGCTCAACTAAAGGAAATCTGCCTCGATGAGCAATCTTCTTTTTCTTCTTCAATAATAAAACCCTAGTATAACAGTCAGTCTCCGTTTGGTGGATCAGTATGTTCCCCATAGTTAATAACAATTGCCACATAATTCATTAATTTTAGTGAGTGATGTGGTAGTGATTTGGGCATTTCTTCCATGCCTATATAATGCATATCATTTATAATTGTTGTTCTCAGTTAGCCTCGAATGATGTGTGGGTGAAATAATGTATGATAGAAGGGCAGGATGTTAGAAGGGCCTGAGCGCCAAATGCTTAAACCTTTGGAAATAAAGTTTGTTCGTTCGTTCGTTCGTTCGTTCGTTCGTTCGTTCGTTCGTTAATTATTCTTCGCTCATTTTTATTGGACGTAAATGTGATGTGCCTGTTTACAGCAGAGCTGCGATATTTGCCCCTTTCGAGATGAGCATTCGAATACATGACCACGAGCAAGCGGTCTAGCCAATTTACACAACGGAAACTTGACTATTGTGTGGAGACAGCGAAAAATATAACTTAAAAATGGTGTAACATATCATCATCATCATCATCTTCCACTCCTGCCGTCAAGCGTCGTGGGGAGGAATAATTTGCGTTCCAGCGCCCGGTGGACGGCACTGGATAGTGTCATTCCGTGTGGTTGTACAATGTCTCTGATGTGCAGGTAAAATTGTAACAAACAATATGAATGTAGATGATAATAATAATGCAATAATGAATGCATTAGTTAATGAATGAATGAATGAATGCATGAATGAATGAATGAATGAATGAATGAATGAATGAATGAATGAATGATAGGCCCAGCCTCATTATTTACCTATAAACTCCTGCATTTGATTATCTTAGGGCACATAAAGCTAAGTGGGTGTGAAATACTGGGTTTTCATTTACACGGTGTAATAATATGAAGTTCTCAAATACCTAAGTATTGGAAAGATCGCGTTGTGTTGCGGTTTGTTCCATGCTCAGGCTTTGTAGACTTAGATGGATAGTACACATTGGGAGGATGAACGATTGTAAAATACCAATGGGCATCCTTATTTAGTGAGTTACAGATTGATAAAAGATCTCGGGGTTGACCTCTACTTCGGTACAAAATTGTGTGTAAACGGGACATGATTGATACAGGCATTGACATTGCACGTAGGGAGAAAGTCGTTGCAGATTGCGTTGCAAGGAGGGAAAAGATCAGAAATGTAATGAAGACAAATGAGAAAATGATTGCAGACAGATCACACAATGAGCTTGTAAGAAGTCAGATAGTGCGTGATGGTGGAAATGACCATGTTTTCACATGTATCCATTGAGGACAAACATTTACCCCGATAACTGGTCTGTTCAGCCAAATTCACTAATGCCATATGTTGTAGTTGTTTGCCTAATTTGAAGCACAGTGTAACAAACTATCGTCTACCAAGACTGCATAGTGCTAGTGATATGGAGAGAACAGCACCGTTCCACACATGATTTCCTTGCCAGAAATTTTTCTGAAAGTTCTGAAAATTATAAGTCTCTTATTTAACTTCGGGCGACTACTTAGGCAACAAAAGCGCACGATGAGGATTTCCAAAAAGCACGCACGTGATGAAAAGTTGCTATAACCACGTAGATTACGACGAACTGCATGCCTGAAAAAAAAAAAAACATATCGTTAGTTGGAAATGCAAAACTTAAAAGAAGATTATGAATAGCTCGATGTCAGGCCACACTTACAAAATGTTACAACAAACACTGACTCCCATAATATATACATAGGGTATGCGGTTCTGATATGCATATATTTGTATCATTTCGGAGCTACTGGAATTCGTCACTATGCAAAGAATCTCTTTTATGATCTCTTATGATCTTTATCAAGTGAGTTGCCTTGCACCTGTTTCCTCAAGCCTGTGGACCCTTACATACGACGTCGACACACATGTTATCATGTTTGCTTTCCCCAGCCTTTGACTGTCCCTATACTACCTACAAAGCAGGGGTTTGTGTTTCTCTTCGTCTGGTTCCTATACCTTGACCGGTCCGATATGGTTAACCCTACCAGTAGCTATGCTACCGTCGGCATAGCTCGTGGGATCAATGGAGCACGCGATCCTGTTTACCAATTAAGGTAGAGATTCATCAGAAGGGTCTTGTGATCTGTGAAGTGAGACTTCAGTACTTTTGTTTTTAACTGAGGGTGTAATGTAAACGATTATTCTCACAGCAAACCAAACTGTGTTCGCCAGGGGGTAAAACAATGTATTCCCTAAGTGAATTTAATCATAGAAGTTGCACAAAATATGTTGCACGATTTATTGTCTGGCATGTTCCGCTTCCTCTCTTCAGCTGTATACAGCCGAGTTATATAAGAGTTAACGTCATATGGTGCATAACTCTGCAGGATGCACCTGACGAGATGCAGTGAAATATGCCAGGCAATAAATCGTGCATCATATTATTTGCCGCTTCTGTGTTTAAAGTTATTATATGCGACAGAGGGAGTTAATACAGCAGCAGTACTTCTGTGGCAGAACAAGGTGACAGGGGGAGTTAATACAGCAGCAGTACTTCTGTGACAGAACAAGGTGACAGGGGGAGTTAATACAGCAGCAATACTTCTGTGACAGAACAAGGTGACAAGGGGAGTTAATACAGCAGCAATACTTCTGTGACGGAACAATGTGACAAGGGGAGTTAATACAGCAGCAATACTTCTGTGACAGAACAAGGTGACAAGGGGAGTTAATACAGTAGCAGTACTTCTGTGACAGAACAAAGTGACAGGGGGAGTTAATACAGTAGCAGTACTTCTGTGACAGAACAAAGTGACAGGGGGAGTTAATACAGTAGCAGTACTTCTGTGACAGAACAAAGTGACAGGGGGAGTTAATACAGTAGCAGTACTTCTGTGACAGAACAAAGTGACAGGGGGAGTTAATACAGTAGCAGTACTTCTGTGACAGAACAAGGTGACAGGGGGAGTTAATACAGTAGCAGTACTTCTGTGACAGAACAAGGTGACAGGGGGAGTTAATACAGCAGCAATACTTCTGTGACAGAACAAAGTGACAGGGGGAGTTAATACAGTAGCAGTACTTCTGTGACAGAACAAAGTGACAGGGGGAGTTAATACAGTAGCAGTACTTCTGTGACAGAACAAAGTGACAGGGGGAGTTAATACAGTAGCAGTACTTCTGTGACAGAACAAAGTGACAGGGGGAGTTAATACAGCAGCAGTACTTCTGTGACAGAACAAGGTGACAGGGGGAGTTAATACAGCAGCAGTACTTCTGTGACAGAACAAGGTGACAGGGGGAGTTAATACAGCAGCAGTACTTCTGTGACAGAACAAGACAATGTAAATAACTAGAACACAATGAATTTATCTGACTACTGACTTATATTTCAATGGCAATTAATTTTATCGTACCGCTAAAATAAAATACGAGTATAAGCACGCTAACTACGTGCTTGCAACTTGTTGAAACACGACCTAAATGACAATTCCACAAACCGACATCAAGATTTGCCAATTACTTTAAACATGTCTAACATAATCCACAACATGTTAACACAAACCTGACGCTAGAATCCGCAGTCAAGATTATGTAATTTTCCTAACACAAAGAGGTCTCACAAAAACAACATGGATTTCGGTTTGTTTATGTAGGTTTCTGAGATAGGAATCTCTGACAAGGCATGAAACAGTCAAGTAACGGTTGCTGCAGAGATGAAAACTCGATATGTCATGTCTGCTGTCAACTCTACCGCCACCAAATTACGTATTTCTTCAATGTTTTGAATAATGCGCACTTGTTTATTCTCAACGGGTAACTGGTCACAGTTGTGTAAACACAACTTGCAGTTCCTCTCTGAATTATGCAGCCGAGGATTGGGTAACTTCATGTGAAATCTTTGTAGTGTGCACAACATTCCTTTGCTTTCTCCCTCTGCATTTTGATTTTGTGTGGAAGAAGAGACTTGAGAAGCAGCAGCAGCAGCAAAAGACACAATTCATGAAAGAAACAAGCAACAAGTCGAAGGGAGATTATGCTATCACACAGCTAATTATTCTATATTCTGCAATGATTTTAGTCTGCATTTAGCATTCGAAGACTATTTACCACGTCCCTACTTCTAGATTCTTGCTTTCTGCTAAGGTCCTGACTATCTCCGTCCTACATTTGTGCGTGGTTTATGTTGATGCTTGTATACATTTGAACTCCTAATTAGCACTGCTCCTTCCTTTCCTTGTGTCCCGTGCAAAAATCATTAATGTTTTTGCCCTTTCCCATATTATCTGTTCCTTTCCGATAACGCCTTTGCAGTCGAATCTAATAAACCTGCCTATAAGATAAACATTTTATTGATCAGTGTTTTATCCGTTTGTTTTGTCCGTTTATTTCCCCACTCACCCTCCTCCTCTTTATCACTATATTCTTCCTCCATTTCTTCCCTGCGTCTGCCAATAGAGCATAGGACCTCAACCAAAGCTATTTGTTATAGCCTGTCCAGAAATTAATGCCTTCATTCACGATAAATTATTTTGAAACTGTCTCTTGCATCGTTATGAAATGTTTCCTGCCGTCTTATATTTACCCCCACCCAAGGAATATGTCTTTCATAGATCCAAAAGCAACGTAAATCATGGAAAGTGGCGACATTTCTTTGATGTTTTGGTTAAAAACTAGAGATTTCTAGCTAACAATCTTGTTTTACAGTAATTTCCCGCCAGTTCGGATGACGACACAAAGCTCTACGCGAGGCACTTGTCATAAGGCCAATCCAATATCTCACGAGAAAATTAACTATTCACCGCTAATGTTTCCGTGTGAAGATGTAATACATTTAATAATGTACACTTCATCTCTGACCCGTAAATTATATACCGCATATAAACAAACTTTGAAATATGCTGTAAAATCTCCAGAACAAATTTTTTTTTGGTTGGGTGGATATAATGATAAGATTATATGCTAAATCGCATCATTTTCCCTCAGTTTGTTACTGAGATATGGAATTTTATATTGGGGCAGACAAAAGTAAACAGACTATAGCTTGTTCATTATTGGTTGAATTGTTCTGCTAAGGTGTTCTACAGCGTTAGTCTCAATCAAATCGACCTCTATACAACTGTAGCAGCATGAAGTGTTTTGAGTGGACACAGTCTAGACGAGGCATATGTATTAAATGAGTAAGTACCATGGGATGATTAACTGTCTTAAGCCACTTCCCGTATCTGCCATGGGTTAATATATCGCCGAAATGTTAAAATTGCTTTATAATACAACATGTTTGCTACCACATTAACAACTTTTAAGTCATAACACCACTAC
>JACEFZ010023666.1:90000-128910 GCA_014155875.1 Cepaea nemoralis
GGCCCCAACTCGGGTTTATATGGCAAACTACCAAAGTTGGCCACGTGACGTTATCCTTTATGCCCCCACACAGGTGGCACATTGGGCATATCATCCCCTGTCAGGGATCCATCCCCCCTCTGGCTCCATCAATGTTAGATTTGTCATCACTGGTTTAGACATCCAAAACAATCTAGAGAGTTACTGTAGAGTTCCAACAAAGAGTTTCGATACCAAGCTGCCAATCATGGTTTTCCAAACAAGCTTACATTGTGCACGTGACGTTGTTCATGTCCGGCAGGTGTTCCACTGTTTTCAATAACAAGCCCTCAACTTTCTGTCATGTGGTGACAGTCAAAACCTCCATTCCGTCTGATGTCCGGAACTATAGATGACAGCCGGAACTATTCCATATCCTGAGCGGGCAAGGCTATGTGATTTCAACTGTTTATGAACTGCCAACGCGGTGTGTCCATTCCTTCTCACTCACCACCAAATGTGTATATGGGCTGACCCGATGTAACCCGTGCAGCTGTGTTTACTCTGTTAGTACGGCTGTTGTGGCCTAGAAAATATACGCCAAGCAAACGTCGGTATTATTATCTGGTTAACTCATGGCGATCTCGTGACAATACCGCAGTTTACAGTAAAGTTGTAAAAGAGAATAGGAATTAAACCAGGTTCCAAACTTAGAACAGTTAACTCTAATGGTTAATCCAGTGGTTCTCAATCAGTGGGGAATCCCCACCCCCCGGGGAGGGGGGGGGGGGTTGGGGGGAATGTTATAGTTTCCATTGAGGGGGGGGGGGGATTAAAATTATGTCAAGATCACATTAATACAAGAGCCAGTTCCTTGATAGTGGTTTTCCCTCTAAATTTTACGGTTCTGTACTTCTCGCCCTAATGCAATTCGTGTTATAACGTAAGCAGACCCGCAAATCACGTTTTATGTTGATGTCTAGACTTGTTCCAGTGTGTGTTATTAAATTTAGCTTCAACTTTTATGTATACTGTGTATGGAGGGGGAATTTATAGAGAGGAAATTCGAAAGGGTGGGGTGGGGGGGGGGATGACGTTCTGAACATATGGTAAAGGAGGGCATGGGCCAAAAAAGGTTGAGAACCACTGGTCTAATCAGTGCTACCGTATGATTCAGAAAGACGGAGAACGACTAAATGGCTAATAATCTACAACCATTAATTAATTAGTGCCTGCGCAGAATAGAAGAAACATACTTGGAATATAAAAGCGGAGTTGGTAACATAACAGATAAACATTTGCTACATGGGTGTGCAAGAAATGTAGAGCAGAGCAACAACTTTCTCTCGGTCCTGGCTCATCTCAAGGAGAAACATGGATCTTATAAACAACTTCAAGTTGACTAGTAGTTTCTATACATGTATTCACGGTAATGTATGCAGACGGACGAAGAAGAAGAATGAGCAGGCGGACGAGATGGAGAGAACTAAGAAGAAGTAGTGAAAGAGTAAGAAGAGGAAGAAGAAAGAGAAGGACGAGAGAAAGACAATCAAGCAGCAGCAGCAGCAGCAGCAGAAGAAGAAGAAGAAGAAGAAGAAGAAGAAGAAGAAGAAGAAGAAGAAGAAGAAGAAGAAGAAGAAGAAGAAGAAGAAGAAGAAGAAGAAGTAGAAGAAGAAGAAGAAGAAGAAGAAGAAGAAGAAGGAGGAGGAGGAGGAGGAGGCGGAGGAGGAGGAGGAGGAGAAGAAGAAGAAGAAGAAGAAGAAGAAGAAGAAGAAGAAGAAGAAGAAGAAGAAGAAGAAGAAGAAGAAGAAGAAGAAGAAGAAGAAGGGTACCTTGTGGTTTAACGCCCTTCACATAATATTCCTCTGTCAACACTGATTGTGGAGCAAGTTCAGGATTCAAGTGGTATATAGTCTGACCAGTAACTCGGATCAACACATTATCTGTTTGCACTTTAAACAAAGGAAAGTTAAATAAACATAAATAGATTAAAAATAATCCTCGCTGTTCACCTTAAATTTCACTGTTTTCTGAAACTAATCCCATGGAAATAATTTTCTCCTCGAACTGATTAAATTTCGCAATTTTCAAAACAACGAACGCATAAATTATGGACGATCGTTTTCTCATATTTATGCAAAAGTATCCTGACACAGGAGAAGTGTACTGTAATGTCAATCTAAAATTAATTTTCTGCTCTGACGATGTTATGATTTATGGTTGTACATTCGGGTAAATATCCTATTTGCAAAACTGGCCACATTGCTGCAATGTGCCAATATAAAATCTGAACTGAAAAGTTCTGTCTATTAAGTATGGTTGCTGTGGATAACAAGTACGGAGCATAATGAGGCGACCCTTTGCCGTGAAGTTGGAACCCCGACTAACTGATTAACTAACAAGTACAATAAGTATTTACTTTGTAAAAGCAAATAAAGATGAATGAAGTTACCACAGTAACGGAGGCTGCATCATGAAAAGTGAAGATGAAAGAGAAGAACAACAACAACGAAGTAAAATGAATAAGGTGGTGAAAGGGATAATCAGAAAGCGGAGAAAAGGTAAATAAATGTATTGGTTCGTTTGAAAATGGTGGAAGGGAAACCAGTATAGGAGAGAATTTCTCGAGTGTTGTGACAAGGACGAATAAAGAATAGAATATAGACAGGAAGAGGAAGTAATAGTAGTAGAAGAATAACAACAACAACAACAACAACAACAACAACAACAACAACAACAACAACAGAAGAAGAAGAAGAAGAAGAAGAAGAAGAAGAAGAAGAAGACGAGAAGAAGAACAAGAACAAGAACAAGAACAAAAAGAATAAGCATAACAAAAAGCATTACTACTACTACTACTACTACTACTACTACTACTACTACTACTACTACTACTACTACTACTACTACTACTACTACTACTACTACTACTACTACTACTAATAATAATAATAATAATAATAATAATAATAATAATGATATTAATAATAATAATTTCTCTTAAAATGATAATGGCCGGTCTCCCTGGTCTAGGATTACACGACTTTCTCCGTAATCCCGTATACTCTCGTGAGTAACGTGACGTGCGCGAGAAATGGTAGCGGTTCTCTCCGCGTCGGTAACTTAGGGGTATGTCAGCCGGTCGCTCAGAAAGCAATGGCAATCTACTGAGCGTAATCTTGCCAAGAAATTAACATTCAGCTGAAAGATGCTGATGTTGACAGCGATGTCCAGTAAGGGATATGCGAACCCCCCCAAAAAATGTTAATGATGATGCTGCTAACAGTTTATGACAATGTTAATGAAATTTAAAAAAATACAACAACAACAACGTAGAAATAAAACATTGATACAATGAATACCCCTCTGCAGACATCCAAACAGTGTTTGTCAGTTTGAAAACATTCAGCAAGATTCTGCTGACATGCTTCACGATGTTTTGTCAAACAAAATTACCACGTATCTGAAATCTAATTCTAGAAGACAAACTAGCATAAAGAGAACAGTAGGTGCTCCTATCAGAGCTTGTGTGATTCCGCGTTGCCCACAATCGTTTATCGCTTCTGTTCCCTCGAAGCTTGTCTCGCTGTTTTGGCGCCTCCAGATTCTCTGACACGTCAGGAATTCCTGATAGTGGCATCAGACGAGGCTGATACGAGTGCCAGATGGTGACTCTGTACATGGAAGGTCGAAGCACCGATAAATCGCTGACATCTGCTCATGCGTTTCGTATGCATTGGTTGGGAATGAAATAACGGGAAATAACTGCGGCTGTTAGCTATTGCTTGAATACCTGAAGTTACACGCGGTAGAGGTAGAAGTAGGACAGATTAAGAGCGGAAGAAGAGGTTAGCATGGCCGAATGGACAAGGGCGCACGATCTTAAACTTCCGGTGTGATGATGCCGAGGTAGCGGGTTCAACCCCTTCAACGGTCAGATGGACTAAATTGTTGACTTCTTGTCCTTGACTTGAGGTCGTAAACTACAAGTACCTCAGAAGTCAGAGTGCGGTCGCCTTGATTGCAAGGGACACTGGTAATAGTGAAAACTAATCCATACGCAATATTCAGTATATCAGAAGAAAATATCAGTTCATTGCTACTAGAAGTAGTAACATGTATATAGACTACGTTTGAGTTCAAAGCGAGCTAACACGTGAGGTGGGCGGGGGGCAGAATATGTCATGCAAAAGCTGCATTTCAGAACATGAAAAGTATAGGGTGTATTTTTTAATGACTTTGCAGTGTTTGAAAATATTGCCGGTCCAAGTTTTGTACTCACCCTCTGTAAAGTTCATGCAAAATGATAGGTAAATACAAAACTTGGACGGGCAATATTTTCAAACACTGCACATTCATTAAAAATACACCCGGAGTTTTTCACTGGCTGGTAGGGCAAGATCGCTCGCAATTAATCTTCTGATGACGTGATAAGATGTTTAATCACCACAGTCGCATTAACGTTGACTTCTCTTTCAGAAAGTAATGGCAAACTACTCAACGCAAAATTGCCTTGAAAATCAACATGAAGATGAACGCAACTTCCTGCAAAGGACATGCACATTTATTTTATTACCCCAATCCCTAACGACATTTGCTATGGGGTTATTTTATATACAACAGGAAAAAGGGATGCGGAGAGTATCAGACGAGAGACTGGCAGTCTACGGCACAACGTCATACCCCCTCTCATTTCTAGGAGCGTAGTTTAGATTTATGGCGGACTTTTTGGTGACTCACGGAAAACTTCCACGTCCCCGGTGTCTATTCTATGTTCAGAGACCTAATATCGAGAATGAAACTACAGCCGCAGTGTCATCATGATTTATCTTATATTGTTTTTTCCCCGACCCTGTAAATCCCAAATTTCCAACATTCTAGAAAGTCAAACCCTGAAAGGTTTGCTGTTTGCTTGTTGCTGTTATGTTTACGACAGTTTGATGGCGGTGTAAGGTAGCCGTTTAGTAGCGCAGAGCTGTTTGTCGTATGTTTATAATGCTGCTGTGAAACCTAGACCATTTGCCTTGACAATATAAGCACTTGATGCCGGTGAAATATGTCTTTGAGGGCGTCTGTGTCGTTTGTTGGGATTTCTGCTTGTTGTTTTCGAAAGTTACTAATATGAATGCTGCTGTTGCTGCTACTGCTGTTGTGACTATTATTGTGGCTTCTTCTTCTTCCCCTACTTCTTCTTCTTCTTCTTCTTCTTCTTCTTCTTCTTCTTCTTCTTCTACTACTACTACTACTACTACTACTACTACTACTACTACTACTACTACTACTACTACTACTACTACTACTACTATACTACTACTACTACTACTACTACTACTACTACTACAACTACTACTACTACTACTACTACTACTACTATTACTACCACAGTTATTATTACTGCTACTTCCTCGTCTTCTTCTCCTCCACCTTCTCCTTCTTCTATTTTTATGTCTTTGTCTTCTCCTTCTTCACACCTCTTCTTTCTTCTTGTTTTTATTGATATTCTTCTTCTGCTGCTACTGTTTATTTTCCAAAAGAGTATAGTCAATCAACTAGCAAAACCCTCATGGCCGTTGGGATGATTTTTTTGTGTGCTCCATAATTCCTAGTAAAATCTAAAAAAATTTTCTTTCTGCGTCCTTATTCAACCACCCCCCCCCCCCCCCCCCCCACCTTGCAATCTCTCTTTGAACTTGCGAATGTTAGAGAAATGACTTCTGGTTAAAAGTATAAATAAAGAGTATTAAAGTATTTTGGGTACATGGTGTTTTTTCCCATAATTTTATTGATCCCTCGGTCCCCAGGGAGTGATGTGGTCATTACAACTCTGACCGTCTTTATTTCCAAAGTCATTTCCTTGTATCCCTATGTAGCTGAGTTGACCTGGGATCGCAGGTCGATTTAAACCACTATTACACCTTGACAGAGATGTGAACATATACCAACGGGTCGGAAAGCAAGCGTGTTAGCCACTGCTCAGCCTCGGCTCCATCTTTAGCTAAGAAGGATCTCTTAATGTCTGCTCTGTCCAGCTTTAGAGTCTTTTCATCAGGATCTGGTTCAGGGTCATGACTAGAAGTCAGCATGGCAGAATGAATAAGAGCGCTTGCTCTTAAACTTCCGGTGTGTTGATGTCGAAGAAGCTTTTTTACCCCTAAGCCGGTCATTTGGGCTAAAATGTTGACTTCTCGTCCTTGATTTGGGCACATAAATTACAAGTACCTCAGAAGTCGTAGTGGGTTTGCCGAAGGCGAAGGACATTTGTAATAAGGAAAGCTAATCCGCAAGCAAACATCAGTCAATTAAATTGTGTCTAAGCAGAATAAAAGGATTACAATTATATGTGGAGCTCATGGAGAGAAAGAGACAAACACCAGTAAATCAAAAGGTGAAGAAAACACGCTAGCTCTGGATAGAGCACACTTGGAGAAAAACCTGACAATAGGTTAACTGGAAAGTGATTGTCTGGAATCAACACAGCACAAGAAATAGAAGAAGATCCAAAAACATATGGTGAAGGAAAGCAGAGACAGAAATAAATAATATAAGAGGACAAGGGCAGGGATGTATGGGATAGCTAAGGCTAGGACGGCCTGGAGTGACTTGGTTGAGGGCCTATACCACAATAGGGTATAAAGGGGGAAATAAGAAAACCGTATTCCCAATGTTTCTCACGGCGTGGAATTGGTATGAGCCTTTAATTTATGTTACTATATACCCAAAGGATATATTAAGGGAAGCTAAGTCGCAAAGATAATTTATCACAAACATCAGAAAGAAGCAGTCATCGTAATTTGGCTACGTTATGAGAAGACAAAAAAGGAAACATGTTGTCACAAACTGAAAGATTTGCGGAAAGAGAAATAGAGGAAGACAGCGGGAGAAGGTTATTGACAGTCTTGTGTCATGGCACGGAAGGGAGTCATCACATTGCGAAGTGATCCATGCCGTCGGAGGTCGCAATTTCTGGAGAGACATGATCGTCCACTCCAGCCGACAAGGCACTGAATAATGATAATGATGATACCGAATGCATTTCAAGGTGGGGACAGTATTGTGTGTCTCTTACCTCTCATTGCTTTATCGGCGGTAGCGTAGCTCCAGGCAGGGTGGCCCAGATCTGAAACGTCGGAAGACAATGATTACACTAAAAGCCATGCACATTTGCTTTATTGCACTGAATATGAGATCAGTCCAGACTTTGGAGGCGAGTCCAACAGTGTTGACTGCGATGATGGATGTAAAGTAAGCAGGTAAAGAACTAACATGGCAGTAGAAAAGTGGTTTCTGAGGAAAATGCCAAGAATGTCATGGACAGACAGAAAAACAATTAAACAAGTTCTATAATAAACAAATGAAAACCGTAAATTGATTAGAGAAATTAGACGTAGACAGTCAACATTTTTGGACACGTTATGAGAAGAAATAAATTAGAGAACTTGGTGACAACTGGCAAGGATAAGGGTAAATGAATAAGGGGAAGGCAGAGAAGTAAATATCTGGATGTCGTGACCACGTTTCACGATCGAGACAAGAACACGCAGCTAATCCATGACTCTGGTGATTGTGCTAGATGGCGAAATAATGACCATCCACGCTTATCGGCATGACACATGATGATGATCAAATGACTCTTTCCCACGCCTTATGCACATTGAGTATATGGTGCTAGATATTTATTTGTATAGACCAGTGGGACTCGGTGAAGGTCAGATGTTCTGAACCACAAGATCGAAGACACAGCCGAGTGTCATTCGTTTCATCGGGATGTTGCTATGCAGATTTCTTCACACCAGGCGTAGGGTTTAAGCCTGTTGGCAATGGAATATCTAAGACCGTGTAGGGAACATCACTAACCTAAAAATCCCAGCATTTGGTATGGGTTCTGTTGAATATTAAAGCCTGCTTATGTGATAGCATGTTTCTTGCAATATGCTAAATTCAAGTACTAATCTTGTAGAATCCGATTGGTTTCTCAGCTTACCGAGGGGAAGGAGAGTACAGTAACACTCTCCGTGTGGCGGTAGTACTTTAGTACCAGGTCGAGAGAAAAGTTTCTAAAACAACCTTGTTCGGATAGTCGTTGTCTGGACTTGACTAACCTGAAAGCCGATGCATCGAATTTAAGAGATAAGACTCAAATGTGTTCTAGAGGACTCACAACTAACCAGTCAATAATTGAAACATTTTACAGCCAACTTATCAACCAGAAGATGTCGTCGTCGTCGTCGTCGTCGTCGTAGTAGTAGTAGTTGTAGTAGTAGTAGTAGTAGTAGTAGTAGTAGTAGTAGTAGTAGTAGTAGTAGTAGTAGTAGTAGTAGTAGTAGTAATAGTAGTTGAAGTAGTAGTAGTAGTAGTAGTAGTGTTAGTAGTAGTAGTAGTAGTAGTAGTAGTAGTAGTAGTAGTAGTAGTAGTAGTAGTAGTAGTAGTAGTAGTAGTAGTAGTAGTAGTAGTAGTAGTAGTGATAGTAGTAGTAGTACACAAAACAATCTTCCTATTTTGATACGAATCGCGCAGTTTGAAATGAGCGTCGCTTTTTGGTAGTAATGTACACCGAATATTAACTATCCAAATCACATCTGCTGCTGTTTGGAAACACCGTGAGCTCGATGGCGTCACCATTGGAGTTTCTGTCCTTGTCGGAGCCATGAATGGTAATACAAAACGCAATTCAGATACGGCAGAAGTTTGTGTAAATCATAGCCATGGAAGAAGTGACAGATTTGCTTTCTGTGAGTAAATCACAGGAATCATAGCACGGAGGGGAAACGCGAGCGTGTCTGGTAGGAAACTAGATCTATTGGCCTTTCACTGAGAAGGACAGTTTGGCACGCATTTATTTCCCGTGAGTCATAAAAACTTGTTGGGTTACTTTTCTTTGTTAATTGTTTATATTTCCACTTCTTAAGTTGAGCACATCACACCTATTTATGCATCTTACAGGTCAGTGTGTCCTACTTCGGCAATGACTTGTGTCGGGGTTTCCTTCCTCTAGACAGATTACAGCCACTGGCAACGGGTTCTGTCTACCCATGGATAGATGTGCTTTCCTACCAATTTTGCCAAGGGATGACTTTACGGCCTGCTCTTGCGATTTTCAATTGGGTGTAAACCAGTGTTTCCCAACGTGGGGCCCAAGCCCCACAGGGGGGCAATTTGACTGTTAAGGGGGGCAATTCGAAAATGGAAGAAATCGGCTGAATATAACAAAACGGGGAGACTTGAGACTGAAGTTAACTAAATTAGAACCTGACATAAGATCTCTTTGCAGCAAGCATCAAGCGCACGGATCTCACTAAATTTAAATAATAAATAATTACTAATAATTAAAATAATATGGAAAAATCTTTCATTAAAATTATTTTGTAGTTGAATTTCAGTTCTCCATTATATGTTTTGAAAATTTACTTACTGTGTTTGCTCAATAATTACATAGTTATTTCTTCCTAAAACCTATCATTCAAGTTTCTTTAGTGAACATTTCAATTTTTGAATATTAAAAATAATGTATATGTTGAGGGGGGCGTGGGGCGGGGGAGGGGGGCAATATGAATTTTAGAAAGGCCTAAGTGGGGCATGGCACAAAAAAGGTTGGGAAACACTGGTAAACAGAAGAATAATATCAGTGTGACTACTTCAGATGGTTTTAACATTGCGCAGCATGCTCACGGGACCTCTTGTGGTTCGCCCATATCTGAGCAGACTAGGTATCCCTTCTCACTATCCAGGAGATCGAGGCGACCTGTGATGTTATTAGATACCAACGGTTCTCGGAGAAATGGCCATGTCTTAGTTGAGTTCAAACCCTGAATCTTCTGAGTTTGAAGTGAATACCTTAACCTTTCGGCCACGCTCCCGTGACGGTTGATATACACATTCACTCAAATAGTAGAGATCCTGGTAGCGCAGTGGCTAGCATATTTTCCTGCTGTCACGGTGGTTATGGATTCCAAGCACTCCCCCCCCCCCCCCGGAAAATTTGAAAAATGCACTCTGACTTCCAGATCAACCTAGCCTAAAAATGTACAGACTAGAAAATGTCTTTGCTGCTAACTCAATCTTCCCATATGCCATAAAAATAGCTACCAATTTTACTGTCTAGATTTTATTACCAAGCATTTTTAGAAAATTACAGTGTGTATATTGAATATCGACCAAACAACAACCATCTCTGCGACCAGGCAACAATAACATTCCAGACAAAATGGGAGACGAATTTTCTGACAGTAAGACCATCATTGTTCCGGATCGACATAAGACGCTTTGGACAATAGGATGAACGTGGCAGCTTTCCCCTGGCCGGGTCCCAAATCCTTCTCCCTCCTGTTCCCCAAACAGCGGTTAAGTGGGCAATAAATCCATAAGTCACTGGGACTTAAGTCAGAAATCAATGAAATAGCCGACCTGACAATCAACGGTGAAACAGCCTAGAAGAAACAAAACAGGCGTGCTTGCAAGGGAAACGATCACAAATGTTTCTTCTGAATTGGTCTTTTTCGTTTCTATTCTTTTGTTGTCAGTTCTGACTTTGCTCACACAATTTAGAAGCGTCTAATAATGGGAAATATTCAAATATGTGTGATAATGAAATGGGGATGTCTTTAGTCTATCTGAATTGAAAACAATTAGGTATATTTAACTCCTACGAAAAGAAGAGACATAATAGACACAGACACAATGTACGTACCTTACAAACACTACATCTTAGGTGAAAATTATCCAAAAAACCATAAACAAAAACAATCAATAAATATATAATATTCTATCACAATGCATGGATACATATGGCAACAATATACCCATTCTTTCCTTGTCTCTATTCGCAGTGCCCACACAATGTATAAATTATCTAATAATTTGACATACTGAAATGTAACAAACTGGGAATATCTGTAATTTTCACAATGCTTGAATAAATTTGACAATTCTGTATTTTCCTGTCACTTGAGTTAAGTTGAGTTAGGTCAAGAACCAACATTATATCACTCGAGACATTTCCATACGTGCTGCGTTCTCATTTTCAACAGCCACCGAAGAGTCCCAATACAAATGTACAGATTATGTGTGCGTTTGGCCTTTCCTTTGAGCCATTATTGTGGGCCAGATCCTCTCGTCACTCCCTACAACACCATTCTTTCCAGACAATGATGTCCTTCCACTTCTCATTGTGAACAATCTAGTATGTTGACGAAACACATGGCCATTCTGTTGTTTTTGTTTCTTTCTTTTAATTTGGCATAAACATGTTTACATATTAGGGACTGCGATAGAGCAATAGCTAGCCTACATGACATTCGACCTGGCAGCCATAGGTTCAACTTCACACCTAGACGAATATTGAAAACACTTAGACTTCCAGTCAACAATGTTAGAAAAGAAAGCTTACCCATTTTCAAATGGATGCCCTACATTGGATGACTCCTGGTACAGAGGAAGCAAACCCTACACCCACGCATGCTGATGTCGCACTCACCAACCTATACGGTGCATTACTAGGTGTTTCTAACTCACCTCGTAAGAGGAACGAAGAAGCAAATGATTTTTATTTTGCGTTCGCTCTATTTTAACTCAAGCGTAGTCCATACAGGCGCTATTACCTCTAGGGTACTGGATTTTTGTGTTGCTTATGGGTTAACTTTCTCTGTTACCAGTGTTTGTCGCCATCAGCCAAACCCACGCTGACTTCTGAGGTACTTGTAATTTATGCCCTCGTGTCAGGAACGCGAAGTCAACATTTTAGTCCAACTGACCGCTGTTGAGGTTGAACCCGCTACCCCGGCATCACCACACCGGAAGTTTATAGATCTAGCGCTCTTATCCAATCGATCATGCCGACAAGAAAATGATAATGAACGTAGTTTATGTGACGAGGTGAATCTAACACCCGATCACATTCAACAGTTAGAAGGTTGGCGGTACTCTACAACACTGGACACCATTATCACTAAATGTCACATGTGAAATTATGTTGCTTTTTCTTCCTCTGGTGTTCCAGTAAACAATTTGTTGCCTTTTCTAGTGTGATTTGGCGGTACTATTTCATTGGGTGTAAACAGAAGAATAATATCAGTGTGACTACTTCAAATGGTTTTATCATTTGTTCAAATTACACAACATAAAACAAATTGCATGCCCTTTGCAAGATGTTGCCATCAACCCCAACTCCAGTTTGACTTTCTAGGATTTTTACGTTAATAGCTTGCCATCAGCGTACCGGGTGTTTCAGGACTAGAGCGCTCGTATCCCTTCGGCCACGCCGAAGTCTCTAATCTATCTACATGTATAATTATGATGTCTTCACATATCTACACCTGCCCTATAGACATGGTGATGCCTTTACATAATATCTACACCTGTCCTAGTGACATTGTGATGTCTTTACATAATATCTACACCTGTCCTAGTGACATTGTGATGTCATTACATAATATCTACACCTGTCCTAGAGACATTGTGATGTCTTCACATAATATCTACACCTACCCTATAAACATGGTGATGTTTTTGCATAATATCTTCACCTGTCCTAGTGACATTGTGATGTCGTTACATAATATCTACACCTGTCCTACAGACATTGTGATGTCTTTATATAATGTCTACACCTGCCTTATAGACATTGTGATGTCTTTACATTATATCTACACCTGTCCAATAGACATTGTGATGTCTTTACATAATATCTACACCTGTTCCATAGACATTCTGATGTCCTTACATAATACCTACATCTATAGTCCTCTAGAGGTTTTGAATGGCGAGAGAACCAGGGATTAGAAGGAGGAGAAGGAGGGGGAGAATGAGGAAAAGAAGAAGAAGAAGAAGAAGAAGAAGAAGAAGAAGAAGAAGAAGAAGAAGAAGAAGAAGAAGAAGAAGAAGAAGAAGAAGAAGAAGAAGAAGAAGAAGAAGAAGAAGAAGGAGGAGGAGAAGAAGTAGAAGAAGAAGAAGAAGAAGAAGAAGAAGAAGAAGAAGAAGAAGAAGAAGAAGAAGAAGATAATGATGATGATGATGATGATGATGATGATGATGATGATGATGATATGATGATGACGATGAGGGGGAGAAGGAGGAGGAGGAGGAGGAGGATAATGGAAATGAAGGAAAAGACTTAGTAGAAGCTGAAGAAGAAGATGATATTAGTAGAAACTTGTTTCCTTTCCTCTAGTATCACTGTGTGTCTGTCCTTACATTAAGCGTCCCTGTTAAATTTTGCGTGTATTGGTTTCTTGGTATTCAAATGCACCAACTCGATATTCTACAGGTTAATCATATTTATATCATGGCTTATAGGGGTCCTAAATTATCTAGTTAAACATATAGAAGCTTAAAATCCAGCTCAAGTGTACCTAACAATAACAGATTTGAAGACTAACACCCAGCCTACATCAAAAGGCCGCTAATTAGAGAATGATCGGCTATTCTCAATTCCACACACAACTGACATATTACCCTTCATTCAACCAAGCGAACCTAATTATACAACAACTGGTCTAGTGGGCAATGCACACTGAATCCAATCTGAAATATTATGTTTTGGCTATGGTCTTCGGTCACTGGATCCGCCATTCAGGCGTGTACCATCTCCTCGGACGGAGCGCCATGGTCATTCCGCAGAACATTCATCACCTGAAGCAACAAAAGCTATTATCTCTCTCAGCCTATCATTACCACGACCGACAAAACCACCAGGTAAACCAGATTATTGTAGGGTGTCCCATCGGTATCCTTTTCTCCTCTAATTGTGCACCTTGACCTGGTCTTGATCCCGTGATACTTCCAAGGACCCTTCAGTGTGGGGAAGGTTTGTACTCCAGGCGAGAGACAAACTGCTATCTTTTTATGTTCAGACCTATTGAGCGTGACAGAAGACCATTTTGTCTGGGATGAAGGGGCTGCCTCAACAGCCAGACGAAATCCTTTAATGTGGTTTTTATGCCCAGGAGGGATTAGAGGAAAGAGGAAAATGATAGTGAAACTTAAGGATAATTGACAGACCATGTACGAGGATGGAGAGACACGCTTCGGCAGGTGCCGCCTTGTTTGAGTCAAATCCTACTGACTTAACGCACATTGGACACGATACTAGTTGAGCACCTGGCCGAGGGGTTATAATGAGTTAGTCATGTATCGTGGGAATGTGGTTTATTCCTTAGAAGGATAAGTCTGTCTTTAAAAGGTAAAATTCTAGTATAACATCACTACTGAACTGAAATGTACAATCATTACGCAAATGTGGCCCATGGTGGCCGAGTAAGTGTTGTTACTAATACTAATCATCATCATCATCATCATCATCATCATCATCATCATCATCATCATCATCATCATTTTCCACTTTTTGCCGTCAAGCATCGTGGGGAGGAAATATTAGGCGTTCCAGCGTCCGATGGGTAGCACTTAATTGGGCCATACCATGTGATTGTAGAATGCCTTTGATGTCGTGTTCGAATCCCCCACCGTGGCAGATACGTTTTTAAACGATCTGGGCCCCCGGGGCGACACTGTCTTCAGTAGGTGTTGGAAAAACTGTGGGAGGCAAATGCTGGCGGTGTGATATTGACCACATCATCCATCGAATGCCGATGTTTCTATACAAATATGGGGCCAGCACCATATAGACAGTACGCCTCCAGGCGTGGGCAATGATACTTTACTTATTTACTTGTTATGACTCGCCGAACCGTTCAACGCTGTTCACTTGATAATGTCATAAGCAATAAATATCATACAGACAAGTAGGTTGTCCTGACTTGGTCACACTGCGAGACATGGAGGCTTATTATGTTCAACTGTATCGAGAAAATAAACATACTGTTGGTGATTTGTCACACTACAAGACATGAGGCTTACTGTGTTCAACTGTGTCGAGAAAATAAACATACTGTCGGTGATTTGTCACACTACAAGACATGGAGGCTTATTGTGTTCAACTGTATCGAGAAAATAAACATACTGTTGGTGATTTGTCACACTACGAGACATGGAGGCTTATTGTGTTCAACTGTATCGAGAAAATAAACATACTGTTGGTGATTTGTCACACTACGAGACATGGAGGCTTATTGTGTTCAACTGTATCGAGAAAATAAACATACTGTTGGTGATTTATCACACTACGAGACATAGAGGCTTATTGTGTTCAACTGTGTCAAGAAAATAAACATACTGTTGGTGATTTGTCACACTACGAGACATGGAGGCTTATTGTGTTCAACTGTATCCAGAAAATAAACATACTGTTGGTGATTTGTCACACTACGAGACATGGAGGCTTATTGTGTTCAACTGTATCGAGAAAATAAACATACTGTTGGTGATTTGTCACACTACGAGACATGGAGGCTTATTGTGTTCAACTGTATCGAGAAAATAAACATACTGTTGGTGATTTGTCACACTACGAGACATGGAGGCTTATTGTGTTCAACTGTATCGAGAAAATGAACATACTGTTGGTGATTTGTCACACTACGAGACATGGAGGCTTATTGTGTTCAACTGTATCGAGAAAATGAACATACTGTTGGTGATGTTAACACACATACTCCAGACACGTAAGTTAAACAATCTTAGGTCTGGCTTTTTTTTTTCACGTTGGCTTGCATTGTACTCAAGAGTAGTCCATAAATGTGCTACTACTTCTAGTGAACTTGGAGTGATATTTGCGCGTGGATTATCTTTCCCTATTATCAGTGTTTCTCACCATCAGGCGAACCCACTCTGGCTTCTGAGGTTTCTGTAATCTACGTCCCCAAGTAAAGGATTAGAAGTGAACATTTTTGTCCACCTGTTCAGTGTAGGGGTTCAAACTACTTCAGCATCAGTACGCGGGACATTTAAGAACAAGGATTCTTATCCTCTCAGCTACCCTGATCTCCACGTCTTCCACTAAATTGTTACATTAACTAGTGTTACCTACTTCCATCTATGCCGTTCTTATTATGTTAACTCATCATGGCCCAGATCATTGTTAATTTAACTACCTCTGTCAAAGGCGATACCTTACTTTCGTCTGATTCAGGCAGGGTTATTTTAACCACATATGTCGCAGCTGTTACTTTAATTACCTGTGTCAAAGTTGTTACTTTAATATCAACTGTCTCAAAGTTGTTACATTAATTAACTGTCTCAAAGTTGTTACTTTAATTAACTGTGTCAAAGTTGTTACTTTAATCAACTGTGTCAAAATTGTTATTTTAATCAACTGTGACAAAGTTGTTACTTTAACAAGCAATGTCAAAGTTGTTACTTTAATCAACTGTGTCAACGTTGTTATTACTTTAATCAACTGTGACAAAGTTGTTACTTTAATCAACTGTGACAAAGTTGTCACTTTAATCAACTGTGACAAAGTTGTTACTTTAATCAACTGTGACAAATTTGTTACATTAAACAGCAATGTCATAGTTGTTATTTTAATCAACAGAGTCAAAGTTGTCACTTTACGTAACTGAGCCACAATTGTTTCTGTAATCCGCTTTGTCAAAATTGTCACTTGAATCAATTGTGGCAACGTGTTTATTTTCATCAGCTATGTCAAAGTTGTTGCTGTAATCCACTGTGTTAAAGGTTTTACTTTCATCAAATGTTTCTAAGTTTATACTTTCATCAACTGAGTCAGTGTTGGTACTTTAACCAGCTATGCTAAAGTTATTACTTTAATTAACTGTGTCAAAGGTGTCATTTTACTTAGCCGTGTGAAAATTTAACTTTAATCAAATATGTCACAGATGTTGCATTAACCGATTGACCAACTATAGCAAAATGTTATATTAATCAACTGTTTGAAGGTTATTATTTTAACAACATTTGTCAGCGTTGTTACTTTAAACAACTGTGCCTATGTTGTTAATTTAATCACCCGTGCTAACGTTTTTACTTCAACCAACTTTATCATTGCTGCTATTTTATTCAACTTTGTCATCGTTGTTGCTTTAATCCATTGTGTCAAAGTTATTACTGTAATCCATTGTGTCAAATTTGTTACTTTAAACCGTTGTGAACCAGACAATTACTAATTTAACTATTTCTCATCCGCACATATAATACGTTTACAGAACAAACTACTTAGAAAAAGTTCAGAGACAAACCCATCCACACCTCCACCTCCATCCATACACACACACAGGCACACACGCACATACACAGTGTGTGTGTGTGTGTGTGTGTGTGTGTGAGAGAGAGAGAGAGAGAGAGAGAGAGAGAGAGAGAGAACACACACACAACCCATACAGCGTCACACAGAACAAACACCGATTGTACTACTAATCGCCAACTATCTGCCATTTATTTCAGGAGATCATTTAGGTCAAACCCAGACACAGCTCCACAGTCCATTTATTTTCTCTGGGAGATAACACCACGGGCCCCTGGTTTGACCCAGAAGTGCCAAGGACTGAGCCGGCCCACCTGGCAGACACATGAGCTCACCGACAGACAGAGCGGGCATTTCTCTGGCATTATCCACGGTTATCTACCGGCACACGTTACAGCACCATTTAGGGGATATGTCATTTCATTAAGTACTTTTACATAGTTTAATTGGGTCGATTGTTAGGTAAATACATATATGCGCGCACAGACAGATACATATCACCTACCTACCTACCTACCTACCTACCTACCTACTTACCTATACATGCATACAAATCATACATCCATCTATCCACCCATCCATCCGCCCATCCAGACAGACTGACAGACAGACAGACACTATTATTACAGTTTCAAAAATGTTAATTAATTTATTTGAGGCACTGTTGAGTGTATCCTGAACTGTCTGGCATACAGTAATTTACACACGTCATTCAGAATATTACTTTTAAGCACACAAACACACACACACGCACACACACATACATACACACAACCAAGCACAAAGACACACACGTATACGCTCCACACAAAAACAGTATCGAGTCTATAGGTCTCGCCAATACTGTAAGACCTTTATAAAGGAAACACGCAACAAAATGACCCTACTTCAAAGACTTAGAAAAAATTATTTCAGGTTTTTCTAAGTCCGGTGAGATTAAAACGCACCCAAGCGGAAAACGCAGATAAATTTGATTCTATATTCTGCAAGTCACGCAGACTTGCTCTCAGTTCCACTGCATAAAAATGTTCTTTCATTGCTTGTTCAGACTTGACATTCGTGTCTCTAGAGCTTAACAATTTTCTCTGGAAGTTCCGGAATTAAAGATACTTTTCATGATGTATTGTCAGAGGTATGCCGTGAGTAAAGGCAAAGGTCAAATTAAGTTACAAGTATTGGCTGGTAGTTTTACTAGATCAAAGATCGGCGCTAGGTAAGAGACGAGATCAAAGTTTGGGTTTGGTTTGTGTTTTGTTGGTAAATGATTACCTTTTTTGCACACTGATAACTCCACAAGTGCCCCAGTCTCCTTCTGTACATCATACTGTGCTCGTACTCCGTAGCAAGGGCGAGAAGTCACTTGTATATCACAATCACGACTGTTGTATATATTCTTTTCTTCCTTTGTTTTCTCATGATGACATTTAGTCTACGTAGCATTCGATTCGATTTTTAACTACCTATGATTCACATAGCACAGTCAATCCTGCTGTATATTTTCTTTTTTTTCCTGGTTTTCTCATGACATTTAATCTTTGTAGTGTTCGATTCGATTTTTAACTACCTATGATTATTTCACATGTGCAACGTTCTCATGAATCTTCATAGTATTTCGTCCTTATCCGAGAAAACAATACGCCCGATCAACAACACTCGGTTCAGGGAAGAGTACGTCATCCTCCCATGTATACTATGGTAAAACTACTGTTCACATAGTGAATACTAGAAACAGTATAAAACAAGTAACTGAAAAGGTTAGACATGTCTATTTATGTTGTGAACAACTCTACCCGCAAGTTGAGTTGAGTTAAGGCAAGAACCGACATCACTGCACTCAGGACATTCCCATACACGCTCCGTCCTCTCGTTCAACAGCCAGCGAAGAGTCACACTACTAATCGTTCCCACTGATATCTGATTAATAGTTCTCCTAGTCGTCAATCTCAGTTTTGAGATTCTCCCAGAACCCCTGCCGATCCTTCGCAATCTCATTTTTCACACATAAGGGTTCTCAATCTGTTCCCACCTTCTCCACCTAGTCCCAGAGGCCCACGACCACCTCTCCCTTGTCCATAGGTAATCTACCACAAAGAGGTGCATTCCC
This sequence comes from Cepaea nemoralis, assembly GCA_014155875.1. Taxonomy (NCBI): domain Eukaryota; kingdom Metazoa; phylum Mollusca; class Gastropoda; order Stylommatophora; family Helicidae; genus Cepaea; species Cepaea nemoralis. Next base: position 109,155 of record JACEFZ010023666.1, read on the forward strand.
TGCCAGGATATCAGCCTGCTCATCCCTCCCCCCCCCCCCCCCCCCCCCCCCTCCTACACTCCCGGATGGCCAGGGTAAAATATCCATACAATTTTCACAATCTGTGAGCCATTCGACACGAAACATTCCTCTACCCACAAATGACCTGTATCTCACTTTGAAGGCTTATGTGCTTGTCTACGTTGTATGAATTCTAAATCAAGTGTTCATTTGCTACGCACAATACCACAGGCATACGATTTCATTCAGTCTAGGCAGATGTAATTTACAGTAATAGAGCCTTGGTCCTACATCTGTTGGGAGAGCCAGGGCACTTATGGTTGTTTCCTAAGTGCAGTGATAATGATTATAGTTAACTTTCAGTATACCTGTCAAAAACCGCTTTTTTCTTAACTTGGTTTTTGGGAGTAAATTTCGACTCGTGATTTGTTAACACTGTAACAATTATTTTAATCTCATGCTTCACACAAACTCAGAACTGGAAAATTCGTCACATATCAACACACAGACTACCAGACGTCCCTTGTGGAAATATTTACATGGCATCATCATCATCATCATCATCATCATCATCATCATCATCATCATCATCATCATCATCATCATCATCATCATCATCGTGGTCGTCGTTGTCGTCGTCATCATCATCATCATCATCATCATCATCATCATCATCATCATCATCATCATCATCATCTTCCACTTCTGCCGTCAAGCGTTGTGGGAAGGAATAATTTGCGCTCCAGCGCCAGATGGGCGGCACTCAATCAATCATGTGCCATGCCGGAATGCGTGGGCGGTCATGACTCGCCATTTCACTCGATCACCAGTGTCGTGGATCAGCTCAGTGTTCCTGTCTCGTCCATGCCATGTGGCCAAGCCATCCAGGTATTTTCCTCTCGGTCTGCCTCTTGGTCTGTTCCCTTCGATCTTGCCAGTTGTCACCAAGTTCTCCAATCCATTTCTTCTCATAACATGTCCAAAACATTTTGACTGTCTACGTCTAATTTCTCTAATCAGTTTACGATGTTCATTTGTCTCCTGTAGTACTTGGTCATTGGTTTTTCTGTCTGTCCATTGTGGTATATTAGAACGTCCTTACCCTTTCCTAGCATTGACTCCCTTAAAAATAAACAATCCCTAACAACTACTAGTTAAGTATCTTGCTTAATGTAGGAGTAGGAAATAAAACAGCGATAGACTGACCGTGGCAGCTTAATTTATTTGGCTTTATTTTGGCTCACGCACCTGGCCAAGACCGGCTTGTTTTTAAACAAAGGCTGAGTGTAGCCATGTTTGGTCAGTGTAACACAAAGAGCAGACATGTAAAAGTTTCCCCGTGTGGGGAAAAGGCAATTTTGCCTTAAAATATATCATTCTCTGAAACTATTGTATGTTATATCTACATTATTAAGATGTATTTATGTATTGAATAGACCAGTATGTTTAATTAAGAATTAGTTAGAATAATAAGTCAACAATTCTCTTAAACCAGGCTAGATGATGTTTACCAATGAAGCACATGTGTGTGCCACGCTGTAATTTTTCCTAGGTTTTACAATTTCAAATCCCTATGTTAAAATCTTTTATAGGCATTATGAACTTATATCTAACTAATAGTGCTTATCTATAAATATTATGTGTACTGTAGAGTATCAACTCGCATGTCAGGAACACATTCAGAGAACTCGTTTCTGTCAATTTCATATTCCTATGAATAATAACTTCTACGCATGGTGAACTATATCTCACTATCTATGCTTAGAAATCTGCAAATAATCTATGTACTGTAGAGATGAACTCTAAAGAACATTTTCAAAGAAACCATTTCTCAATGTGGGACTCTTGATTACATACTTCATAGTAGAGAACTGGTGTCTGCCACTTTCAAATATCCTATGTAGTGTAAATTCACTGTTAAGGATATCTCTGAACTTGTTTTATCCATGCGGGGACATACAAATGATTACGCATATTCCTGACTCTTAGTCAGGGGATAAAATGCTTTGCCACATCATAATGTGTAACTTGGAACTATAGTGCTAAATTTTAGTACCATCCTTTTGTTAACAGATTAGTAACCACTCCATATGAGGAGGGACATGTAATCATTTCATAAAATATTGCTAGGGAAATGTCATGTTTGAGAATATAAATTCAAGAACATATAAGAAATCCAAAAACCTAGGCTCCCTGCATCATCATTATGATTAATTATTATGTATGATTATCATGTACTTGATATCAGAGAAATGTACATGTATGTTTTTTTTCTGTTATGAGAATTTTTCTCTGTTCTGATTGTTACTCCTTACTGTGGGAATATGCATTTTAATGTTACCCTTGGGGACATGAGGATGTTGATGGAAGAATCCTTGTGTATGTCAGTACTTAAGAAGCCAATGTTGAATAGCCTTGACCTAAGGATGATTATAGTGCCGAAAGGAAGACGCGGCATTAGAAACCACAGAGATTCTGTATAGGATTCTCTTCAAGTAGAGAGAGAGAGGCAATATCAACATGTTGGATGGACAGAATGACTTCACTCATCTAATAGTCCCAGTAACAACAGAACATAATATAAAGTGAGAAAATACCTTACTCACTATTAAGAGTCAGAATGGCTACACCAAGCAACGAGGGACAGTGGAACGTGGACACCCACTCTTTTCCCCTTCTCGTCCTGTTGGTTGTATTTTTGTTTGTAAATGTGTTGTAAACCTTTTATCATACCACAGTAGGTTAATGCTCGTGTTGTATTCTTGTCATCCCTTTTCTATAGAAGAGAAGCAAGTGGTGGTTGAATGTGGTGGGACTGCATTTCATAACTATCATCAGGATCCTGGGTTAACAGCCTGGTGAAGGTGAGTCAGGACTAAATGGCTTAACCATGGTCTGGATCTAGAAATACCTCAATGTTTACTGCTGCACTCATAAGCTGCATAACGCAGCAAAAGAGATACATTACGAAGACAACTGACGGTGTGAGTGAGTAAGTCCTATTTTAGTAGGAATATCCAGGATGGACTTCAAGATCTAATAATCTACAAAGATTAAGATCAACAGAGTAACTGACAACAGTGTATCGTCTGCTTTACTTCTGAGAAGTACCACCTATGGCCTCATCATTCAACCAAATCAGTGAAACTATGGGACAATCCTACTACAAGTTACTAAACTAGCAACAGTGAAAACCCTTCAACTGTTGGTTGGATTACCAAGTTAATATCCAACAATGGATAAGTCTTCGAAAGAACGTCTCACAGCTGCAACAGTTAAACATGGGATTCAGCCATTCAGCCATTCAACACCAAGTTCTTGATATGAACACCAACTCAAACAAATGGGAAGAGACACTGAAACAACATTTTAAGCCAATACAGCCAAGATACAAGCTTCAGAACCTCTGAACCATAACTACATCAGATTAGCTCAAGATTCCAAAACCTGAACACCATCAAAAAGACCATATGAAAGCAGCTAGCGGAGTAAATGCCTTTACGCCTGCAACCACAGGAATCACCTGATGGCTTGCAACCCTGGATATGTGGTGGAGTCAATATTCTTCAGTTCCATGCCTGCAGCAGAATCTCCAGATGAAACCAAATGAATGACTCACCATTGTATGTTCTACACAGAAATGGAATGAATCAGAACTCTATGCTGGTCCCATGTCGGCCTAACTGCCCCATCATCAAGTGTGGGATGGCCTACCAACATGAACCGGGTGTGTGACAAAGCCTTTTGAACTAAATTGGGAAACGGTTAACATAAACCGAGCTGTTGGACAGTCGTCATCTTTTCATCGATAAGATGATATAGGGAAGAACCTTCTGCACAAGCTTAAGTTGCATCTCCTGAAAGTATGACAGACCTAGGCATCAATTTCAATTGGAACACAACCCAAATGGCAACAGAGTATTCTTAAATTCAGTCTCATGGAGAGAATATGTGTTTAGGTATAATTCTATTCTTGGATTATGGATTAGAAACATTCGCCAGCCAACTTCGGTGGACATACTGTAAGTAGAAAATGACTGTGAGTATAATTCTTTCTGCACGGATAAATATGGACATTATCTGCTTCGCACTGGAGAAGAATACCCACCCGCAATGCCTAAAGGAACACTATAATTAATTAATTTAATTATTAGTATCAACTGCTTTTATGTGTGTGTTTTTTTTATATGCCATGTATAAGGTAAAGAGTGTTTTATTTGGTAATGGTGTACAACTAAAGGGTTATGTTATGGTATATATGTATAGTATTTTGACACCAACTCATTATTTTTAAAAATGAGAAAATTGTAAAAGGTGTCAGAAACAAATGTTTATATGTTGGGTTCTATATACTTAGATCATTTATTTGCCTTAATTATGAGGGTAAATGAAAGTAGACCCAATTTGTGGTTGTTGTGTTGTTTGTAATAACATTGTTGTTTTCTTGGGCAAAAAGGGTGTAAATGTATTGAGATAATGCAAATCATTCCCATGCCTGTCTGAAAATGCATAGTGTTCATTACACATATATATGTAACTGCAGATCTTGAGTTAATACCTGAACTGTTTGTCCAAAATTATGGTGTACATCAAGTAAATGTGATGTCTGTTCACCAGTGGTTGTTTATATGTTGTGAACAATCAATGTCTTCTAGCACTAGATAAACTTGAGAGGGTGATAAGTGGGAATGGAGAAGTACTCAGAAATACAGCTATACAGGAGTGAAGTATTTTCCTTCTTGGGTTTCTGGTAGAATTCCATGATCACCTCAAGTGGCTAAATAATAGAGAATCAATAAAATCCCCTAGACAGCTTAACATAATATTCTCATTAATTAAATTCCACATCCCACATCCATGGTATTCTTTGCATTTTCCTCAGAAACCACATTTCTGCAGCCATCATATATTTTTCAGCTTGACTGCCCATTGTCCAAGTTTCACATCCATACAAAAGAACAGGCTCTATGTATCCCCTCAACACTCTTTTTCTCGTTTCAATTGACATCTTTTTATTGGTCAGAATGTTTTTCATCTTGCTAAAGGCTACTTTCGCCAAGGCGATCCTTGTTCTAATCTCTTCAAGGCATCTCCCATCAGATGTTATGACTGTTCCAAGATAATTGTACCGATTCACTTGTTGAAGAATATTTCCATTTACTTGTATATTACATTGTGGCACTTCTTCCTTCCTAGTGACGACCATAACCTGAGTCTTTTTACAATTTAATTCTAACTCCAGCTGCTCACTGTGTACAACAACCGCATCTACTAATTGTTGCAGGTCCTGCGCATTGTCAGCAATTAATACTGTATCATCTGCATATCTAATATTATTGATGTTTCGTCCTCCATTGCTGATTCCATTTATATTCTCTACATTTCTGAAAATATTTTCACTGTATAGGGAATAAAGATCTGGAGACATCACACATCCCTGACTAACACCTCTCTTAATTGGCTGATACTGTCCCACTTCATTATCAATCCTTATTGCAGCTTGTTGTTTCCAGTATATGTTCTTCATAAGTCTAATGTCTTTCCCATCAATTTGTAGATCTGCAAGCATTTCCACCATGTTGACATGTCTAACTCTATCAAAACCTTTGTATAGTCAATAAAGCAAAGATGTGTATCCTTGTTTACTTCTATAGCACGTTCAATAACTGATCGCAGCATATACACAGCATTTACTGTACCCTTTCCTTCTACAAACCCACATTGTTCTTCCTCTATTTCAGGTTGTATCTTCTTCCTCACTTTTTGCATGATAATTCATAGCAAAATCTTTGTGATGTGACTCAGTATACTAATTGTTCTATGTTGATCACATTCCAAGGTTCCTGATTTCTTTGGGATTGCAATAAATACAGAGTTACATAATTCAGGAGGTATATCTCCAGTATCATATAATATGTTCATCAGTCTGGTGACTTGCTCTGGTCCAAATTCTTCTAAAGCTTTAATCATTTCTGTTGTGATGTTATCTGCACCGGTTGCCTTGCCAGCTTTCATATGCGTAAGAACATTTCGAACCTCCATCTCCAAAAGTGGCGGTCCTTCATTATTAAATCTAATATCATACTGTTCGTCTCTGTTATCATCATAAAGGTCTTTCACATAATCTGCCCATACATGTAGAATCTGGTCTTTTCTATTATGATTTTGCCATCTTTAGTTTTTAGACACCCTGTTGATGTATTTGTTCTTTTATTTGTAAGTTCCTGAATTCTTTTGTGCACTAATTTAGTATTTTGACTGTTGTGTTGGTTTTCAATTTCTAAGCACTTTTCCTCAAGCCATGATTCTTTTGTCTCCTTACATAATATTCTGACTTGTCTGTGGATTTCTTCATATTTGACATAATTATTTTTGTTGAGTCTTCTTGTTTCCCTGAGGTGTAAAATTTCTTCAGTCATCCATTTTTCACGACCCACCTTCTTTAATTTTAGAATAGTTGTTTCTGCAGCCACATTGATTGAATTCTTCAACGTTTCCCATTGACCATCCACATCCTGGAATAATATCTCTAGATCAGACAATATTTCAAATCTGTTCTGTACTTCTATGTTGAATTTGTTTTGTATTTCCTTGTCATTACTCAATGTACACAAATCATATTTAGTGTTTCCTGTTATATACTTGACTTTCTTCAACTTTATCCTCAATGTTCCTGTGAGTAATCTGTGGTCACTATAACAATCAGCACTGGGAACTGTTTTTGCTACTGTTAGCGCGTTTCTAAATCTTCTGCTAATGAGAATGTAGTCAATCTGGTTTCTAATCCTGCTGTCAGGACTCCTCCATGTCCATAATCTTCTAGGGTGTTGCTTAAACCAGGTGTTTCCTACAATCATTTCCTGTTCTTTTGCCCACTCCACGAGTCTGTATCCTCTTTCATTTCTCTCTCCTAAACCATAGTTTCCTACTGTGTATCTATCCCCTTGATTTCCTACTTTTGCATTGAAGTCCCCTATTATGATGTTTATTTCTGAATTTTTACATTTCTTTAAGGCAGACTCTATGTCATTATAAAATTCTTCTACACTATCTTCACTGGATTCTCCTGTTGGTGCATATACTTGAATAATATTTATGCTAAAAGGTCTGCCACTTAATTTAACTAGTAGAACTCTGTCCGACACGGCCCGATATCCTTGAACAGATGTTGATGTTTTCCGGTCCAAAATAATTGCCACTCCCCTATGACGATCTTCACCTCCAGAATAAAGATAGTGTCATTCCGTGTGACAGTACAATGTCGTTGATGTCATCAATCTATTTTCTTCTTGGGCGTCCTCTTGGTCTTTGATGTAGGACCAGTGATGGTAGTTGATAGTGTTGCATTCTAACGATATGGCCAAACCACGTGTTCTGTCTTTCAATAAATGTGGCACAGGGTGTTGATCCTACTGTCTATCTAATAACAGCATTTCTCACTCGGTCTCGGATTGTTAAGTTGGCAGCTCTCTTTGGGCATCTCATCTCACAGGTGTTGATTTTACGAACGTGTGATTTGGGTAAGTCCAAGTGTGAGATTGGTAGCATAGGGTTGGTGTGAATATGCTGTTTATTATCTGTCGTTTTGCGGACACGAATATATTTGGATGTTTCAATAATGGTGATAGTTGATATGTCACTGCACTAGCTTTTTGATATCTTCGATTTCGATTTCTCTGTCCAATCTGCCATCTTCTGTGATCATACTTCCAAGATATTTACATTCGTTAACTTGTTTCAGAGATGTTTTATTTATCTGTATACTTAGTGGATCAGACGATCTGCTGCTAACTTGCATTACTTCGGGTTTGGCTGTATTTATACTCATATTGTATCTGCTGCATGTTGAACTCAAATTATTAATATGATTTTGCAATCTACATGGAGTGCACGCTGTATAGTTAACTTAACAGAGACTACAAAGTCTCAAGTAGTAGGGCAACTATAATTGGTGTTTGGAAAATCTGTATCGATTTTAGGCACTTCATGTTTCTCATGGTATACTAGGAGTTCATCAATGAAGCCAAAATTAAATCAAGACCAGACAAGGTAGTAAGAATAACAGTCTAGAACAGAAGGACCGTTAAAAGTGAATGTATTTAAAATATCTCCATTCCATTTTTTATCTGGTGTCTAGCTGTTAACCCTTTCTACACCAGGCAGTTGTTATGTCGGCCCAATCCGTCCCACTTCCACATCAACTGACCCAGTTACAACTTAACATTTTGTCTCGAGCAGTTATACATTCAACTTCTTCCTACGCAGGCAATTATCACCAAAAATGACCATCAGAAACTTGATATCAGGTGAGAACAGACGAAAAACACTATCTTTAGTCTGAATTGAAAAGCAGCTAAACAGGTGGTTCAGTCATACAGCAAGATTATCAGGAAACACAACCCCACCGAGAAATAGATACAAGTTTTACTGTGAAATATTGCAGACGCCCCCCCCCCACCCTCCCCACCCTCCCCACCCACCCCCACAACCACTCCCATCTTCCGAAACGAAGAATTGATGGAGTGTCTAAGGTTGTGAACTCGAAAATATATGAAGCTCATATGAAAGTTTAACCTCAAAGGTCTCTTCTAAACCTACTTGACGGCCAGCTCAAGGATCGTACCGATATTATTGACGCCCTTAGAGAGATGTCGAGAACGGCGGAATTTAGAAGTGGGACGGTGGGACACGAGAGGTATACTGGGAGAATGATAGGCCTCGTCACTCAGGCATCATGTGCCATGCCGACAAGCGTGTTCGGTCATGTTTTGCCATCTCACTCGTCAACATTTACAGAATTGGCACTAATAGCTGCCGACCGCTGATGCATATGTTGGATGGCGGTTCTGGGCATCTATGCACTTATCCGGAGCGCAAGGATGATACGCCAGTGGATAACTGGCTAACTATGTGTCATATACTGGTTATTCATTTTGAATATTGATATTAAGTTTCCCAATGCGGCAGTCTTCCTTTTGAGATTCGTGACTTCGTCATAAATACATTCCTGAGATGATATTGTGTTTTTCACTTAACTTCCATATCTATATGGGTGGCTTATGACATCCACCTTTGTCAGCAATTTCAAACTATCAGAACTAGTGAGTGCCCTCCTATGATCAGGTGTTGAATTGTCCACTTATTCCAGTGGGCTAGTGGGTGGGTGGGTGGATTGCTTGCTTTGGGTAAACCCTTTAGAAGACTGAGTTGTAATTCAGATGCCTGTAGGTTCGATGCTTTGTGGCTGAGGTTGTTGGTAAAAGCCTTTCATCTATCAGGGTAAGATTGGTGTTGAGTCTGTCCTCCCGACCTTGTACCAGAGTACAATTTGTCGTCTCAACCTTGTACCAGAGTAGAATCTGTACTCCCGACCTTGTACCAGAGTACAATCAGTCTTACCGACCTTGTACCAGAGTACAATCTGTCATCCTGACCTTGTACCAGAGTACAATCTCTCCTCCCAACCTTGTACCAGAGTACAATCTGTCCTCCCGACCTTGTACCAGGGTACAATCTGTCTTACCGACCTTGTACCAGAGTACAATATGTCCTCCTGACCTTGTACCAGAGTACAATCTGTCCTCTTGACCTTGTACCATAGTACAATCTGTCCTCCAGACCTTGTACCAGAGTACAATTTCCACGGTCACTGTGCTGAAAAGCTCTTATCCTCAAGCTGAGAAACTTACGGGGTGTGCAAAACTGGTACAGGAGTCTCCCATCTACGGAGAGGCATTCTGGGACGTAAGCAGTTCACGATTCAGCATTGCTTATGCAGACTGCCTGAGATTGAATCTATGTTGGTTTTGTAGTGATTGCATTGTCAACACACTCCACTCCAGGTCCAATCGAGACAAGCCTGGCTGTTGGGTTCCCTGATCTACGCTTGCAGCAGTCTTGTCATATGCTAGGGCTCTTCCACGTGGAGGTGTGGTTAGTGTCAGGATCTTACGTCTAACTTGACAAAGGCTCGTGTCTTCTGACAGGGAGTGAAACACAATCATACACTATGAATGATTGTACGAAACACATGGTACCATAACTGAAAACAATTTAATCACATTCTTCAGATAATGTAGCGCTCACAACTAGCGGCATTCTCATTTACAATTCCGTATGTACAAATCTACAAGATCCTCAATGCATACAATAGCATACTTTCAGTCTCCACAGAGCGTACAAGCTTTCATACATCAAGCATGGAATAATACATTAAATACAAGCCACTTTCTCCCACGTATGTCCAGTCTCATAGTCGTCGGCAGTCTGAGCTCCCAGCCAGGGTGTCGTGGTGGCCCGGCTTTGGGTTCTCGTGTGCTTCGTGCGCCACGCTGACCATTGGCCACTGCGCAGTTGCTGCTAGTTGAGTTCACATTCGTCTTTGCTCGTCGCCTTCCAGGCGCGGGCGAGTGAGATTCTGACAGTTAGACCTGTCACTTCACAGAGCCGTGACACTGATAACATTTTTCAAACGTCCCGGTAATTTATACACCTGCAACATGGTAATAAACAAATTATGTAGGATGATTACCAAATATATATGATGATAGCCATATATGTTTGATGATAACGAAATATGTATATAATTTTACTCAATTATATGTGATAAATGCAATACATATGCAATGTTAACCGAATATATATGATGATAACCAAATATATATGATGAATTGCTGGTAGAGAAAGAGTAGGTAGAACACGAAAGCGGATTACATTTAAATGAGCAAAAACCTTGTTCCAGACACGTATTGAATCGCCCTTCAGATGTCAAACCTGCTTTAAACCTAATATAAGTACCTAGAAATATCTTCCTTGCTTGCCCATTGTATTGACCAAGTGGCTCTTGGAGCGTCGATCTGTGTGTACAAATATTTAGCAGACACCATATGCCCAGAACTCTAAAGAAGTGTAAACAGGGTAGTTTACATACCTTACTATGCTAATCTTACCTTACCTAAACCAACTTGCCCTCGCCAATTATATTGTTTAATTTTAATTTAAAACACCTTGCAAATTGTGGACTAAACAATGAGCACAACTAAATTATATTCAATCATTACATAATAAGGCACATCATTTGCTAGGTTCTTGAAACACATTTCAGCATTACTGCACAAAACGACATGCCCGGTCTAGTGACTTGTAGTGCTCACAGATTTCAGTGATTAAAAAAAAAATTAACAAATATTTAGGAATAATTGGGCCGGGAAATATGGACAGATTTCGCCAGAATATGACAGGTGGCTGTTGAATGTTTCAAGTGATCACAATTATGTGGGCTCAGAATGGTTTTATAGCCTACTTGTGTACTTGTTTGGCGGTAAGTAGCTTAACGATGATCAATATGTTAAATATAGATTCGAAGAATACTTTAACATGTTCCATTAGTTTCTTATTACACGAGCTTTATAGAGACTTAATATTTACCTGCATGCCTGCATACCTACCTACCTACCTACCCACCTACCTATCTACCTACCTACCTACCTACCTACTTACCTACCTACCTGTATGTCTGTCTGTCTGTCTGTCCATCTGTCTGTCTGTCTGTCAATCGTTTCATATATCCATCGGTGTGTCAATCCTTCCACCCTCCTGTCCGTTCACCCAGCCGTCCACCTGCTCCTCTTTCGTCAGTCAGTCTGTGTGTCGGTCTGACTGTCTGTCCGTCTGTTTGTCTATATATCTGTCTGTCTGTCCTTTTTCTACATCACCATTATCCAGTTTTAAAAATCTTTGTATATCATTTCATTCGCTGTCCACAAACACTATTACCTTGATATCCCCAATATATACCCTCAGCACACTAGAATCCAACGACGATCACAAAGCTGACTCCCACGGCGTAACTATTGACAGGTTTGTGCATTTAATATTAGTAAAGTGACACACCCTTCATACGTCTTAAGTCTCATTGGGCATGCTGTGCTAGACCCATATTCTTATACATTAATGGGCACTCGGTGGGTGATGTGGTCAGTGTGATACCGTCCACTTCTACTTCCCAAGAGGGGCGCAGAGGTTTTTCCAAAGCACCAGGGCCAGGTTTTATGCTGGCCAAGACCTACTAATCCTCTAAAAGTACTGGAGAGTTTTGGTCATAGACCATAACTTTATGAAGGGAAAATCCCAACTGCACCTCCCCGCGGTAGAGGATGGAAACACACTACGGTGTGGCTAACACAGCTCTGGGGACCGAGCATCCACCGGAATAAGTGGACAACTCTGCAGCTGAGCAGAGCAGGGCACTCACTTGTCCTGACAGTCGGAAATGCCTGTCAAAGGCAGAGGTAAAAGACCACCATGTGAATGTGGAAGGCAAGGGGAAACCACCACATTATCTTCCCAAGACTTCATGGCAAAACATATATCAGAGTTAGTGAACGACGTTAATGGCTGTCTTAGAACATCCTCGTCTGGTAGGGACAGTCATGAGCCACAGGTGACACCAGACAGTCATCCAGCTACTGATGGCAAAATCATAACTAAGATAAATAAATTTAGAGTAGGAACATGGAATGTTAGGACATTAAATGAGCTAGGAAAGTTGACCAATGTTCTAAGAGAGATGGATAGCATGAAAATGAATATACTAGGCGTTAGTGAGATGAGATGGAAGGGATCGGGCAAAATTATAGCTGACAATCACACAATAATTTATTCTGAAGGGGATACACATGAAAAAGGTGTAGGAATAATATTAGATGAAAAAACAGCCAAGTCAATTAATGGATACTGGTGTATTTCAGATAGAGTTATTATGGTAAAAATCAAAGGCAAACCAATAGATATAAATATTATACAAGTATATGCACCAACATCAAGCAGTAGTGATGAAGAAATACAACACTTTTATGACGAAATAGAAATGGTGATGGTTCAAATTGGATCACAAGAAATAAAAATAATACTTGGTGATTTTAATGCAAAAGTAGGAAAGGGAAAAATGGAGGATGTAGTGGGGAATTATGGTTTAGGTACAAGAAATGAAAGAGGGGAAAAGCTTATAGAATGGGCAAATATCAATGATATGATAATTGGAAACACATGGTTTAAACACCATAAAAGACGACTGTACACATGGAAAAGCCCTGATAAGAAAATACGCAACCAAATTGACTACATACTAATTAATAAAAGATTTAGAAATGCTTTAATTATTGTAAAGACAATGCCTGGTGCTGACTGTAATAGTGATCATGTACCACTATGTGGACAAATAAAAGTAAGATTAAAGAGAGAGAAAAAAATGGTTAAGAACATGAGACTTAATAAAGAGGTTCTGAAAATAGATAAAGAAATGCAAGATCAATACAGAGTGACTGTGAAAAATAGGTACAATGCAATAGCTAAAATACAGAGTATAGATGAACAATGGGAAATGTTAAGGGACTCCATTCATCAAACTAGCAAAGAAGTATTACCGGAGAGAGGCAAAATAGCTAAGAAAAAATGGATGAATGAAGAAATCTTAAAACTGATGGACAAAAGAAAACAGAGTAAAAATGACAAACAAGAATACGCTAAGATAAATAAAGAAATAAAAGATAAATGTGGGAAGGCTAAAGAAAGTTGGTTAAACGAGCAATGCAAAAGAATTGAATTAAATTCCATTAAAGATACAAAAAATATGCACAGACAAATCAGTGAGCTTACAGGAAGTAAAATAAGAATAAATACAGGGTGTCTGAAATCAAAAACAGGAAAGATATTACTAGAGGAAGGTGCTATAATGAAGAGGTGGAATGAGTATATAAGAGAATTATATGATGGAGAAAGGGAAGAATTAACAGAAGATAGTAACTTAGAAGGTCCACCTATTCTGAAAGAAGAAGTCGCTGACGCTATGAAACGTATGAAGAAAGGAAAAACAGCTGGGCCAGATGAAATCACAATAGAAGAATTAGAAGTATTGGGAGAATTTGGAGTAGATATATTAACCAAAATGTTGAATGATATTTACAGCAGTGGATGTTTACCCAGTGATATGCTGAGATCTGTATTTATAGCTATACCAAAAAGACCAGGAGCAATTGATTGTGAAGATTTTCGTACAATTAACCTTATAAACCATATCACTAAGATTCTACTCAGAATCATAATGAGATGAACTAAAAGGAAAATAAAAATGGAAATTAGTGAAGAACAGTATGGATTTGTGGAAGGAAAGGGCACAAACAATGCAATTTATACATTACGGACACTAATAGAAAGGTCAATAGAGAAACAGAGAGACATATATTTGGCCACTGCGCAGTTGCTGCTAGTTGAGTTCACATTCGTCTTTGCTCGTCGCCTTCCAGGCGCGGGCGAGTGAGATTCTGACAGTTAGACCTGTCACTTCACAGAGCCGTGACACTGATAACATTTTTCAAACGTCCCGGTAATTTATACACCTGCAACATGGTAATAAACAAATTATGTAGGATGATTACCAAATATATATGATGATAGCCATATATGTTTGATGATAACGAAATATGTATATAATTTTACTCAATTATATGTGATAAATGCAATACATATGCAATGTTAACCGAATATATATGATGATAACCAAATATATATGATGAATTGCTGGTAGAGAAAGAGTAGGTAGAACACGAAAGCGGATTACATTTAAATGAGCAAAAACCTTGTTCCAGACACGTATTGAATCGCCCTTCAGATGTCAAACCTGCTTTAAACCTAATATAAGTACCTAGAAATATCTTCCTTGCTTGCCCATTGTATTGACCAAGTGGCTCTTGGAGCGTCGATCTGTGTGTACAAATATTTAGCAGACACCATATGCCCAGAACTCTAAAGAAGTGTAAACAGGGTAGTTTACATACCTTACTATGCTAATCTTACCTTACCTAAACCAACTTGCCCTCGCCAATTATATTGTTTAATTTTAATTTAAAACACCTTGCAAATTGTGGACTAAACAATGAGCACAACTAAATTATATTCAATCATTACATAATAAGGCACATCATTTGCTAGGTTCTTGAAACACATTTCAGCATTACTGCACAAAACGACATGCCCGGTCTAGTGACTTGTAGTGCTCACAGATTTCAGTGATTAAAAAAAAAATTAACAAATATTTAGGAATAATTGGGCCGGGAAATATGGACAGATTTCGCCAGAATATGACAGGTGGCTGTTGAATGTTTCAAGTGATCACAATTATGTGGGCTCAGAATGGTTTTATAGCCTACTTGTGTACTTGTTTGGCGGTAAGTAGCTTAACGATGATCAATATGTTAAATATAGATTCGAAGAATACTTTAACATGTTCCATTAGTTTCTTATTACACGAGCTTTATAGAGACTTAATATTTACCTGCATGCCTGCATACCTACCTACCTACCTACCCACCTACCTATCTACCTACCTACCTACCTACCTACTTACCTACCTACCTGTATGTCTGTCTGTCTGTCTGTCCATCTGTCTGTCTGTCTGTCAATCGTTTCATATATCCATCGGTGTGTCAATCCTTCCACCCTCCTGTCCGTTCACCCAGCCGTCCACCTGCTCCTCTTTCGTCAGTCAGTCTGTGTGTCGGTCTGACTGTCTGTCCGTCTGTTTGTCTATATATCTGTCTGTCTGTCCTTTTTCTACATCACCATTATCCAGTTTTAAAAATCTTTGTATATCATTTCATTCGCTGTCCACAAACACTATTACCTTGATATCCCCAATATATACCCTCAGCACACTAGAATCCAACGACGATCACAAAGCTGACTCCCACGGCGTAACTATTGACAGGTTTGTGCATTTAATATTAGTAAAGTGACACACCCTTCATACGTCTTAAGTCTCATTGGGCATGCTGTGCTAGACCCATATTCTTATACATTAATGGGCACTCGGTGGGTGATGTGGTCAGTGTGATACCGTCCACTTCTACTTCCCAAGAGGGGCGCAGAGGTTTTTCCAAAGCACCAGGGCCAGGTTTTATGCTGGCCAAGACCTACTAATCCTCTAAAAGTACTGGAGAGTTTTGGTCATAGACCATAACTTTATGAAGGGAAAATCCCAACTGCACCTCCCCGCGGTAGAGGATGGAAACACACTACGGTGTGGCTAACACAGCTCTGGGGACCGAGCATCCACCGGAATAAGTGGACAACTCTGCAGCTGAGCAGAGCAGGGCACTCACTTGTCCTGACAGTCGGAAATGGCTGTCAAAGGCAGAGGTAAAAGACCACCATGTGAATGTGGAAGGCAAGGGGAAACCACCACATTATCTTCCCAAGACTTCATGGCAAAACATATATCAGAGTTAGTGAACGACGTTAATGGCTGTCTTAGGACATCCTCGTCCGGTAGGGACAGTCATGAGCCACAGGTGACACCAGACCGTCATCCAGCTACTGATGGCAAAATCATAACTAAGATAAATAAATTTAGAGTAGGAACATGGAATGTTAGGACATTAAATGAGCTAGGAAAGTTGACCAATGTTCTAAGAGAGATGGATAGCATGAAAATGAATATACTAGGCGTTAGTGAGATGAGATGGAAGGGATCGGGCAAAATTATAGCTGACAATCACACAATAATTTATTCTGGAGGGGATACACATGAAAAAGGTGTAGGAATAATATTAGATGAAAAAACAGCCAAGTCAATTAATGGATACTGGTGTATTTCAGATAGAGTTATTATGGTAAAAATCAAAGGCAAACCAATAGATATAAATATTATACAAGTATATGCACCAACAACAAGCAGTAGTGATGAAGAAATACAACACTTTTATGACGAAATAGAAATGGTGATGGCTCAAATTGGATCACAAGAAATAAAAATAATACTTGGTGATTTTAATGCAAAAGTAGGAAAGGGAAAAATGGAGGATGTAGTGGGGAATTATGGTTTAGGTACAAGAAATGAAAGAGGGGAAAAGCTAATAGAATGGGCAAATATCAATGATATGATAATTGGAAACACATGGTTTAAACACCATAAAAGACGACTGTACACATGGAAAAGCCCTGATAAGAAAATACGCAACCAAATTGACTACATACTAATTAATAAAAGATTTAGAAATGCTTTAATTAATGTAAAGACAATGCCTGGTGCTGACTGTAATAGTGATCATGTACCACTATGTGGACAAATAAAAGTAAGATTAAAGAGAGGGAAAAAATGGTTAAGAACATGAGACTTAATAAAGAGGTTCTGAAAATAGATAAAGAAATGCAAGAACAATACAGAGTGACTGTGAAAAATAGGTACAATGCAATAGCTAAAATACAGAGTATAAATGAACAATGGGAAATGTTAAGGGACTCCATTCATCAAACTAGCAAAGAAGTATTACCGGAGAGAGGCAAAATAGCTAAGAAAAAATGGATGAATGAAGAAATCTTAAAACTGATGGACAAAAGAAAACAGAGTAAAAATGACAAACAAGAATACGCTAAGATAAATAAAGAAATAAAAGATAAATGTGGGAAGGCTAAAGAAAGTTGGTTAAACGAGCAATGCAAAAGAATTGAATTAAATTCCATTAAAGATACAAAAAATATGCACAGACAAATCAGTGAGCTTACAGGAAGTAAAATAAGAATAAATACAGGGTGTCTGAAATCAAAAACAGGAAAGATATTACTAGAGGAAGGTGCTATAATGAAGAGGTGGAATGAGTATATAAGAGAATTATATGATGGAGAAAGGGAAGAATTAACAGAAGATAGTAACTTAGAAGGTCCACCTATTCTGAAAGAAGAAGTCGCTGACGCTATGAAACGTATGAAGAAAGGAAAAACAGCTGGGCCAGATGAAATCACAATAGAAGAATTAGAAGTATTGGGAGAATTTGGAGTAGATATATTAACCAAAATGTTGAATGATATTTACAGCAGTGGATATTTACCCAGTGATATGCTGAGATCTGTATTTATAGCTATACCAAAAAGACCAGGAGCAATTGATTGTGAAGATTTTCGTACAATTAACCTTATAAACCATATCACTAAGCTTCTACTCAGAATCATAATGAGAAGAACCAAAAAGAAAATAAAAATGGAAATTAGTGAAGAACAGTATGGATTTGTGGAAGGAAAGGGCACAAACAATGCAATTTATACATTACGGACACTAATAGAAAGGTCAATAGAGAAACAGAGAGACATATATTTGTGCTTCATAGATTATACTAAGGCATTTGATAAAGTAAAACATGATGAACTGATTAAAATGTTGGAAGATATCAACATTGATGGAAAAGATTTAAGAATAATAAAGAATGTATACTGGAACCAAGTAGCAGCAATTAAAATGGGAAATAAAGAGGGTAGTTACGAACAGATAAAGCTAGGAGTACGACAAGGGTGTGTCTTGTCACCAGATCTTTTCTCCCTGTATAGCGAAGTAATAATGAGAGAATCAAAGAGATGCCAGGAATACTAGTTGGAGGTTATAATATAAATAATATACGCTATGCAGATGACACAGTATTGGTGGCGGACAATTCAACAGACCTACAACAATTATTAGATGTTGTAGTAACAGAGAGTGCAAGGAAAGGACTCTCCTTGAATATCAAGAAAACAGTAACAATGGTAATATCAAAGAAAATGGTGACACCAAAATGTGACATAGAAATAGAAGGGAAAATCCTTAACCAAGTGGATAATTTTAGATACCTAGGGGCATTTATAACATCAGATGGAAGATGTACAACAGAGATTAGGAGCAGAATAGGGCAGGCAAAAGCCGCATTTCAGAAAATGAAGAGTATCTTATGCAATAAGTCGCTATCACTGAATGTAAGAAAGAGAGTGCTGAAATGCTATGTAGAACCAGTTTTGCTGTATGGCAGTGAATCTTGGAATGTAAATGAACAAATTAAGAAGAAATTAGAAGCAACAGAGATGTGGTTCCTGAGACGAATGTTGCGAATTCCTTGGACTGCCAGAGTAACTAACGACGACTGCTTGAAACAGGCTAATAAAACTAGAACATTATATTCAACAATAAGACAGAGACAAACATCTTTCTTCGGTCACGTGATGAGAAGAGAGGCATTGGAGAACATCGTAACAACTGGAAAGATCGAGGGGAAGAGAGGCTGAGGCAGACCAAGAGAAATGATGCTGGATGGATTGAGACGGTGGCATGGAGGAATATCAGCAGCAGAGTTGATCCAGAAAACCAAAGACCGAGATCTATGGAGAGCCATGAACGCCTACGCCAGCCGGCACGGCACTTGATGATGATGAAGACCTACTAACACTTCCTAGTCGTGCGTCCTGGGCAACAGGTCCCTTCGGGGTCCTGTCTAACGTAGCACACCAATAAGCCAGATATGAGACAACGGATACACACGCAAACCTCAGTCCGGTATGACATCACACTGTTGTAGGACAACAGGATGTCTTCATCCGACATACAGGACTTCATGCTGGAGTTCACAGCCAGCGAACACAAGCAAAGCAAACTTCCTAAGACACTTCTTGATTATCATATTATTCTAGTTGCTCCTGGAAGGCCAGGTCAATTAAACTGTTTTCAAAGTCCAAGCTTAGATGGGTATTCCCCGGGAAGGTTAACCCGGTCAACAAATGCCCGCAGAAGTCGGATGTGTCGGCCTAACGGCGCAAGAACGCAGCTCTGCTGTAAACAGGCACAACGCAATCACATCCGGAAAAAAAACTCCGGATGAACGAAGAAGAAGAAGAAGAAGATGGGTATTCTAAAACATAACCAACAGATCAACAGACACATATCTTATCTGCAGAGTTCCAA
>JACEFZ010023667.1:0-35000 GCA_014155875.1 Cepaea nemoralis
CTGTTAGTATGGCAAATCTGTCCCAATCTGCTCGTTTGTAATTCCAGCGGGGCAAGGGCTTTTGCTCCTGTGGAACATACTCCATATTCATTTCAAGCTTGATTGGTCTGTGGTCACTACCTGCTAATTGGTCC
Source organism: Cepaea nemoralis (assembly GCA_014155875.1). Classification (NCBI taxonomy): domain Eukaryota; kingdom Metazoa; phylum Mollusca; class Gastropoda; order Stylommatophora; family Helicidae; genus Cepaea; species Cepaea nemoralis. The sequence goes on from JACEFZ010023667.1 coordinate 135, forward strand.
AGCACATGGCGATCGATTTTGTGGAGGATGTCTCCTGTGCAGAAAGCTAAGTCTGGAGTAGAAGTGGTAAGCCATCTTCTGGAATAGAAGCTCGGTGTGTCATCCGCTTTGTTGAGTAGATGGAGATTTGAGTCTATTTCCCAGTCCTCCAATTCATCTCCTCTTTTGTCAGTATCTGGGTATCCCCATCTTTCTGAACGGCTATTAAAGTCTCCGACAATAATGCAGTTTGTGTCAGTTATTTTCATGTTTGAGAGTGTAAGGTCCTTATCTGCTGGGCTATACAGATTGTAGATTCTTATTTCACGTCCTTTATCATTATATCAACACCTATAATTTCCGTTGGTTGTCAGAGATCACAGATACCTTCGCTGCAAGGTATTGTATTTCGTGTAAGTATTAGAACTCCTCCTTTGTGTCCTTCGCGGTCGAAACGGTGGCCTGATATCCTCTGACTGAGAATTTGTGATTGGCGTTGAGGTGTGTCTCTTGAATGCATGCCACATCTATTCTATCTTTATGAAGACGCTGTGTTAGGGAGTCTTTCTTCTTGTAAACTCCTTCGGCATTCCACTGTAGTATGTTGAGTGTCCGGGGTATTTGGTCAATAGCTCTTAACCTACTCCTCTGTGCCTTGACTCCACAGCACAGGGGAAGGTGACCACCAGTAGTCATGGGTGGACCCCCTCGAGGCAGGGGGCCCGGCACTATCACCGCCTGATGGGACTTCACGGGATTAGCACCATATCGATTAATTTGATTTGTGACATCATGATTAAGTTACGTTGCACTGCTTTGTCAAGCCTGTGGCTCAGTACATCCGATTTCGACAAGCATTTATTCGGGATGCTTTCCCTAGCCTTTGACTGTCCCCAGTCTACCTACAAGGGCAGCAGGTTTCACGTTGCACTGCTTTGTCAAGCCTGTGGCTCAGTACATCCGATTTCGACAAGCATGTATTTGGGGTGCTTTCCCTAGCCTTTGACTGTCCCCAGTCTACCTACAAGGCAGCAGGTTTGTGTGTCTCTTCGTCTGTCCCTCTCCCTTGACCTGTCCGACATGGGTGGCCCTACCAGTAGCTGTGCTACCGTCGGCATAGCTCTTGGGGTCATTGGGACGCACAAGCCCCTCTACCTCGTCACGGTGGACACACAGCAGAGGGGTAATCTAATCTAATCTACTCTAATCTAATCTAATCTAATCTAATCAAATCTACTCTACTCTACTCTACTCTACTCTAGTCTACTCTACTCTACTCTACTCTACTCTACTCTACTCTACTCTACTCTACTCTACTCTACTCTACTCTACTCTACTCTACTCTACTCTACTCTACTCTACTCTACTCTACTCTACTCTACTCTACTCTACTCTACTCTACTCTACTCTACTCTACTCTAATCCATATGGCTAAGAGGAACTTACATGACATGCACGCTGAGGAAGAGTATGCCGCAGGGAGTGACACTAGAAGTTTTGATGATGCAATTCTTATCTTGAGGGGGAAACAGCCCGTGTCCAACATTAAAGGAAATTAAAAATAAGAACATGGAACGGACTACAAATGAAGAGAAACTACACATAATTTTCAATGAAGACAACAAGTTTAAAATATAAAGACTCCCAATATCTGATCACAGATGGTGAGCGGATGGACGTGCTAAAACATTAGTGTGGGAATTCTCGTGTTTGTTGGTGGAGAAACGGAGCAGCAGTCTATTTCAATAAATGTACATCACACACATCTTGATAATAAACAATCAGTTATAAAACCATAAATCTTGGACTTGGATCACAATATAGGAAAATCATATTGCTTCACGTATCTACACCCAGCAGCCGGTCTCCCTGGTCTAGAGGTTACACGACTTTCTCCGCAATCTCGTATACTCTCGTAACCCGGGAAGGTTAACCCGGTCAACAAATGCCCGCAGAAGTCGGATGTGTCGGTCTAACGGCGCAAAGAACGCAGCTCTGCTGTAAACAGGCACAACGCAATCACGTCCGAAAAAAAGAAACTCCGCATGAACGCAGAAGAAGAAGAAGAAGAAGTATACTCTCGTAAGTAACGTGGCGTTGCGAGAGAATCGGTAGCGGTTCTCTCCGCGTCGGTAACTTACGGGGTATGTGAGCCGGTCGCTCAGAAAGCAATGGCAAACTACTGAGCGTAATCTTGCCAAGAAATCAACAATCAGCTGAAAGATGCTGATGTTGACAGCGATGTCCTGTAAAGGATATGTGCCAGATAGCGAGCACGCCAACACAGGATACAGAAAGAGGATAAAAGGATTTTTCCTAAGGATGCACTAAAGTGGATAGTGAACAACGAAGCTAAGGGATACAAGAGACGTCACAGGACAACAAAGAAAAAGACGATGTGGTGCCATCTTCAAGGTTAGATGTGTTTTTCGATTGTGAAACCGAATTGGATATTTGAATGCAAGCAACTGTATTTGAGCTTCAAGTGGATAATAACCGGAGGCAATTGTTGGAAGGCAACTATGGAACTGAATGAATCTATCAAGAAACGTAACGGCCAGGAGCACAGGATGGTGAAATAGAAATAGGCTAGGTGGCAAGGTGAATAATGATGCAGGTATGAACGTATTTAATTGTGCACACGTTAGATAGACGTGAGCTCGGTGGACGGGTACCGATATCTAGTGACACTATATTATATTGTTTAATCTGTGACACCAAATTAAAACGGTGTTAAACTTTTACTGGAGCCACGTCCTTATTTTTCCATTATCGAGTTCGCTCTTTGTTGGTGTTACGGTTTCTACGAGCTAAATTAATATGCTGGCTGTGGATTATCAATAAGTTATAGGATGGATTAACAGCCCAGCAATATGCGAACAAAAAAACAAAACAAATATATATATATATCTTCTTCTTCTTCTTCTTCTTCTTCTTCTTCTTCTTCTTCTTCTTCAGCTTTCCGAGCCATTGAGGTTCTTTGCTGCAAATAAAATCCGTCTCCATTCGTCTCTCTGGTGGACCTTCTCTTGCCAGTCGTTGATTCCAAGTGCTTGTAGGTCTGTAAATGTATTATCTCTCCACCGTCTTCTTGGTCTACCTCGGGGTCTACGGTCATTTATTTCCTGAATGTAAGCGAGTTTTGTTTCCCTATTATCTTCCATTCTTATCCCAGCCATTGTAGTCTATTAGCCTTCATGATACCAGTGATTAGCGGGGACTTAAACAGATCATAAATGTCTTTGTTACTTCTTCTTTTCCACTCTCCACTTTGTGTATCCCTAATGGGTCCAAAGATGCGTCTTAAAATTTTGTTCTCAAAGGTTTGTAACAAGGCTTCGTCTCCTTTCGTTGAACTCCAGGTTTCAGAGCCATACAGCACAACTGGTCTGATCAGTGTTTTGTATATTCTGATTTGGTGTTACGATATATATATATATATATATATATATATATATATATATATATATATATATATATATATAATATATATATATATATATATATATATATATATATATATATATATATTATATATATATATATATATATATATATATATATATTCATCAGCACATAAGGTTGAAGATGAAGAATTGAAAACAATCTATAACGCTTTTCAAAATACTACATAAAATATGAGCAAGAATGATATCTTAATAGTTTTATTCTTTTTTTTTTTTTTTTTTTTTGGTGCGTTTGCTCGCTTTAAACTCCAGCGTAATCCATACCCTTTTTTCTAGTGCACTGGACTGATGTTTACGTGTGGATTAGCTTTCCCTTTTACCAGTGTCCCTCGCCATCAGGCGAACCCACTTCGACTTCTGAGGTTCTTGTAATTTACGTCCCTAAGTCAAGAAAAAGCAGAGGCTGCAGCAGGATATAACAATATGAATTGCAAACAATTAAGTATATTTAGCTCCTGCGAAAAGAAGAGACATACTAAACACAGACACGATGTACATACCTTACAAAGAACTCCACACACAGGTGAAAACAAAATGAGAAACAATCAATAAATACATAATACTGAAGTATTAAAATAAAACAATAAGTATTATAGGACAACAAAACACTGCCGACGTTTCGGTTCTAGAATCTTTGTCAAGGATAGGACAACACAAACAGATAAAAAGCGAAATAAAGCACACAAAATAAAACACAATTGAACACTACTATTAAAATGGAGGTTAGCATGGCCGAATGGATAAGAATGCATGTTCTTAAACATCCGGTATCCCGGGAAGGTTAACCTGGTCAACAAATGCCCGCAGAAGTCGGATGTGTCGGCCTAACGGCGCAAGAACGCAGCTCTGCTGTAAACAGGCACAACGCAACCACATCCAAAAAAAAACAACTCCGGATGAACGAAGAAGAAGAAACATCCGGTATGCTGATGCCGAGGTTAGCGGTTCAACACCTACACCGGACAGTTGGACTAAAATGTTGACCTCTCGTCCTTGACTTGGGGACGTAAATTACAAGTACCTCTGAAGTCGAAGTGGGTCTGTCTGAAGGCGAGGACAATGGTAATAGGGAAAGCTAATTCACACGTATACTTCAGTGCAGCACTATTAGAAGTAGTGTGTATGGACTACGATTGAGTTCAAAATAAGCGTGCGCATAATAATAATAATAATAATAATAATAATAATAATAATAATAATAATAATAATAATAATAATAATAATAATCCTCGGTATGATGTGGATGTTTGTTTCTGTCGGAGGGGAAAACCCTAACCTTCACAGTTCGAGGCGACTGCGCTAACCAGGCAGCCTTAATTCCTCAGGCTCAAGACATCCCCCCCCCACCCCCTGCCCTACACCGCAAAGTACTATACGCAGTAGATGACAGTTCTGACAGTGAAGAGCCAGCTGGAAATATTGATTGTGGTCCAAGAGGGATTATCCCGTATGAGTCAGTTACACATGATAATGATATTCTATTCAATCAATCAATCGAGTGCTGTCTCCACAATTAAAGTTGACTGCAGTGGATCTCTAACACTGTCTGTCTCTCGCTCTGACTGTACATTCTGTCAGATTGATGTTCGTCCATCTCTTGATGTTATCTTACCACTTGTATCGTTGCCTACCTCTTGCTCGCTTGCTCTCAACCTTACCCTCCGGTATGGTGTTTATAAGAATGTTATGTCTTTTAACGTGGCCGAAATATTTCACTTTTCTCTTTTTTATTTCTTTCAGCAACTTCTTCCTTCCCAGTTTTTCTAGAATCTCTTAATTTGATTGTTTTTGTTTACAAGAAATACGACACATTCTTCTGTATATCCACATCTCCAGGGCCTCTATTCGTCTTTCTAGTTCCTTGTTCAATGTCCAGGCTTCCGCGCTATACAATAGTGTTGAATGTGCGTAACCTTTGACAGTTCTCATTTTTAATTCGTTGTTAATCTCTCTGGATGTTACAGTATTACTAATATCATGCTGCTGAAAGCAGTTTTGACCATCCCTATTCTCATTTTCATACCTGTTTCACTTCTGCCATCATCTGTTATTACATGTCCAAGATAGAGGAAACGTATTACTTGTTCTAGTATCTCCCCTCTCACTGTGATATTCATTGACGGCCTTTCCTTTCCACTGCTAATTATCATAGTCCGCGCTATACAATAGTGTTGAATGTGCGTAACCTTTGTCAATTCTCATGTTTAATTCGTCGTTAATCTCTCTAGAGCTTCTCAACCAGGGGTGGGGGGGGGGGGGGGGGGGGGGGGGGAATTGTCGGGGTTCTAGGAGGGGAATTAAGAGTATTTCTAGATCGCGTTAATACAAGAACCGACTACTTGATATTGATTTTCCCTCAATACTTTACGGTTCTGTACTTCTTGCCCTTCTGAAATTCGTTTTATATGGTAATTAGACCCGCAAATCAGTTTTGTGTAGATGTCTAGACTTGTTCTAGTATGTGTTATTAAATTTAGCTTCCATTTTGACGTATACTGTGTAGGCGGGGGGGGGGGGGGAAGCGGATTTATAGGGATGAAATACGAAAGGGGGGGGGAGGTGACGTTCAAAACATATGTTGAAGGGGTGCATGGGCCTAAAAAGGTTGAGAACCACTGATATAAGCCACATTTTGCACTATGTCTGTTTACTTGTTCCACTAGGTCAGAGGTTCCCAAACCACGGCCCGCGGGCCACTTGTGGCCCGCCAGATGTCAGAAAGTGGCACGCGAGGCCTCGTTATTTAATATAACTCTTTAAATGCGATGATCCAAGTGAAAAAACAAACTATTCACAAATTTGTGCGATGACATATCTTCATTTAAAATGAGACTACGACTGTTTATCAGACAGCTTACTGAAGGGACATTAGAGGCGTTTCCAAATCTGAAGACGCTTGTGGTGGAAAAGAAATGTGACTTTTTATAGTACAAAGTAAAAGTTGAAAGTCTTCTGGATATCTTTCAGTCGAGATTTCAAGAGTTCACAATAGAGGAGGATAATGTTGCCCTCTTCATAAATCCGTTCGTATTTCCTAATTCCAAGCTCTGTCAATTACAGCAAAGCCTTCAGCACGGGGTAATTGATTTGAAAATGCAATTCTGCACTGAGATGTAAATTTCTGGAGCTGCCTGCTTCACCTTCAGCTGATCATGTGATTTCATTCTGGCAACTATTGCCTGTCGAACACTTGAAGATGAAAACTTGCGTTCACTCGCCCAGAGATATACATTTGTCGTTTTGGCACGACTTACAGATGCGAGCAGTCATTTTCCGCAATTATCGTAAAAAAAAAAAAAAAAAAAAGCAACAACCAAGCAACGTTCCAGTCTCACCGACAGTAACCTAGCTGCGCTTATGACTTTGGGCACAACAGATTTGTGCCCAGACATTGATAAACTGACATCTGAACTTAAGCAACCGGTTATGAAGAACAGATACAATTGTAAATTAATTCATTAGTAGTGATTTTCGAAACTGATTTAAAATGTATTGTTAAATGAACTTTTGATTTTAAACCACACCCCCACACACCAAAAAAAAATGGCCGCAGTGTAGTACTGACACTGACTGCCTTTAAAGTTTTAGAAGTTTGTTGACGAAAGTTAAGAAAGGTAAGAATGATATTGCACGACTTTTATAATTTTATAACGCTGTGGCCCTCTTAACTGCCGAAAATAGTAGAAATGGCCCTCTGCTTGAAAAGCTTGGGAACCACTGCACTAGGTTTTGTAACTCTTCCTCACTTTCTGCTAGTAACACGGTATCGTCAGCATGCCTAAGATTGTTTATGATTCTTCCATTGATGTTAAGTCCAGGCAGTTCAAATTGTTTATAAATTCTTTCTGTTTATAAGTTGTATAGGCTTGGGTACAACCCACATCCCTCCCGTACTCCTCTTTTTATCTCTATAGGCGACGAATAATTATTTCCACATCTAATTAGCGCCACTTGTTCCAAATACAAGTTACTAATAAGTCTGATGTCCTTTCCGTCTACTCCTATATTTTCATATTGTATTATCACCAGCCAAAGATAATGTACACTTAACAGGGCTGGAAAGAACAACTGGATAGTAGGCCTAAATGACACATTAGAACTTATAAGACGTAGAAGACAGAATAAAAAAGGAATATATGACAAGAAGGAGGTTAGCCTGGCCAAATGGAGAAGGGCGCTCGTCTTAAACTCCCTGTGTGCTGATGCTGAGGTGGCGGGTTAAATCCCTACACCAGTTAGCTGGATTAAAATGTTGACTTCTCCTCCCTGACGGAGGGGGGGGGGGGGGAGAGGAGGGGTGTCAAATGACAAGTACCTTAGAGGTCGGAGTTGGTTCGCCTGATGGCGAGGGACACTGGTAATAAGGAAAGCTAGTACAGTGCATTAGAAGTAGTAACACGTGTATGGACTAGGCTTGAATTCAAAGCAAGCAACAAAAAAAATGTCTGTGAAATCGTTATACTAGGCACAACATAAAGGGTCTGATGTGTGTTTTTGTGTGTGTGTGTGTTTGTTATATGACCTATGCTTGGTTAATGAACAATACTGAGACCTATGGTGTTATTTCACTGGTTAGATAACTGTGTCCATATTCCATATTTGTGGGTTCACGCTATGAATAAACACTTTGGCCCTGACAGAAGTGAGAAGAAGGAAGTAGAGACTAGAGGACGCACTTGACAACATAAAAATTGAAAACTATAGTTACCGACCGGTTTTCGAACGTGTCACCTTCAAATGACGACGGCGCCTCGCTGCTAGAACAAGCTAGCGTCGACTTATGACCAACTAGACACCCCTAAAAAGGTGTCTTCATTAGCCAGGTCTGACACATGCACCTACAACCATGGAATACGGACATTATTCATATCTAACCATTGAGATAGCAACATGGGTCTCAGAATGTTATATGGAACCAGTATGTTCATGGTCAAATAACAATTATATAAATACATGGGACCCTAATGCTCTTCTATGAGCGCCAAACAATACTATGTGTGTTTATTTATGAAATGTCTTAGTGGCTTCAAAGGTTCCCTATTTGGTTTCCTATTTAACGTGGGTTCAGGTGGATGAAAGACCTCGCTATTGATGACACCTTTTGAAAGGGGTGTCTAGTTGGCCATGAAACCGTAAACTGATTAGAGCAATTAGACGTAGACAGTCACAATTTTTGGGCACGTTATGGACAGAAATAAACTAGAGAACTTGGTGATAACTGGCAAGATTTAGTGGAAAATAACAATGGAAAGGCAGAGAAGTAAATATTTAGATGGCTTGGCTACGTGGCATGATCAAGTCAAGAACACAGAGCTGAACTACGACTCTGGTGATTGTATGAGATGGCGTAACATTACTGCCCATGATTATCGGCATGGCACATGATGATGTTGATGAGTTGGTCCTGCGTTGAAGTACACTTTGTCCTGCAGCAAAGTGCTGTTGTCATTTGGAAGTGACAGGTATGACTCCCGGTATGGTAACTATAGCTTTAAGTTTTTATGTTGTCTATTGAGTCCTCTAAACTCTATTTCTTTTTCAGCCTCTATGAGCGGCAGATCCAGTTTTAACATACGACTGCCAATCCTGGACAATTAGTAAACAGGTGAAAAAAATCCCAGGAAGCCTTGGAGATGCGGCTTTATAGAAGAATGTTGAGAATACCTTGGACATCCGAAATGAGCCATGTAGACATTTTGAGTCGCAAAGACAACTGATCACAAACATCAGAAAGAAGCAGTCATCATTGTTTGGCCTCAATAAGAGAAGACAAAAACTGGAATATGTTGTGACAGCCGGAAATATTTTCGGAAAGAGAGATAGAGGAAGACACCGTGAAATAAATTCTTGACAGTCTTGTGTCATGGCACGGAAATGAGTCAACATATGAATTGATCGATGCCGTCGGAGATCGCAGTTTATTTAGAAGCAAGATCGCATACGTTAGTCGGCAAGGAACTGGATACTGCTGATGATGAGCGCCATCAAATATTTGTGAATTTGTTTACGTGAATAGATTTGAGATGCGATAGATAATTTATAGATGACATCAGCAGAGATCGGACATCTAAAAGGACGTGTCCACTGAGGTATGGAAGGCTTATTAGAAGGCCTATTGTGCACCTTAAACCACTGAGTGATGATTATGATGACGATGATAATGACTTTAATGACAAATATACATCTATCTATTTATCTACACAGATGGTTCGGTGTTAAGAGGTAGTAGAAGTGCCTGGGGTTTCTTGGCAAAGGCTAATGGTCGACGTTTGATGCAGGAGAGCCTGGCATATGATACCACAACATCTAGCTTAAGAATGGAGGTGGAGGCAGTCAGTGCAGCTTTCCGCTGGATGGAGAATACGACACACACACACATCGTGAGTGCAACTGACTCAGAACGCATGCTGAGGAAGGTGAGGACAAGCAAGCTTCGGGCAGAGTGGCTTGTTTCGCTTCGAAGGTCACGGGTGGCAAGCATCTTTTCTCCGGGGCATGCCGGTGTGCTGGGGAATGAACAGGCGGACAGACTGGCTGGCTTTGCAAAACTTGGTGGAGTATTGATGCATGTCAAGGCAGATGTGGTCGCGGCCTTGTGGAAGCATGTGTACACCTCGGAGGAGCAAATGGATCACCATGGTCTGGCAAGAATGAGTGCCACATGGCGTTTAGACAGAATGACGTCATCGGAATGGACGGTCAAAAACCATATAGGGAAAATCCACTCGGACACGAAAGTGGACGTCAACAAAGAAATCCAAGGAAAATGTGGACAACGTCATTGGACGGCAACGGGGGACGCTGTGACTTTGTGATACGGACAAGATGTGTTTCTGAAGGCTCGATGTGAAGGTGACACCTGGATGCCGTGATTTCGGGATGAGACAGCAGGAAGTCTAGTAAGGAGTTTATTGAGGACGACACAACAGTGAAAAGGACCGGGAATGGAAAATCCACCTAGACTAAATCTTAGTATCTAAAAAATTGAGCTGAAGAATGGATAGGAAGGCTTCAAGGGCGACGAGCTGGTTTGGGAGCTCAGGGGTGGATGTATTTGAGTAGGTGCCGATTCTGTGGTTAGGGATCAGCCTGCTTTTCTGCCAGAGTTTAATCCTTGTACCAGTGGCGGAAATAAACGTCTGGAAAATCGTTCGCTTCACTTGAGTATGCTGTTCTGAGTTCTGTTACCAAGTTCCGATTTTTCGATGATGCTTTTTGTGTTTGCTCCAGTTGCGTTTAGCGGACAGACACATTAAGACACGTGGGGGTCGTTTCTGGACACCGTTTGTTGATCAACATAAATTCCCGCCAGTTTCTAAGAGCTGAACATAAGGAATTACGCGCCAGCGGCACATTCCACACCGTGCTACACAGAAAGAAAGAAGGAGCACATGAAAACCCGCGTCACCAAAATGCCGGAAGAACACCCAGAATAAATGAAGTGAAAAAGCATTTTGTGATAAAGTAATAACAGGTGAAATTAAAACATCATAAAAACTGTAAGTACGTACAAAATTAATACATAATAACTCAATCATGTTCAAGAAGTGCGATCTATTAATCATATCAAGTTTGCACCAGATGCGCAAAAACATTCCACCTTATTGAACACACCACAGCGCTATGAAATATTAGAAACAACGAACATTGAGTAATAGTGTAACTTATTTAAGAACATTATTTATTTAAAGAATATACAGTTACAACTATAAGTCTACGTGAGAAAAGAAGATGGTGGTTACATAAGAGATATACGAAACAATCGACACCATGGTTCGACATTGAAAAGAATTATGTCGATGTGAGTAGGCAGTGAGATCTGAAGAAACACTGCGCTGCCACAATTCTACACCACAGTAACCTATTATACTATAGCACAACGATTGACAATTTGTATTCAAGAATCTGTGATCAATTGGAACTGCTCGAAAGTGTTGCATTATGTTGAGCAATTTGCTGAATCTATGAAGTTCATTACAGACTCAGACATTTGTCACAATTTTATCAGATTTATCGGTGGACTGATACACACATGATGGGGTGTACTGCCGACGCACAGTTATAGTTACGTGGTTGGAAAGACATTCCCTAATTCTGTGAACATCACAGAAAGTTTTGACTTGTTGGTTCAGAACGCCAAAGCATTTAACTACCTACATTTGTGGGACATGTACATCATACGTTCATTATATCTGCTGCCGACACAACTTCATGTCTGAATTATCGGCGCATAAGTGAGTTAGTACATATTGCGACATTTTATATGCACACTTCGTCATATCTCAAGGTGAATAGCACGTACACCACGGACACTCATCTCCACCATAATTGACAAGGAAGATGTTGCGTTATTTGGACGTTGCACATATATGAACATATTTACAACTGGACGTTACATACATCAACGCATAATGACAACCAGGTCAGTGTACCCATATTTATTACGTCATTGAGGACATTACATTAGTCACATACCGGACACTTTACTTCATCACACGTCAGGACGACACGCACACGTACACTAGGACATACTATTTTGAAATCACAGAGGATTTCGTTACATTTGAAGAATTCAACTCGGTCAGTCGGGACCGAACATTAACTCATTATGTCAACATCTACGGACAACGGTAACGTTTGGACACTGATTGACTGTACACGGATACACTACACACGTCAGGAGGCTACTCACTTTACACTTCAGCGGTTACACATCGGAACGTTATACGGAGTGACATTGTTCTTATAGGGCGTGATACCATTCGTTTTCACGCTAAACTTTACGACGCTATACTCCATTGTGGACATTAAGCGTTCCAGTACCCACAGCATTCAGCTGCTATAACTCAAGTATCGTCGAAAACACCCAAGCCAATCACGTTTCTCAGAAATTGGTTACGAACCGCGTTGGTTCGGGTTTGTACAAATTCATTGTACTTTCGTACAAGCAAGGAGCGGTCTACTTCCTTATACAATTCCTTCCCTTGGCATATCGTCGTTAACATATAGGATGTAAATTATCGAGCATTATATTTACGGACACGAGAACCTGAAAAAGGCCAGTATATGTTATTGTTGGTTAATGTGTTATTGTTGATAAATGAGGTGCCTATTATTTAATAATGAGTAAATTAATTCAAAAATGGATAGTGTGGGCGGTTAGAAGGGCATTTTTACATTAAGCAAGGACACTGGAATATTGGGGTGTCAACAGATAATTTTTGTCTTGGATTAAGTATAGTAGTAATTTCTATAAAAGTGCTATTTTATGAAAGAAAATATCTATTTACGTCACTCGTCAGTCGTCTTCTGTCATTGTTGAGTGTCTAGTATTATATATTCTTTATACTGAATATATTTATTATATTAATTTCTGTTATTTACAGATAGAAACACTTAAGATATATAGATAGCAAGAAGTTACGGAATTTCGTTATTGTTCAATTTTACATTGCTGTTGAGTTGCAGTTCACATTTTGTTCAGCAGTTGTTATATCTGAATTGAACATATTTACATTTTTGCATACTCGTCTATCATATTTTAGCTGGATAAATTATTATACAGGTAGGTCAAGATGGCTACACTTCTAGATTGCGTTATCTTGGGAGAAAAAAATGGTTTAACTGGTGCTGAGCTTCGAAACTGGGCGCTGCAAGAATATAGAGCTCAAACTGCACGTGAGGGGGAGCAACGAAAAGAGAAATGGGTTCTTGAAAACGAACTAAAGGAACGTGAGATGGCTATCAAACGAAGTGAACTAGTTCTGGAACATGAAAAGAGGGTAGCCTTGCAACGCGAACGAATAGAGTCTAGAGAAAAAGAATTAACGTTGCAACGTGAAAAGATATCTGCAATGAGGAGAGAGATGGAAGAAAGGCGGATAACTGTAGAGGCAGAAATCAATCAAAAACGACTCGAACTTCAAAATGAGAATCTTGCAAAGGAAGCAATGTGGAAAGAGCGTATAAGACAAATGTATGAAAGTAATCACACAAGTAAAGTATGTGCTACAGTAGTGAAAGAACCAATCGCCAGAGATTTCGTTCAGAAAGGACCTATAGAACACAAGTCTAACGAAACACTTACAAGTACAAATGCCCAAATTGAAACAACAGAAGAAGAAGAAGAAGAAGAAGAAGAAGAAGAAGAAGAAGAAGAAGAAGAAGAAGAAGAGAAGAAGAAGAAGAAGAAGAAGAAGAAGAAGAAGAAGAAGAAGAAGAAGAAAGATGCAAATAGCACAGGGTACATCAACGGTAGACATGCATGATACAATGCTACTGAGTGATAGCATAACGGTAATTAATTGCAAATGCCAAGATTTACACAAAGTCAACGAACCCAAACATGAAGAAATAACTGATACTCAAAAGCAAGGCAAGCGAGATTATTTGTCGGTAAATGACATATTTTTGAAACATTCAAAAAAAGAAACCAAAAGTTACACGCATTGGTTGTTACACACAAAAGTTACATGCACAACAAGCGAGGAAACATATGTTAAACGGGTTCATACAAACAAAAACGCATATCATAAACATGCACACAGAAGTGAAGAAGCATAGCACAAATATACACACAAAAGGCAAGAAATGGATTACATACATACGCACAGAAGTCAAGAAGTGTGGCACTAACAGATACACACAATCAAAGAAATACGTTGCGTGCGGCATTACAATTATCCATTCACAAATTAAAAGAAGATATACAAGACTGAAAACAATTACATTGTTCGAATCAACAAAGTTACAATGTACAAATATTGGCATGAGTGCAGAAGAGAGATTCTACAGATTTGAAACAAAGAAAGAAAGAAAGAAAATAAATGAAAGGAAGAATAAAAGAAAACAATAAAGAAAAATAAAATGGGATGAATGTGAAAGTGTTAGTGTCATATCAACACATAGTACACTACAGACACATTAGGGTCTTATTACTTAGTTATACCAGATGTCACTGTGTAAAGTTATATTTGTCAGAATTATTCTCACTGTCTTTCTTCACTTAAGTGTGTGAAAATATGTTGGTTCTCTATTCTACAGATAATTGTTCGTAACTATATCGTTATTAGAGAACTTAATAATTTGATGAAGAGTATTTGATTAAATATTTATTATATTTCTGATTTATTATCTTAGAAATCTTGAATCTGAGAGATATGATTCTTCACAAAACTGTAGGATCTACAAATCAATTATAATCTTGCCGATACTCTAAATCAACTATAAATATAAATATTTTATTCAATTTATTCAATCCTAGTTTATTATAGTTGTTTGTTCATAGAGTGTTTGGAAATATGTGTTAGATAGCACCGAATTTACTGGCAATACAGACACAGATCAACAATTACATATTATTAATGCAAATAGCTAGTTTAAGTAGTTGGATACTTCTGTCAATATGTGATTTTGACAGGATGATAAGAAATTTACGTGAGGAGGAACCGTTGAGGCATGAAGAACTTTGAGAACTTTGACTTATGTGACTTTTCTCCTGTGTCGAGTTTTCACTTGGATGGTTTGTGACTGGGTATAACTACTAGGAAAACCGGTGAACACGTATTGTGATAACATTGTATAATATTAGTATGTGTATATAGAGTTAATTTAATGAATTGTCATAATAGTTGATTAGTTAACGTAGTTAGATTAAATACTATGTTAGTATAGTTATATTTTGATCATTGATCGTTAGTTATAATTACTTAATTATGGGTTGTCAATTTTATTGCGATCGCCATTTCCAAGTATAGACACCACTACATATATCATACGACTAGTCCCCTACCTACCCGTTTGATGAGATTAAGATTTACGACATAGCGGTCGAGATAAAAGTCATTGTGTCTACACTGCTATGTGTCAGGTTAATTCTCTTGAAAAAAAAAATGATTACATCATTTTAAAAGGGAGGGGGGCATACTGCCACATGGCGTTTAGACAGAATGACGTCATCGGAATGGACGGTCAAAAACCATATAGGGAAAATCCACTCGGACACGAAAGTGGACGTCAACAAAGAAATCCAAGGAAAATGTGGACAACGTCATTGGACGGCAACGGGAGACGCTGTGACTTTGTGATACGAACAAGATGTGTTTCTGAAGGCTCGAGGTGAAGGTGACACCTGGATGCCGTGATTTCGGGATGAGACAGCAGGGAGTCTGGTAAGGAGTTTATTGAGGACGACACAACAGTGAAAAGGACCGGGAATGGAAAATCCACCTAGACTAAATCTTAGTATCTAAGAAATTGAACTGAAGAATGGATAGGAAGGCTTCAAGGGCGACGAGCTGGTTTGGGAGCTCAGGGGTGGATGTATTTGAGTAGGTGCCGATCCTGTGGTTAGGGATCAGCCTGCTTTTCTGCCAGAGTTTAATCCTTGTACCAGTGGCGGAAATAAACGTCTGGAAAATCGTTCGCTTCACTTGAGTATGCTGTTCTGAGTTCTGTTACCAAGTTCCGATTTTTCGATGATGCTTTTTGTGTTTGCTCCAGTTGCGTTTAGCGGACAGGCACTTTAAGACAATGAGGCAGCGAGGAGTGAGGAGTGACGAGGGGATCTGGCCGACGCTCGACGCTCAGAGGAAAGGCGAGACGGACATATAATCAGATTGCTACTGGCTACTATTGGTGTCTGGAACTCTTCGTTGGCTGCTGAGAATGAGGACGGAGCGCTTAAGGGAATGCCCCGAATGCTGTGATGTCGATTCCTCAATCAATCAATGAATGAATCAATCAATCAATCAATCAATCAACCAATCAATCAATCAATCAATCAATCATATGTACATCTACACCTTCACAATAAAGGCACAATACCTATTTACAAATCCTCACACAGACTGACAGATCAACAGAGAGACATGCAATAATCGGTCGGTGTCAGGTTCACGTTCCCGGAGATATTACACAAATAGCGGGCTGAAGAATGTGGAATTGTTCCCTCATTTCTGAACACAGTGAGTGTACCGGCTTATCTTGACGTGGCGGCCATTTCTTCATTAGATCGCGTGGCTACCTCCAGACGGGAATTAACCGTTGGAATTTCATCAAGTGAGTAAGTCAAAAAGAAAAAAAAAAAGACGTAAAGGACAATTTGTCACGTTTTGAAGCTCTGTGGCGAAGGGGTTACGAACACAATCCCGCATACAGCGAAGAAATCACATCTGCAGGCGATTTGGAAGCAGACCATCTTGCGCTGGTTTTCATAAAATGATACGAGTGTCGGCCGTTTACAAATCAATTGCAAGCTACTGAATGTAAACTTGCTAAGTAATAAACAAGACAATACAAGCTGAGATTGACTGTGACGTCCTGAAAAGAATACGAGGCATACTGGGTTTATGTTGCAAGCTTTGTATTTTGATAGATCAGTTGGCACTCCAAGGTTACGGAGTTTGATCTATATCGCACCGATCACCATTCAATCAATCAATCAGATTGGCTGCAATGGGTCTCCACCACTGTCTGTCTCTCGCCTTGATTGTAAATTCTGTCAGACCGCTGC
Source organism: Cepaea nemoralis (assembly GCA_014155875.1). NCBI lineage: Eukaryota > Metazoa > Mollusca > Gastropoda > Stylommatophora > Helicidae > Cepaea > Cepaea nemoralis. The sequence goes on from JACEFZ010023667.1 coordinate 17,094, forward strand.
TCGTTCATCTCATGATTTTATCTTCCCACTTGTATCGTTTTCTACCTCTTGCTTGCTTGCCTTCAACTCCAGTATGTGGGGCTGGTCTGGTTCGCTAGATCAGTTCCGCGTCTAGCGTTCGTTGTCTCGGATGGCTGTGTGAGGTGCATCAAAATGGGATCTTCCCAGCCAACGTACGTTAGCGAGGCAGGCGTTTCGAGAATGTAACCGCATCGTGCAGCCAGGGTCGTGGTTTGAGCGGGCAAAAGAGCAAAATGTGTACGACCGTTCGACAAAGTCTCGATAAGCGCCCACTCTCTCTCGATGAGTAGTGGGCCTGCAGTCAGTAAGCTGGTATAGCTTTTTTTTTCGGTCAGTCCTGCCGGCGTAGCTTGAAAGCTCGTCGGTTGGCGTCCAGTGGTTTTGCATGTATCACCTTGTACCGGGAGGGCGCGCTTTAGCGATGCTACTCTTGGCTTGCGTGTGCGTGAATAGTCCGTCTGTCCGATAGATATCTGGTTGATCCTGCCAGTAGTCATATGCTTGTCTCAAAGATTAAGCCATTCATGTCTAAGTTCACACTGTCTCACGGTGAAACCGCGAATGGCTCATTAAATCAGTCGCTCCCCCGATGTGTCTCCACCTTGACGTGGTGGGGGAGCTTGCGTGTCCCATCGACCCCATGTGCTTGCCGATGGATGAAAAACTACATATCGGACAGCATATGGGATAGGGACAAGACTAAGAGAGACACAACCTGCTGCTCTGCAGGTAGACTGAGGATAGCAGTCAAAATTTAAGCTCCGGCGCACGAAGCCACAATCTTGGTCCAGATACTTACACAAACGCCTCCACCGATAAATGGAGGTGAGATACTGGGCAAGCTACATGCCCAGTTCAGATACTTGTCCGAAGGTTCTCAGCTGGGGGATATGAGGGATCCCCGGATGAGAGGGCCTGGCCGTTTCTCGCTCACTGCTGTACGGAGGTAAGGTGCTGAGCCGGCAGCACATGTAGCCTACCTCGTGAGTGTCACATAGCGGCACGCCACCAATTGGGAAACTGGATTTTCCCAGAAACTAGATGACCACATGAGAAACTAAGGCCGATGTGGATAACGTCATCACACGGCAACGGGGACGCTTTGGGAGAGGACATCAGGACAGCGGTGTTGTCTGTGGGCTCCGTGTTGGAGAGGATATGATCTGGTTAACGCAATCTTCTTAGTGAGCGAGGAAATCGTCTGTTGTCTCACATTCATACAGTGATGGGACCGGGACAGGAATAACCCTTAGACGAAGTTAAAAGCGGCTAGTAAATCCTTGGGAAAAGAGCGACCTTCTTAAAGCAATGGCAGAATTCGGGAACTGAGTCTGTATAACTGTATAACCGCCCGTCCCCGTATTTAGGGGCAGGTTATCATATGGAGTAGCGTTCTTTGTTGTTCTGCGAGAGCATGTAATAAACGCCTGAAATTGCCGTCGGCTGGTTTGCGTCTGTTTCATCAAGGTGAGCGCTGTTTATTATTTGGTTGTTGATTACAAGCAGTTTTATGTCTTGGAGTTGAGATGCGTCGGCATGTGTCAAGACAGTGAGCGAGTACTAAAAGGTGGAAAAACACCTCGGTCGCACGTTCCGATGAAAGTCTTTAACCGTACTCATGGAGTGAGTGTAGTCAAAGGTGGAAAATTGTCTCGATGACACGAAATGGAACGCCTGGCTTGCGAATCCATTACGTGGCAGACCAAAGGAAAAGCTTGCTGTGTGGAAGTCGAAATAAGAGTCTAACTTGTCTCGAACCTGAGGAAGGCTAACCTCATTAAAGATGCCCGCTGAAGCCGGAAGTGTCAGCCTACGGGCGGCAAAATAAAAATGGCACTACGCAACTACGTCCGAGTGAAATGTCTTTCGTGACCGGAAAAGCTCTAACTAGTCTTCCCTCGTGCTAGGAAAATCTACCTTGTTTCCGAATGCCGCTCTTGCTCGGAACAGCTCTGACTAGGTAGTTCTCCTAATGTCCTTCGTGCCTGGAACAGCTCTGAAGGGCACAGAGACAAGCACATGTCCAAACCGAAAACTCGCTGAGTGGATACCGTCTGCAGACTGGCCTGGTTTGTGCGGGAGCGGCCCGTGGTGAAGGAACGCCCAATATGTTGAAGTGAGGATTTAAAGCAGCCATGAGCAGGACGTGACGATTCCCTCGCTGAGCCCAGGACCAGGGCGTTATGTGTCGGCCCTGCAAATATGGAAGCAACCTTGGATGGCGGAAAATGCTATGGACTGTCCCTGCCTTCCTTTGAGGGATGACCGTTGTCTTCGACCGTTCCAACTTGGCCAGCTGGATTGTAGATGGCACCACAAAAGTGAGAGTCTCCCAGGAATGCTACCTGGTCAAAAAAGCACGCTATTGTCGGATGTGTTGGCCTACGGGTTTCGGCCCAAGGGCGCATAACAGACACACCGCAATCACATCTGAAAAAACACTCCGGATGAACGCAAAGAAGAAGAAGAAAAAACTCCCAGGGTTTTTTTAAAAATATTATGTCTTTTAACAAGGCAAAATATTTCACTTACTCTATTTTATTTATTCTGAACTCTCTTTTCTTTCCCAAATTTTTTTTTCCCTAAACCTCTGATTTGATTGATTCTTTTTTCCATGAAATTTTTATTCTTCTTTTAATCCACAATCCGGGGGGTCTATTTGGACTTTCTAATTGGCTGTTTATTGTCCAGACTTCCGAGCAGTATTCTAATAATCACCTCTACTTCCAACGAAATGTCCTGGTACTTACTTTAGGCTGAGTTGATCTGGGAGCAAAGATTATTGTTTTATAAAAGTCCCAGGATTTGAACACGTAACAAGCAGACAGAACTTCTAGCAACTTTAATATCACGGCTCACAGACCGGCATTGACTGGGTGACAGTCTCATCACGTGGGTACTGGTAATTTTTGTTTAAATTGTTTGTTCCTACTTGCTTTTTATTTGCGTGTTTACTTCATTCATAATTGTATACTCATATTAATTAGTTAGTTAGTTAGTTATTATTATTATTATTATTATTATTATTATTATTATTATTATTATTATCTTCTTCTTCTTCTTTCCTTTCCTTTAAATATGTTCATAACTGCAATGTTGTCTGTAGATACAATGGTGACGTTGTAATATTCTTTTATGATAATTTAGCCGTGTCCAGCGTGTGCCACGTGGTTACACACCCGCTTCACACGGCAGTGCTCCGGGGTTTGTTTCCGGGTTCGGTCAAGGATATGCACTACTGACGAGCTCAAATGAGAGCCAAACTCGAGTCTAGTGCTTTCACATTGACGTGGATAGGCCTTAGGTTCATACCAGAATACGATCAGCGTTGCCAGTAATGGGTTGTGCTCAATATTTAAATCTCAAATCCCGAAACAACCGAATAAATCAATTTGATTATTGCTCGCTGGAATTTAGGCGGCCTGGTGTGCCTTGCCAGTGAGAAGTCCTGATGGTTCGGGTCCACATCGATTGACGGACGTCAGTCGCGGCGAATCGGGCAAATCTTGAGCTACAGCCTACGATGGGTGACGTTGTAATATTCTGTTATGATAATTTAGCCGTGACTAGCGTGTACCGCGTGGTTACACACCCGCTTCACACGCCAGTGATCCGGGGTTTGTTTCCGGGTCCGGTCAAGGATATGCACTACTGACGAGCTCAAACTCGAGTCCTAGTGCTTCCACATTGACGTGGATAGGCCTTAGGTTCATACCAGAATACGATCAGCGTTGCCAGTAGTGGGTTGTGATCAATATTTATATTATTTATTATTTCTTATATTAAAAAGCCAGTTGCGTGTCCTGTACAGGATGTTGCAGTCAACCCCAACTCTTACTGACTGTTTGTGTTTTAGTAAGCAATTTTGCGTTCAGTAGTTTGCCATTTGTTTCTGAGCATTCGACGCATCATGCCATCGAAATCAACTCAAAGCCGGGCTACTTTCAAATCGCCCACAGCTGATGTTCAACCTTGGGCCCGATGTGTCGGGGAATTCTTAGACTACATTTCACTAAATCCAAAGCCACAGGCGCTGACAACATCCTACCATCTTTCTAATTTTTATAATAATATTCCCGGACAAACTACGTGCGAATCCTCCGAAGTCGGAGAGTGTCTGCCTGTACGGCGAGGAACCACCAGTCTGCACACCAATAAGCCAGACATGGGACAACGGATATTCACGCAAACCTCAGGTCCTGTATGACATCACACTGATGTTGGACAACAGGATGTCTTCATCCGACATTCAGGACTTCGCGTTGGAGTTCATAGCCAACGAACACAAGCAAGCAAGCTACGTGCGAGCTAAACATCACAGTCAACAAGGGAGACATTGAAAACAGCACAGATTATTAATATCTCGTCTCCATGATAAACAATAACTGTGAAAAAAATATCTGTCGGAGACTGGCCATAGCAAAGTAGAGGCTGAACAATATAAAAACAGCTAGGACATTGTTATTCCGATTCGAGGCTCTATCGAGAAGAAGATCGCAAACTGACAGTGCAGATGATGGCTCGCACTAAAAGACCTGAGGTGTATGCACACGGGAAGAAGAAGACAGAGGCAAGGAAGACTGCTCGGGCTGCTTATCCTGTGGCGACACACAGCATCCCCACTCCTACACCAGCTGAAGTTGTTTACCAAAAACGACCGACGCCAGAGAACCACAACTGAAGCTGGCAGCAGTGGTGAACTTCACTACCACACCAAGAGAATCTAAGTAGCTCACCAAAGGCCTCCGCACAGGAGGAAAACACAACCGATGGCTTCACCGGCAAAATCCTGCTGAGGCAAACAAGCGTTGGGTAGGCCAAGTTGCCGGCGCTACCTACAGACAAGATAACCAGTATGTTGGAGAACGAGCTGAAAAGACGCAGCATCACCCAGCTGCGCAAGACACCAGATGGAGTAGTGGTCTCCATCAACAAGAACACAAAGACCACCACACTAATGCAGAAGATGTCACAAGAGAAAGCCGACATCAAGCTTCCTCACGGCATCCGAGTGGAAGCCACTGCATGATCAAACGATGGGTCATCAGGAGAGTCAAGACCCATCTCACAAACGATCAAATCAGGGAGATTCTGTCGAGAGAGAACTCGACACTGAAGATTACCGTTGCTGAGAGGATCATTGGCTACAATAACACCCCCTCCAGAGTCGTCATCGTCACAGCGGAGTACCGTGTGATCCTTCAAATCATTAGATGGGACAAGAGAGAGAGAGAGAGAGAGAGAGAGAGAGAGAGAGAGAGAGAGAGAGAGAGAGAGAGAGAGAGAAGAGGAGAGAGAGAGAGAGAGAGAGCAATCCCCGGGACACTACATTCCTAGAGTCCCACAGTGCTACGGTAGATATTAAAGAGCATTGGGGACATGGCAAATCCCTGTGGCAACCCAGATGTAATCGTACAGGGATCAGAAGTCCAGGAACCCATGCGCAGTGCAACCTTACGCTCATAAAGGACCACCGCAACCCATCTAACAAGGCAGGCCCCCTGCATTAAAAAAAAAAATAAAAAAGAAAACCATTAGGCGGGGTGGGAACCCAAAACACCAGGCCTTACAAGTGCGAGACTCTGACCAGACATGAGAAACTACAACAAGGATGAAGCAAACACAAAGAAAACTAATCAGAATCCAGGAAGCGAAAATAGGCAACTTATCTCGGCATACAGAGAAAGGAACACTATACGAGCGCCATTTATAACCAACCGGAAGAATCGACGGTTGACCGGGGCCAGAACATCTTTCTGCCCGAATTGGAATGGAATAGAATTGTTAGTAAAAAAAAATTAGGGACGGGGAGGAGGGGGGGGGGTGGCTTTAAGATGCACGAGGATCGACTTCATTGCCCCGAGTTTTCTCCCACATGACAAGGTCTCTTTTCCCCAGGGCGGCCTGCCGAAAGCATGGCACAGAACGCGAAATCTATAGCTCCAGCGACCCCTGCTACCTGACGGCCACTGCTTTATTGTCTCCACTTATAAAGTCGCTTAAAAGTCGACAAATGGACTTCATTGCACCTGGTGTTTATGCTATATTGCCCAGTCTCTTTCCGCAGCGAACTGCCGAAAGTGTCGCACAAAGCACGAACTCTTTAGCTCCAGCGACGACCCCCAGGAGTCTCCAAGAAAAATGCACTCGTGAACCGAAGGACGCGGCCCGGAATCCACAACTTTCTGAGCCCGAGTCAGACGGCTTGACCACTTCACCACGGAGACTCCATATTCTACAGCTGCAGATGTGGCTTGGGGATAGTGAACAAGTTTCACTATGCCCCGTCACACCGAAACATGAAATGAGCTGCAGACGATTTGGAAGCAGACCGCTTTGCGTTGATTTCGATGGTTTGGACGTCGGTGATTCAGAAAGTAATGTCAAACAACTGAATGTGAAAACATTGCCCAGTAAATCACGAATAGTATAAATAATGCTGGTGTTGATTGCGACGTTCAGTCAAAGACATGCAGCTGAATGTAATATACAACAGTCAGAGGTCAGCATTGACGAATAGATAAGAGCGTCCGTTCTTAAACATCCGGTGTGCTGCTTGTATGGTAGCAGAATCAACACCTACACCTGACTGTTGAACTGAAATGTTCACTTCTCGTCCTTGACTTGGGGATGTAAATTACAAGTACCTCAGAAGTAGGAGTGGGTTCAGCCTGATGGCAAAAGACACTGGTAATAGGGAAAGCTAATCCACTCGCAAAATTCAATCCAGTGCTATTAGAAGTAGCGTGTATGTACTTAGCTTGAGTTTAAGACGAGCGAGCGTTAAAAAAAAAAAAAATCCACATTCCAAATCTTCCATAATAAACCTATAATAACTCAAGCTGTACACATGCTGCATCTAATAATAATAATAATAATAATTTTTTTCCACGTTTCCATCCTGTTGCAGGATATTTCGGTCAACATCAGCATCTTTCAGCTGTATGTTGATTCCTAGGCTAGATTACGCTCATCAGCACGCCACGACTTTCTGAGCGACTGGCTCCATACTCTCATAAGTCACTGGCCGAACTCGAACCACTTCTAATTCTCGTGCGCTCACGTCAACCATGAGAGTATTCGGGGTTAACGGAGAAAGCTGCTAACTCCTCGGCCAGGGAGCAGGATAATAATATAATAATAATAATAATAATAATAATAATAATAATAATAATAATAATAATAATAATAATAATAAAACAATTAACTGCATCGTTATTGAATATTTAATTTAGTTTATAACAATAATATGGTTTTATTTTCTTATCTGGAAACAAGAATTCTATTATCCTAATTATCGATTAGCTCATGAAATATTCACTGGCCTGGTCTGGTCCGTAGCACTATGCAGCTGTGAAATATTAAATCAGCAGAAGACAGAAGAATAGAACAATGACGTTTGTGTTTGTTTTTCAGATGTAATGTTATCGTTAGATGGACAAAACAGATCTGAAATGACCACAGTCTTAAAGGTCCACACAAAAGGGGTTGGGAGAGAGAACGATAGAGAGGGGGGGGGGGGGGGGGAGAAAAAAAGCATACGCACAAACTTTGTCACATATACTAAAGGTAGACTATTTTATTTTGATTGTGTGTAAAGTGATGGTTGTAGTGTGTAAAGTGATGGTTGTAGTGTGTAACGTGCATGGTTGTAGTGTGTGGTGTGATGGTTGTAGTGTGTAACGTGATGGTTGTAGTGTGTGGTGTGATGGTTGTAGTTTGTGGTGTGATGGTTGTAGTGTGTAATGTGATGATTGTAGTGTGTGGTGTGATGGTTGTAGTGTGAAACGTGATGGTTGTAGTGTGTTGTGTGATGGTTGTAGTGTGTGGTGTGATGGCTGTAGTGTGTGGTGTGATGGTTGTAGTGTGTGGTGTGATGGCTGTAGTGTGTAACGTGATGGTTGTAGTGTGTAACGTGATGGTTGTAGTGTGTAACGTGATGGCTGTAGTGTGTAACTTGATGGTTGTAGTGTGTAACGTGATGGCTGTAGTGTGTGGTGTGATGGCTGTAGTGTTGTGGTGTGAAGGTTGTAGTGTGTGGTGTGATGGCTGTAGTGTGTGGTGTGATGGCTGTAGTGTGTAACGTGATGGTTGTAGTGTGTAACGTGATGGTTGTAGTGTGTAACGTGATGGTTGTAGTGTGTAACGTGATGGTTGTAGTGTGTAACGTGATGGCTGTAGTGTGTACTGTGATGGTTGTAGTGTGTAACGTGATGATTGTAGTGTGTAAAGTGATGATTGTAGTGTGTGGTGTGATGGTTGTAGTGTGAAACGTGATGGTTGTAGTGTGTTGTGTGATGGTTGTAGTGTCTAACGTGATGGTTGTAGTGTGTGGTGTGATGGTTGTAGTGTGTGGTGTGATGGTTGTAGTGTGTGGTGTAATGGTTGTAGTGTGTGGTGTGATGGTTGTAGTGTGTGATGTGATGGTTGTAGTGTGTGGTGTGATGGTTGTAGTGTGTGGTGTGATGGTTGTAGTGTGTGGTGTGATGGTTGTAGTGTGTAACGTGATGGTTGTAGTGTGTGGTGTGATGGTTGTAATGTGTGGTGTGATGGCTGTAGTGTGTGGTGTGATGGTTGTAGTGTGTGGTATGATGGTTGTAGTGTGTGGTATGATGGTTGTAGTGTGTGGTATGATGGGTGTAGTGTGTAACGTGATGGTTGTAGTGTGTGGTGTGATGGTTGTAGTGTGTAACGTGATGGTTGTAGTGTGTAACGTGATGGTTGTATTGTGTAAAGTGATGGTTGTAGTGTGTGAAGTGATGGTTGTAGTGTGTAACGTGATGGTTGTAGTGTGTACTGTGATGGTTGTAGTGTGTAACGTGATGGTTGTAGTGTGTGTGATGTTGAGTGTGTGGTGTGATGGTTGTAGTGTGCGTGATGGTTGTAGTGTGTTGTGTGATGGTTGTAGTGTGTGGTGTGATGGTTGTAGTGTGTGGTGTGATGGTTTTAGTGTGTAACGTAAAGGTTGTAGTGGTGAACGTGATGGTTGAAAGGTGGTGTGGTGTTTTATGGTTGTAGTGTGTGGGGGATGGTTTTGGGTGTGGTGTGATGGTTTTAGTGTGTGGTGTGATGGTTGTAGGGTGTGGTGTGATGGTTTAGTGTGTGGTGTGATGGTTGTAGTGTGTGGTATGATGGTTGTAGTGTGTGGTATGATGGTTGTAGTGTGGATGATGGTTGTAGTGTGAATGTGATGGTTGTAGTGTGTGGTGTGATGGTTGTAGTGTGTAACGTGATGGTTGTAGTGTGTGGTGTGATGGTTGTAGTGTGTGGTGTGATGGCTGTAGTGTGTAACGTGATGGTTGTAGTGTGTAACTTGATGGTTGTGGTGTGTAACGTGATGGCTGTAGTGTGTAACGTGATGGTTGTAGTGTGTGGTGTGATGGCTGTAGTGTGCAACGTGATGGCTGTAGTGTGTAACGTGGTGGTTGTAGTGTGTAACGTGATGATTGTAGTCTGTAACGTGATGGTTGTAGTGTGTGGTGTGATGGTTGTAGTGTGTGATGTGATGGTTGTAGTGTGTGGTGTGATGGTTGTAGTGTGTGGTGTGATGGTTGTAGTGTGTGGTGTGATGGTTGTAGTGTGTGGTGTGATTGCTGTAATGTGTGGTGTGATGGCTGTAATGTGTGGTGTGATGGCTGTAGTGTGTGGTGTGATGGTTGTAGTGTGTGGTATGATGGTTGTAGTGTGTGGTATGATGGTTGTAGTGTGTGGTATGATGGGTGTAGTGTGTGGTGTGATGGCTGTAGTGTGTAACGTGATGGTTGTAGTGTGTGGTGTGATGGTTGTAGTGTGTAACGTGATGGCTGTAGTGTGTAACGTGATGGTTGTAGTGTGTAACTTGATGGCTGTAGTGTGTAACGTGATGGTTGTAGTGTGCAGTGTGATGGCTGTAGTGTGTAACGTGATGGCTGTAGTGTGTGGTGTGATGGCTGTAGTGTGCAACGTGATGGCTGTAGTGTGTAACGTGATGGTTGTAGTGTGTAACGTGATGATTGTAGTGTGTAACGTGATGGTTGTAGTGTGTGGTGTGATGGCTGTAGTGTGTAACGTGATGGTTGTAGTGTGTAACGTGATGGCTGTAGTGTGTAACTTGATGGTTGTAGTGTGTAACGTGATGGTTGTAGTGTGTGGTGTGATGGCTGTAGTGTGTAACGGGATGGTTGTAGTGTGTGGTGTGATGGTTGTAATGTGTGGTATGATGGCTGTAGTGTGTGGTGTGATGGTTGTAGTGTGTGGTGTGATGGTTGTAGTGTGTGGTGTGATGGTTGTAGTGTGTGGTGTGATGGTTGTAGTGTGTGGTGTGATGGCTGTAGTGTGTGGTGTGATGGGTGTAGTGTGTGGTGTGATGGTTGTAGTGTGTGGTGTGATGGTTGTAGTGTGTGGTGTGATGGTTGTAGTGTGTGGTGTGATGGTTGTAGTGTGTAACGTGATGGTTGTAGTGTGTGGTGTGATGGTTGTAGTGTGTAACGTGATGGTTGTAGTGTGTGGTGTGATGGCTGTAGTGTGTAACGTGATGGTTGTAGTGTGTGGTGTGATGGTTGTAGTGTGTAACGTGATGGTTGTAGTGTGTAACGTGATGGTTGTAGTGTGTAACGTGATGGTTGTAGTGTGTAACGTGATGGTTGTAGTGTGTAACGTGATGGTTGTAGTGTGTAACGTGATGGCTGTAGTGTGTAACGTGATGGTTGTAGTGTGTAACGTGATGGCTGTAGTGTGTAACGTGATGGTTGTAGTGTGTAACGTGATGGCTGTAGTGTGTGGTGTGATGGCTGTAGTGTGTGGTGTGATGGTTGTAGTGTGTGGTGTGATGGCTGTAGTGTGTGGTGTGATGGTTGTAGTGTGTGGTGTGATGGCTGTAGTGTGTAACGTGATGGTTGTAGTGTGTAACGTGATGGTTGTAGTGTGTGGTGTGGTTGTAGTGTGTGGTGTGATGGCTGTGTGTGTGGTGTGATGGTTGTAGTGTGTGGTGTGATGGCTTGTAGTGTGTAACGTGATGGTTGTAGTGTGTAACGTAATGGTTGTGGTGGTAACGTGATGGTTGTAGTGTAACGTGGTGTTGTAGTGTGTAACGTGATGGCTGTAGTGTGTGGTGTGATGGCTGTAGTGTGTGGTGTGATGGTTGTAGTGTTGGTGTGATGGCTGTAGTGTTGGTGTGATGGTTGTAGTGTGTGGTGGATGGCTGTAGTGTGTAACGTGATGGTTGTAGTGTGTAACGTGATGGTTGTAGTTGTAGTGTATGGTTGTAGTGTGTAACGTTGGTTGTAGTGTGTAACGTGATGGTTTAGTGTGTAACGTTGGTTGTAGTGTGTAACGTGATGGTTGTAGTGTGTGTGATGGTTTTAGTGTGTGGTGGGTTGTAGTGTGAACGTGTGGTGGTGTGTAAGTGTGGGTTGTTAGTTGTTGTGGTTGTGATGGTGGTGTGTTTGGTTGTGTTGTTATGTATGTGTGGTGTGTGGTGTTGTGTTAAGTGATGGTTTATGTGTAGTGTGGTTGTAGTGTTGGTTAATGTTGTGTGTGGTTGTGTGTTAAGTGTATGGTTGTAGTGTGTAGTTGATGGTTGGTGTGTAACGTGATGGTTGTAGTGTGGTGGTTGTGATGGTGTAGTGTGTAGGTGTGATGTGTTGTAGTGTGTTGGTTTGTTGATGGTTTTATGTGTGGTGGTTGTGTGGTGTAGTGTTGTTTGTTGATGGTGTGTAGTGTTGGTGGTTGTTGATGGTTGTAGTGTTGTGTGTTGATGGTTGTAGTGTGGTGGTGTGATGGTTGTAGTGTGTGGTGTTGGATGGTGTAGTGTTGGTTTGGTGTGATGGTGTAGTGTGTGGTTTTGATGGTTGTAGTGTGTGTGTGATGGTTGTAGTGTTGTGGTGTGATGGTTGTAGTGTGTGGTGTGATGGTTGTAGTGTGTAATGTGATGGTTGTAGTGTGTGGTGTGATGGTTGTAGTGTGTACAGTGATGGTTGTAGTGTGTGGTGTGATGGCTGTAGTGTGTAACGTGATGTTGTAGTGTGTGGTGTGATGGTTGTAGTGTGTAACTTGATGGTTGTAGTGTGTAACGTGATGGTTGTAGTGTGTAACGTGATGGTTGTAGTGTGTAACGTGATGGTTGTAGTGTGTAACGTGATGGTTGTAGTGTGTAACGTGATGGCTGTAGTGTGTAACGTGATGGTTGTAGTGTGTAACGTGATGGCTGTAGTGTGTAACGTGATGGTTGTAGTGTGTACACGTGATGGCTGTATGTGTGTGGTGTGATGGCTTGTAGTGTGTGGTGTTGATGGTTGTAGTGTGTGGTGTGATGGCTGTAGTGTGTGGTGTGATGGTTGTAGTGTGTGGTGTGATGGCTTGTAGTGTGTAACGTGATGGTTGTAGTGTGTAACGTTTATGGTTGTGTGTGTGTGTGATGGGTTTGTGTTGTGGTTGTGATGGTGTTGTGTGTGGTGTTTATGGTTGTAGTGTGTGGTGTGATGGTGTAGTGTGTAGTGATGGTTGTAGTGTGTTATGGTTTTTTGTGTAACGTGATGGTGTTGTTAGTTGATGGTTGTTGTGTAACGTGATGGTTGTAGTGGTGTTTGGTGTGAATGGTTGTAGTGTTGTGGTGTATGGTTGTAGTGTGTGGTGTGATGGTGTTTAGTGTGTGGTAGTATGGTTGTAGTGTGTGTGTGTGTGTAGTGTGTAACGTGATGGTTGTTGTGTAACGTGATGGTGTAGTGTGTAACGTGATGGTTGTAGTGTGTAACGTGTTGTTGTTGTGTGGTGTGATGGGTTGTTGTGTGTAACGTGATGGTTGTAGTGGTGGGAACGTGATGGTTGTTGTGTAAGTGAGTGTAGTGGGGTAGTGATGGTTGTAGTGTGTAGTGATGGTTGTAGGTTGTAGTGAGTGGTTGGGGGTGTTAATGTCTGGGTTTGTGGTTGTAACGTGATGGTTGTAGTGTGTGGTGTGATGGTTGTGTGTGGTAGTGATGGTTTTATGTGTTGTAATGATGTTGTAGTGTGTAACGTGATGGTTTAGTGTGTGGTGTGATGGTTGTAGTGTGTGGTGTGATGGTTGTAGTGTGTGGTGTGATGGGTGTAGTGTGTAACGTGATGGTTGTAGTGTGTGGTGTGATGGTTGTAGTGTGTAACATGATTTGTAGTGTGTGTGATGGTTGTATGTGTAACGTGATGGTTGTAGGTGTGGTGTGATGGTTTTAGTAGTGTGTGGTGTGATGGTTGTTGTGTAACGTGATGGTTGTAGTGTGGTGTGATGGTTGTAGTGTGTAACGTGATGGTGTAGTGTGTGGTGTGATGGTGTTGTGTAGTTATGGTTGTAGTGTGTAACGTGATGGTTGTAGTGTGGTGTGATGGTTTTAGTGTGGTGGTGTGATGGTTTTATGTTTGGTGTGATGGTTGTAGTGTGTAACGTGATGGTTGTAGTGTGTGGTGTGATGGTTGTAGTGTGTAACATGATGGCTGTAGTGTGTGGTGTGATGGTTGTAGTGTGTGGTGTGATGGTTGTAGTGTCTGGTGTGATGGTTGTAGTGTGTAACGTGATGGTTGTAGTGTGTGGTGTGATGGTTGTAGTGTGTAACGTTATGGTTGTAGTGTGTGGTGTGATGGTTGTAGTGTGTAACATGATGGCTGTAGTGTGTGGTGTGATGGGTGTAGTGTGTAATGTGATGGATGTAGTGTGTGGTGTGATGTCTGTAGTGTGTGTTGTGATGGTTGTAGTGTGTGGTGTGATGGTTGTAGTGTGTAACGTGATGGCTGTAGTGTGTGGTGTGATGGTTGTAGTGTGTGGTGTGATGGCTGTAGTGTGTGGTGTGATGGTTGTAGTGTGTAACGTGATGGTTGTAGTGTGTGTTGTAATGGTTGTAGTGTGTAACGTGATCGTTGTAGTGTGTGGTGTGATGGTTGTAGTGTGTAAAGTGATGTTGTAGTGTGTGGTGTGATGGTTGTAGTGTGTAACGTGATGGTTGTAGTGTGTAACGTGATGGCTGTAGTGTGTAACGTTATGGTTGTAGTGTGTGGTGTGATGGCTGTAGTGTGTAACGTGATGGTTGTAGTGTGTAACGTGATGGTTGTAGTGTGTTGTGTGATGGTTGTAGTGTGTAACGTGATGGCTGTAGTGTGTGGTATGATGGTTGTAGTGTGTAACGTGATGGCTGTAGTGTGTGGTGTGATGGTTGTAGTGTGTAACGTGATAGCTGTAGTGTGTGGTGTGATGGCTGTAGTGTGTGGTGTGATGGTTGTAGTGTGTAACCTGATGGTTGTAGTGTGTGGTGTGATGGTTGTAGTGTGTAACGTTATGGCTGTAATGTTTAACGTGATGGTTGTAGTGTGTAACGTGATGGTTGTTGTGTGTGACGTGATGGCTGTAGTGTGTAACGTGATGGTTGTAGTGTGTGGTGTGATGGTTGTAGTGTGTAACGTGATGGCTGTAGTGTAACGTGATGGTTGTAATGTGTAACGTGTTTGTTGTAGTGTGTAACGTGATGGTTGTAATGTGTAGCGTGATTGTTGTAGTGCTTGGCGTGATGGTTGTAGTTCAAGGCGTGATGGTTGTAGTCCAAGGCGTGATGGTTTTAGTGTCTGGTGTTTTGGTTGTTGTATGCTGTAGAGGTTAACGTCTTTCTCTGTAATCCCGTATATTGTCGCGAGTGACGTAACCTGCGCGAGAATCGGTAGCGGTTCTCGCCATGTCGGTAACTTAGGGGTATGTGAGCCGGTCCCTCAGAAAGCAATGGCAAAATTCTGAGCGTAATCTTTCGTAGTGCATCAATTGCAGCCAAAAAATGCTGATGTTGACTACAACGTCCTGTAAGGGATATGCAAAAACAAAATTTAGAAGAGAGTTGGAGACATGAATAATACAGGGAGATCATGAAAGAGGGAGATGTAGTAAATGACAACAGAAAGGATTGGCCGACATGAGCTGTTTGAGAACATTTGCTCCACTGGGAAATAAAAGGAACAAGAAGAAGATTCTGCTCAGGCAACAACAGTTAATCTTTGGGATTTATTGTATCTCTCAATGTTGGTAATCTATAGAAGATGAGTGCAAAGAAGTTGTAGATCTGCGAGCTGCCATTTTTCCCGCATCATTCTGACAACAGCAGCAAGTCTTAAGGCACTGGTCAACACTACTACTCTGTCCTGACCTCTAGACTCATCGTTATCATCATCATCATCATCATCATCATCATCATCATCATCATCATCATCATCATCATCATCATCATCATCATCATCATCATCAAGTGTTCTGCCAACTAGCGTAAGCGTTCTTGGCCTTCCACAAATATCGGTTCTTGGTGTTCTGGATCAACTCTGTTGACGACATTCCTCCATGCCACTGTCCCAGATCATCCAGCATGGATTCTTTAAGTCTGCCTCTGCCTCGTTTCCCGCTAATCTTTCCAGTCATCGCGATGTCATTCTGTATCCCTCTTCTCATCACATGACCAAACAATGATGTTTGTCTATTTCTTATACTTTCATTAACTTCTTCCAGGCAAGCGTGGTTAGTCACTACGACAGCTAAAGATTTTCGCACTCTCTCAGGTCAGCGTTGGCGCAGCGATTATGAGCTTACACTGACAACTGCATGGATGCGGCCAGACAAGGATTTCACTCCTGCCCTAGCCGTTCGCTACGAGGCAAAGGCTGGTCACCTATTTTCCCGTGCATTCACACACAGAACAAGGCTCTAACACTTCACATAGTCATGCAAGTCCCTACATGTTTCATTAGCCTCTTCCAGGTATTTACAACATTCATCACCGAACCTACAGTAACACAGGCAGTCGTTAGTTACTACGCCAGTCCAAGATATTAACACCATTCATCTCCGGACCTGGACTAACACAGACAGTAGTTAGTTACTACGTCGGTCTTAGATATTTACGACCTTCATCTCCGGACTTACAGAGACACAGGCAGTCGTTAGTTACTGCCCCAGTCCAAGATATTAACACCATTCATCTCCGGACCTACAGTGACACAGGCAGTCGTTAGTTACTACGCCAGTCCAAGATATTAACAACATTCATCTCCGGACCTACAGTGACACAGGCAGTCGTTAGTTACTACGTCAGTCCAAGATATTAACAACATTCATCTCCGGACCTATAGTAACACAGACAGTCGTTAGTTACTGCCCCAGTCCAAGATATTAACAACATTCATCTCCGGACCTACAGTGACACAGGCAGTCGTTAGTTACTACGCCAGTCCAAGATATTAACAACATTCATCTCCGGACCTACAGTGACACAGGCAGTCGTTAGTTACTGCCCCAGTCCAAGATATTAACAACATTCATCTCCGGACCTACAGTGACACAGGCAGTCGTTAGTTACTACGCCAGTCCAAGATATTAACAACATTCATCTCCGGACCTACAGTGACACAGGCAGTCGTTAGTTACTGCCCCAGTCCAAGATATTAACAACATTCATCTCCGGACCTACAGTGACACAGGCAGCCGTTAGTTACTGCCCCAGTCCAAGATATTAACAACATTCATCTCCGGACCTACAGTGACACAGGCAGTCGTTAGTTACTGCCCCAGTCCACGATATTAACAACATTCATCTCCGGACCTACAGTGACACAGACAGTCGTTAGTTACTGCCCTAATCCAAGATATTAACAACATTCATCTCCGGACCTACAGTGACACAGGCAGTCGTTAGTTACTACGCCAGTCCAAGATATTAACAACATTCATCTCCGGACCTACAGTGACACAGGCAGTCGTTAGTTACTACGCCAGTCCAAGATATTAACAACATTCATCTCCGGACCTACAGTGACACAGGCAGTCGTTAGTTACTGCCCCAGTCCAAGATATTAACAACATTCATCTCCGGACCTACAGTGACACAGGCAGTCGTTAGTTACTGCCCCAGTCCAAGATATTAACAACATTCATCTCCGGACCTACAGTGACACAGGCAGTCGTTAGTTACTGCCCCAGTCCAAGATATTAACAACATTCATCTCCGGACCTACAGTGACACAGGCAGTCGTTAGTTACTGCCCCAGTCCAAGATATTAACAACATTCATCTCCGGACCTGGACTAACACAGATAGTCGTTAGTTACTACGTCGGTCTTAGATATTCACGACCTTCATCTCCGGACCTACAGTAACACAGGCAGTCGTTAGTTACTGCCCCAGTCCAAGATATTAACACCATTCATCTCCGGACCTACAGTGACACAGACAGTCGTTAGTTACTGCCCCAGTCCAAGATATTAACACCATTCATCTCCGGACCTACAGTGACACAGGCAGTCGTTAGTTACTGCCCCAGTCCAAGATATTAACAACCTTCATCTCCGGACCTACAGTAACACAGGCAGTCTTTGTTAGTTACTACGTGAGTCTTAGATATTCACAACCTTCATCTCGGGACCTACAGTGACTCTATGACATAAAAATACATGTTTCGGCATCTTCAGAAACTCTTTAGCAACGAGACCGAGCATCACAAACATTTCTTCAAAAGTATATATTTCTGAACAGAACAAAAAGTAGGTTTGAACCAAACAAAAATAGATGTCGGGAAATGGAAAGTAGGGCTGTGTTACAGTTATGACAGTTATGTTGTATTATAACGCAGTGACAACATTTCGGCGATATATAAACCCATGCCATATACGGGAAGTAGCTTAAGACGGCTGGTTAATCATCCCATAGCACTTAATCAGTGAAGCACTGTACACCTCATCTCCTATATAAGAAACCCACTCCATGGTATAGATACTGTTATCAGACGCCCCGATAACACCATAATCATAAATACATGGCAGTGTTCAAACTACAACTAATGGTCGGCGTGGTCGAATGGGTAAGAGCCCTCGTTCTTAAACTTCCGGTGCGCTGATGTCGCGGTAATGAGTTCAACC
>JACEFZ010023667.1:42500-117500 GCA_014155875.1 Cepaea nemoralis
CTTCTCGATGCTCCGTGTTGAGCACGATGTTCTGCACAGAACTTGCTACATGAGGATGAGTCTGCCATTGATTTCTGAATGAGAAGTCGACAGTGATATCTAGCTGACTGGTGTAGGGGTTGAACCCGCTACCCCGGCATCAGTACAAGTTTGATATTGCTTTCTGAAGAAACCAACAATGATGTCTAACCGAAAGGTTTAGTAGTTGAACCCGCTAGTGTTGTTTAAGCGCAAGTGCATTAAGCCTGGCGAACAAGTAGACCACACGTGTGGGTATTTAATGCGGATTAACTCTCCACAGAGAAGTGATCAAGCCGTCTGCCTTGCGCTGCGAAAGTTTTAGGTTCGAGTCCAGACCCAGCCATTCGGTTCACGAGTATATTTTCCTCGGAGACTCCTAGGGGGTTGTCGTTGAAGCTAGGGATTTTGTGCTTTGTGCGACGCTCTCTGCAGGACGTTATGAGTAGTATAGTAGGAGGTTTATCCCCCTCCCCCCCCCCCCTCAAATGCGAATTCAACTCCGCAATATTTTCTTATATAGCTCTATGTGACGTCACAGCAATCCGCCCGAAATCGACTCCGCATTTTCTAGGGGGATCCAAAGGGGACAAAACTCATTTCTGGTTTTTGTGTGATTTAAAGATGGCGGCTATTGTTAGTTGTAGTAGTTGATGGTGGGGGAAGATTAAAAGATGTGGTGGGGTGGGGGAAATAAAAATGGCGCTTCATTGTTAAGCGGTAGACGTGGTGGATTCGTAGTGGTCGATATCAGGATTGAGGTGGTGTGCGGGTTGTGGACGGGGCGAGTGATCGTGACGTAGGCGGGCGGGGTGAAAGCGAGGGAAGCGGGCGGGTGATCGAGTGTGTGTGCGCGGCGGGGCGGGTTCGAGTGCCAATAAAATATGTGACGTGGATGGGTAGGTGTTTATTATTAGTCATGGATACTAGATGGAAACATCCTTTCACAGTTTTGATTGCGGGGCCAACGGGGAGTGGAAAATCCGTCTTTGTGAAAAAGTTTCTGGCTTATCTTCCATTCGTTTTGATCTTGCTGCTCTGTTCCATTGTCCCTCTGTTCCATTGTATGTATATATTACATGTATTTGGGATATTGTTCTTTTATCCTTTTGTCCACGTATCATCTGTTTTACATGTAAAATTGAGTCAACAATTTCTCACCACCCAGAACGACATGAAAACCAGGAAAACAAGAAAGAGGAAAATACAAGAACAACATTAAAAAGAAATATGAAAACAAGAGGAAAAAGCAAGACAGCTGACATGCCAACAAACTACAAAAGAAAAAACCAGCAAACGCAGTTTAATCATGGTTTTTTATTTTTATTTTCATAAATCTTGAAAAGTGATATTATAAACCCACAAAACATATTTATAAGACAAGTGATATTATGTTCAGAACAAATCATATTCATGATAAAATTTACAAACAGATCACACAATACATATTCGTGAAAAAATTTAAATACAATTCACACAAACATAAAATTATTCATTGATTCAAACATAAAATTATTCATAAGACAACTGACATTGTATTTTACAGCGACAACCGTGAACATACACATATGCTATTAATAAAATATATATACACTAACATTAGGATTCTCTGAAATTTGTGACCGGGAAAGGTCTTGAAAACAAGATGTATTATATGTCTAATGGTGAGGTGGTGACGTTGTTTTTGTGCACCTGGCGTTTTATATAAACATAGGATAGTGATTGTCTATGTTGTTTGTATGTGTAAACAGAGGAAGCCTGTGTTTTGAAGCCTACGTTTTTCCCACCAGCTGCTGTCGTGTTGAGTACGTCTAAGAAGGTGTCTCTGTCTAGGTGGGTATTGTGTTGTTTCGTGAGTCCTTTCGTGCTGATCTTGTTATTGTCTCCAAAGCAGTGGTAAGTCTTGCTGCACAAGGAGATCATCCCTGACCCCTCGTACTCTAACTTAAACAAACCAGGGGTTCTTTTGTCGTATACTTTCTTATCTTTACACTGGTCACAGTCTGGTACACTACCTCTGCTACTAATAAAATGCTGTTTATGGGTATCACAGGTCTCAGAGGGAAACCACCTATCATAAATCTGTAAAACTCTGCCCGAAGATGGGGTCTAACTACTGCTGCTGGAGTTGGCTCGCTAAGGGCTAAATAGAGACTATCTGTGTCCATCTCACACAGTTGGAAATCCTTCCTATCTACAAACCTATCCAAAAAATCATAATAAAACTGTAACAAGCGCAGCTTGGCGTATTGGTAAAGGAATAACCTATTTGGAGGGGGAGATCCCAGGTCGTCTTCTTCTTTAGCATTTCTACTTCATATATATCCTCTGACAGCATGGTCATCTTTTTGAATAGTGGTTCATTGATTAATTTTGCCGTATCAGCCCCACGACAATACGAAACGTTGGTATGCTTGGCCTTGTTGGTTAGTGTCTTCCCATAGGCTGCATTACCCAACAGTTTCATCGTCTCTGCCTTAATGGTACTGGCAGTAACACTGTCACCTTCGCGTCTGGCATCAGATACCGTATCCCCAAACTTTTGAAAGCAACGCACAGGTTGATATTCAATCACCTGATAAACCTTTGTGGCAACGAGACCATGTGTCAGATACCATTCTAACAATGGTGTGGCCAACAAGATCTTTTCCCCAATATAACTGCCTATCAGAGTCCGACGAGGGGTAGTCAAAAGTTTATGTGACTCGGCGTATTGCCGCATAAAGACACCAATATCGGCTCTAGACACTTCTGTGTTCTTAAAGATAGGCGTAATCTCTGAGAATCGCTCTTTAAACTCGTCTGGCACATGAATGTCACACTCGACTAGACCAAACAAAGTCTCAGCTCTTACAGCCGCGAGAATTTGCTTTGAGTCTATGGGGTTTGCACCATAGTCTGGTTTGAGGCGTGGAAAAGCCGTGTCTGCGAAACTTTTAAGGTCTTTATCAGCCTTTTTTAGTTTCTGCCACTCGCATTCCCACATCTCCACCACAGTTACATTGACCTCTTTCACCAAATAATCGCGAATTTCACGTGTTTTGGCAAACAAATCTACCAAAGGTTTCTTGTTGACCGGGTTAACTTCTTTACCACGTGTCAGCACACAATCTTGGTGACCGTTCCACATACAACCGTGAAACTGGTAGACGGTTTTAGACTTCTTATCCCATCCATCAACTCTAATGTGTCGGCTGCCTAGAGACATCTCCCGTCCATTAAACTGGGTTTTTAACTCTATGTTCTTACTATGGGACACCCAAGCCAACCACTCTCTACACTCCACTGTGTAAAAACCAACCTTATGGGGTTTGAACCCATCTTCTGCGTTTCGTATTACAGGAAAATCTGTGGGCATTGGCTGCATTAGGGCCCACAGATAAAGAGAGTTGGCATCATACCCCTTAATGGATTTCACTTTGTTCACTCCTCTGATCAAAGTCTCACCTACCTCATGGTATCTGTGAAAAATGATCGTGGGACCGCCGACAATGTTCTTTCTAATAGTGGTGTGCAGCCCACTATCAGTCTTGCCACATAAAGAAAATGAAACATCTTTGGGGATGGTCTTAAACAGATATTTCTACATCTTTATTATTGTAACAGACCAAGAAATCTGCCAGTGTCGACATACGGTGCTCGCTCCATACTCGTTGGCAGAAGGCATAGTCAGCATCTGAAATGTTGGACTTTTTCAAATGTGAATAAAAGGCCTTGTGTGGGGGTAAACTAGTCTCCTTTAATCTATCTAATGAGGTGATATAATCGTAACAAAAGAACTCCTTGGTTTCTTCTACCTCATAAGCCGCTAAATATTTGGAATAGCTAAACCCCGGGGCTAGGTAATTAATGATGTCCAAAAATTTTAATTTTTATGACGCGATGCTCATGAAATTGTTATTTCTTTTGACCACATATTTAAAGCGACCACCAGTGGCAGAGAGAGAGAGAATACTCTATAAAATAGAGTTTAATTACGTTGATATCATATTTCTCTGAGTTGAACCCGATCACCGGTAATTCTTTCAGGTACTAATCCAACTTATCAACTGAATGGGGGTACTCCGCTAACTTTGTGTACTCTGCATCAAATTTCTGGCGTAGCGAGACATAAGCCGCATCAGCAATACGCGTCAGATTCTCAAGCATCCTTTTTACCAAACAAAGCCGGATTAAAATAACCCGATGGTAAGCTGTGGATTGCTCTGTTAAGTAGTTGTCTGGGTTACCTATTACCGAACCCTAAATTATGAGTTTCTACGTGATATTACCGAGCAATGCTTCACCGAACATGTTTCCCAATAATACTCCAGGCCACTATTTCGTCAAGTTACCGCAGACTATTGAGGTGAATCAACACTACGAAGTGGGTCTGGCCGAAATTCAGTTTCCCAACTGCTACTGCAATGTGGTAGTGAATGAAGTGTGGATAAGATATAACCAACCCAGCGGAGGAATAATAAAAAGATCGTGTCCCCCGGGGCTGTACAGTTCACCAGAGGCGTTTATAGCGGAGCTGAATCGACTAATGAAAGACCAGGAGTCGGATGACAAGATGCTTGTTAGATTCCACTTCAACAAGACATCAAGGAAGGTCATCGTGAAGATAATCGAACCGGGGGCCACTGTTACCTTTAGCGACAAGTTGCATGATCTGTTAGATATAATTGAAAGTGCTGGGTCGTTAGACGTAAATAACGACATGCAAAATGTCTACGTCTACTGCGACCTCATAACCTCCAGACCAGTCGGAGACGCCATGGTTCCACTACTAAGGACAGTGCCTGTTATGAACCAACTCTCAGCCTCAGTGTTTTGCATCTGTGACAAACCACACTATGTACCATTGAGTCGGTACTCCTTCGATATGGTGGAGATCGTTTTAACCACTGAGACAGGGACAACTATCTCATTTTCCAACGGAACTTCAGTGCTGACGTTACATTTTCGTGGGTCACCCGAGTCCTTGAAGTCAGGGATATTAGACGCCACTGAACGGCTAAGAGGGATATGTTTACCTAAGAATTTTGTAGTCTTGGTTTCCTTGGAAGAGTGGTATTGTAAAAATAACACTCAAAGTCGTGACTGAATAGTTTCCCAAATGGTCTCGGTCACACTGTATACCCCACCTTTATAAGCATCTATGGATTTGCCTCCGATGCAGGTGGTATTGTGTTTGTCCATATCCCAGAAACCACTCCACAACTTCCCACAAGTTGGACAGCAAAATGTCCTAGCTACCCTGTCAATGTTATTGATATACATGAAATGATATCTGTAGGCTAGCAACCTCAACGTCTTATCATAACTACCACTGCCTCTAAGTTTTGGGATCAGGGACTGTGTTTCATCATACTCAAAGATATCTATATTAATCGAAAAGCATTTTTTTCTAAATTTTGGATATCAACATATCTAACTCCGGGAAAATCAGACATGCATTCTATATTCTGGTCTCTCTGCCACTTATGTGCTAACTCTTCAGTGGGTTTCATTAGAGCCCTAATATTCTTACCCTGGAATAACTCCAAACAACGAAAGAAACACAGGTTGTCGGTGTAATGTGTAGAGTGGTTGTCAGAGCGTTGCAGTGTGTTGATGGCTTTACTGTTTGTGATGTGTAATGGTACGTCTTATAGACAGCAGCCGATAGGATGTTCTGTCATGTGGTATACGTAAACACTAGTCGCTGGAATTGTCTCTACAATGTATTTGGTGTCGGGTCTAGTGTGCAATGCATAATTGAACATGTCGCTTTCCTTACCAGTCTCTACAAATTCGTCAAAGTCTTGTTTGTTGTTAATTAATTTGGGGACATCTAAGACACATGCATTGTTGGAGGAGGTATGAAAAAATTTCAGCTCCTTTGTCTCCATGTGTCGTAAGATGATGTGGTGACTGTAGTTAATTTTAATCGACCGGTCTGGCTGGTAAATATCGTCTCTAAATTGTTGGTCCAATCTATTGGTCGTACTGAGTCTGGTCGATGAAAGAAATTATATGTCGATATATGTTTGTTGATGCTGTTATGAGTCCTAACAGCTGTCCAGTTGTCCCTATATGTCTGTTGGACGTCGTCGGGGAGGTCGTCTAAGGTCTCCATGCCATCTAAAAAACAATATGTCGGCTTCCTCGTCTACGAGTTCGAAAAGATCATTTGCCTGTTTCTGTCATTTAGCTAGGTGTGTATTTGTCTCTGCTTTCAGTTTGCGTGATGAGGTTGCGGATGATGATGGTGCTGCTGACGCTGATGGTGTTGTTGATGATGGTGTTTCTGATGATGATGATGGTATCCCATGAAGTGTTCTTATGTGTCTTTGTAGAATGTCTTGACGTTTAAACAGACTACCACACGTAGGACAAGACACCCGTTGTGGATGTTCGTGGATGGTCCGAATGTGACGAAGAAGATTATGACTCGCTGTGAAAACTTTCCAACAAATAACACACAAATGACCTTTTTTCTGTGTACTGGGGATGTCGGTTCTTGATGAATCCATCTTTTATGGTTGATGAAAACAGAGGTCTGAATACAGCACACGCGTATCTGTAAGAGAAAAGAGACACAACAATATTTTTACATGTCACGTTTTAAATGTTCAATATATACATGTTTTCGTTTACATCTTCCCGTAACTTGTGCAGAGAGTGAGTGAGATTTCTCTGCTTATACACAGTTCAAGATGATGCTTCCCGTGGTAGCAAAGTTTTCAATCTGTAGACACAACAAATCAAAATACTTTAGTGAACCGAAAAAATAAACAATGCATAGCTGTAGAAATAAGACACGTTAGTGATTATACATGTTCATAATACACCACTAATGTTGTATAAGACATATGTAACATGACTTTGACACAGTGTGAAGGCCTGTAGACAGAAGAATTAGTGAAATACAGCTGTTTCGTTAATATATTAAAAACACAGAGAACAGAGCAATGAGTAAAAAACCTATCACACTTACCGATATTTGTGACAACGTCCACTTGTGTCGAGAGCGACAGAATACCAGAATGTATCAAGATTTTCTCTGGTTACACACAACTCAATATGATGCTTCCCGTGGTAGCGAAGTTTTTACTCTGTAGAGACAACAAATCAAAATACTTTAGTGAACCGAAAAAACGTAAAAAATACATATCTGTAGAAATAAGATACGTTAGTGATCAGAAGATGGGAAACCCTAGGTACTTCCTTAACTTTACATATCTAGTGTTTTAAAACGTTTACAAAACTATTGAAATTGTTTTAAAAGCATAAATATTTTAACTTGCGTAGTTATCTGAGCACGGAGCTAGATGGTGCTAATAAATATTACATTAATACACCTGTAGTATTATTTACCACAAGGAAATATCATAATGGAACAAACAAGTACACGGGAACATTCTTAAACAACTGAAAATGCACAAGTATAGGATGTCTTGAAAGATTTAAATAAAAATTGATATGATAAAAATCAAAACAACAAAATAAACAATTGCCCCTTTGCAACTAGAGTGTTGAAATACTACATAGAAGGACAAAAATAATTCCAAGATCAGACAGAAAAAAGAAGCAAACAGTGTATACAGGTACAAGAAAAATAAAAAAAAAATAAACTTTAAACGCTGACCCAGCACGTCACAATATCGATCTCACCTGTGTCTTGAATCTTTGGAGAATGAAATATAACAACAACGCGTGCGTTATTTATACAACTCTCACAACATGTCAGCGGGTTGTTGGTAGAAGTTTGACAAATGTCTATTCATAAGTACCTGTATGTGTATACATTGAAACCGGCAAGGTCGCTACACAATAGCCCAGATACCAGGCTCCCGATCGGATTAAGCCGACTTAAGTGACACTCTGAATTCATTATACTATCCATACAAAGGCGGTTAAAGCCCATACAACACAAAGGCGCTTAAGAATGACCCGCAGTCGTTAAGCTGAATTACCCTTTCACCAGGCAAATACAAAAGGCGACAAGGTTGCTAGCTACCGATTCGCTTTTGTTATTTTAATCCGGCTTAAGTGATCCGACACGCACCTGTTTCTCGTCAGCCGGCTTAAACAGCAATTATACTATTCATTAAACACAAAAGGCGGCTATGGACTTGAATAGATCACGTATACAATCGAATAAGGTCTTTTCTTCGTGAACAATACAGCTTAGGGGACTCTTAAACATTTAACAACTGACGGCTGAGGAATTAACAGACTTTTGGTTTTAGTCTATATATCCGATTAAGATCGCCGTGAACAATAAACCGTAGTAGTTTATGGGGACAATTGACCTTGGTATTTTTATAAAAAGGCTGTCACGCACCGGATAATAACTGATCAAACAACACGCGAAAGAATGTGCCAAGATCGACCCGATGTAAAAAATAATTTTGCCTCGTATTTTTTTAAAAATTTATTTATGTAATAAATTTTTTTTTTTGTAACCGGCCTCATTTTCTCTCTCCTCTCAACTCGACAGTCTCTTCCTCCTCCTCCATTCTTTCTCCTCCTCCTCCTCAATTCTTCCTTCTCCTTCTCCTCCCCCTCTGACACCGGTCTCATTTCCTCTCGCCTCTCAACTCGTCTGTCTCTTCCCCCTCCTCCATTTTTCCTCCTCATCCTCCTCCCCCTCTGACACCGGCCTCCTATTTTACCTCCTTCTCTTCATCCGACACCCTCCTCTTCATCCTCCTTAGTATACAGTATCAAAAACCTGTCTTACACCTACACTCTCTTCCTCCTCCTCCTCCATTCTTCGTTCTCCTCCTCTTCCTCCTCCTCCTCCTTCCCCTCTGGCACCGGCCTCATTTCCACTCGCCTCTCAACTAATATGTCTCTTCCTCCTCCTCCATTCTTTCTTCTTCTCCTCCTCCTCCCCCTCTGACACCAGTCTCATTTCCTCTTTCCTCTCAACTCGTCTGTCTCTTCCCCCTCCTCCATTCTTCCTCATCCTCCCCCTCTGACACCGACCTCCTATTTTACCTCCTTCTCTTCATCCGACACCCTCCTCTTCATCCTCCTTAGTATACATTATCACAAACCTGACTTACACTACACCACAGCCGTATTAGTTACTTCCCCGCCGTGAGGACGAGAACTGTATTTCCTCATCTCCCTCTGACACCTGCCTCCCCTCCTGTTTCCTATTCCCCCTCTCCCTAGACTATTCTTTCATCATCTCTTCTTCCACGATATATGTGGACAAAGAGACAAGGGCAAAGACACGTACACAATTTACATATACATACATATGAACAAAGACAACAGAGAACAGAGAGACAAGAACAAAATCACAAATGAATGCAGAGACAAGTACAAAAACATTTAGTAAAAAACCAAAACAACAATTTTGTTTTCTTGTTTATTTTTTATTTTTTTATTTTCACATAAAAAAGAGTTAGACACGTTGCTTGTTTTTTCTGGCCTTCTTCTCTGGAATACAACTGTCTGCGTAGGCTGGTTGGTAGTCTGGTAAATATCTGTCAGTTGGTGTGTAGTCATAGGTTGGCTGTTGGTCTCTCGGCTGGTAGCCTGGTAAATATATGTCACTTGGCGTGTAGTCATAGGCTGGTTGCTGGTCTCCTGTTTGTCGAGCTGATATCTGTGTATTGAAGTCAAAGGGTGTGTCAAACATCTGACTGTCGGGTACATCAAACATCTGGTTGTTGTAGTTTGGTTGAACAACTGGGGAAGCACACGGCCCACTAATGATGACTGGAATGGGTTGAATATCTTGAATACAGTTGGTGACTTGGTTTGGTTGTTTGTTAACTTGACTGAGACGATCAAAGTCAGCGATAATCTCACTATGCATAGCGATTAACTGTTCATATTCTTGACGACTGAGTGTCATCCCTAACTTGGTTGGAAATTTGTTCTGGGTTTCACCAAAAAAGCGACGGATGTGTAACGTGGTCGTTCCTCTGTAGGATGAGACAAACACTGCCTTGACACCGGTACCCACGGGTCTAACGGTCTCACCACCACGAGTCATGTAGACCCAGTTAGCAGGCACGGTCTTGAGTTCAGTAGTCATCTTAGGAATGCGTGACTGTTACCGCCAGCGGGTTTATATATACTAGTGTTTGAGTGTAAATCGGTTTCAGCTGGTTTTAGGTCATGTGTCTCAGGTCAAGGTCATCTTATTTTACGTATCGCGTGACTAAGCGCCCTACTAACCGATCTTTGACCCATTGTTTGTTTGAAAAGGGTTGGAGAATTCGGGTCATGCTCGCCCCACGCCCTTTCAGCATGATGAAATAGATAGCGTAAAGACCGCAGGCATTACTTAATAGTCTTGTAACACACGTGTGTTATACATCAGCGGTCTGTCTGAGTGATGGTCTATAAACTTGAAAAGATCGCTGTGTAAGGGCGGCAGACCAAACGAATCAAAGTACTCACATTTACCTGATCCGTCATAATACATGGCGATCCAGTGGGAACCTGGTTTATCGATGGGGTCAGTGTTTACGACAAACGCCGCTGCACTAGTTCTATCTAGGTGTCTAGGTAACTGATCTCGAGCGCACACTCTGACCTGTAACCGGCACACATACGTATCAGCTAGTAGTATTCTGGTAATCTGGTCTGTGTCCATTACGAGGCGTAATCTGTTAGTACTTGTCTGGTCTTGGAAATTTCAATTATCCCGTCGTGTTCGGCGTAGACGACGACTTGTAATGGTTCTGGGGTGGGTGAGTTAAACTTAAATTCCAGTGTTAAAGGTCCAGTCCTCGGCATCTCAAACTGATCTCCGTCCAGTAAACTAGGACTCAGTTCAAAGGCGTACAGAGTATAACCCTGTTTATGTTGCGTATAGTCAATTTAATTACCGGCGTCTTTACCCACCAGACCCATCGCTAGATTAGTACCAAAAAAGGCTCGTACGTATTGATTATGGTCAAAGTCCATGGTTAAGGGTTTGCTGCTGGCAGATCGACCATCGACAGTTACGTTCAGATAAGTCAGTCCAAAGGTTTGACAATTATAAGGGTTAGCGTTGAAGGTGCCGTTAAAGGCGGTTGATGTAATAAGTCCAATCACGATGCGAGTGGGTGTTTGACTCATAAACAGATTGTCTTGGGTATGAGAAACATACCCCGAGGGATAGCTAATGTTTTTAGCACCACACGCTTGATCGGGAATCTGGCGTTGGTTCTTATCAAGGCTTTCTCGTGGGCGAGAGCGATGCGGGGTTTAGTTTGGCTTTACGAACAACCAGCATGGCATATGTTATAATCGAAGAGTAACCTACCACAACCGTCAGGGGCCAAGAGGTTAAAGGTGGATTTCGATGGAGTCAGCTTAATTTTTACATCCACACCATTTATCATTTAGCGATCTTGCACAAAAATGTCGGCATGCAGTCGACCCATCATATCTATTTCTTGACTCTCACTGGCTAGTTGGCGACGTGTATTTAGTCCTTGTTGTTATCACCTTACGCATCATCGAGAAAATTGGCTGTATCATAGTAATAAAGCGTGGCTGAGAGATGACTTTTTCTTGGCTTCTCCCATGGTTCAGAGTGGCTTCCAGGTAGGCTCTATACGGATATGTGTTTTCACTAGGAGTGATTAGCGTGTCGTTGAGTGAGATGTCCACTTGAGAAAACAGACTGTGCAGGTAATAGTTGACTGGGGAGACGTCGGTCGTGGGTGGTAGATTGTCACCGTTGGGTAATGTGACTTTTGCTCTGACGTGTAAAAACGTGGTAAACAGATCCAGATACTCTTCACTGGTACCAGATATGACAAATTCTATAGGTGCGCCTGGAGCTAGAGACGCGAGTGGATGTATCTCCACACACTGCCCCTCTTCTACCGCCGTTTGCGTGGGTGGTACGCTAAACAGATCCAAACCAGAATGAAGACACTCACAAGAATGAGGGTGAATTAAAGCCATTATGCGAAAATATCCGAATACTTCTTCTTCTTCTTATGAGCTCGACGAGGAGCGGGGGTCATTTTTATACGTTTACTGGGCTTGCCAGGTGGCGCTGCGCGTATTTTTCTTCTAATACCGCAACCCGATTGGCTAACATGGTTGACCGCTCCTTGCAGTAAACGTTGACCGGCTTGTTTGGCATGGTTTTTAAAGGCTTCTCCAACATTCCTACCAGCCAAAGCATCTTGGGCCACTCGGAGACCCGTGCCGACACCTTAGAGGAGTAGAGCCTTACCTCCTGTCTTTAACCACGGTAGAATCGTGGGACTGAGTCCACTGAAGAAACTCCCGATACCACGGCCTCTCTGACTCCGACCACCCACAAACACTGGCATGCCATGATCAGCTTGGGTGCTGTAAAAATCTTCGTACAGTCTGGGATTTCGACGTAACGCTACGTATTTCACCATTATTCTAAGTCTGAATGTTTCCGCGCACGAAAATGTAACGTCAGCACTGAAGTTCCGTTGGCAAATGAGATAGTTGTCCCTGTCTCAGTCGTTAAAAGGATCTCCACCATATCGAAGGAATACCGACTCAATGGTGCATAGTGTGGTTTGTCATAGATGCAAAACACTGAGGCTGAGAGTTGGTTCATAACAGGCACTGTCCTTAGTAGTGGAACCATGGCGTCTCCAACTGGTCTGGAGGTTATGAGGTCGCAGTAGACGTAGACATTTTGCATGTCGTTATTTACGTCTAACGACCCAGCACTTTCAATTATATCTAACAGCTCATGCAACTTGTCGCTAAAGGTAACAGTGGCCCCCGGTTCGATTATCTTCACGATGACCTTCCTTGATGTCTGTTGAAGTGGAATCTAACAAGCATCTTGTCACCCGACTCCTGGTCTTTCATTAGTCGATTCAGCTCCGCTATAAACGCGTCTGGTGAACTGTACAGCCCCGGGGGACACGGCCATTTTATTACTTCTCCTATTGGGTTGGATGTATCTTATCCACACTTCATTCACTATCACATTGCAGTAGTAGTTGGGAAATTGAATTTCGGCCAGACAAACCGCGTAGCGTTGATTCACCTCAATAGTCTGCGGTAACTTGACGAAATAGTGACCTGGAGTATTCATTGGGAAACATTTTCGGTGAAGCATTGCTCGGTAATGTCACGTAGAAACTCGTTAATAATTTAGGGTTCGGTAATAGGTAACCCAGACAACTACTTATTAGAGCAATCCAAAGTTTGCCCTCGGGTGCTTCGACTGCCGCCCTCGAGACAGAGTGATAGTGATTAGCCAATGACAATGTATATAACTATCATCTGACAGAAGAAGACAATCTCTAGCCGCGGTATTCGCTGTCCAAACAGCCACCAGATCGAAGTTATTTCGCTGGGTGAGTTATTTTGTGA
This sequence comes from Cepaea nemoralis, assembly GCA_014155875.1. Classification (NCBI taxonomy): domain Eukaryota; kingdom Metazoa; phylum Mollusca; class Gastropoda; order Stylommatophora; family Helicidae; genus Cepaea; species Cepaea nemoralis. The sequence goes on from JACEFZ010023667.1 coordinate 55,827, forward strand.
GCTAGATTTCCATGGTTCTTCCATTAGTTTCGGTATCTGGTTAGGTTTGAAACCCAACTGTTGAATGACGAATTATACTCGAACCACTTTACTAAATACTCTTTACCACCCACCTCTCCTGAGTCTTTCTTGTGAGATTGATTCGATCTGATACACTTTGTTTATCTCAGACTGCTTGAATCTCTTCTCGGTAGAATGAACCTTGAAGTTCCGAATCGTCTTTTAACACATATGTCACAGGACTGGGTCTAGTTTATACGATGACGGAAAAAATTTCTTCTGTCCACGCGGGCATATATCCCTTTTCAAAAGGCTATTTGGGTTTGAGCCAGTCTTGACTCGGTCCCTTCTGTAAAATGGACTTTTCGTGATGCTACTGTCTTCTGATCAGCTTACTTATTCACGTCCAACTTAGCGTAGTGTATTGGTCTTGGTGAAATACCGCACATTTTTTCTTTAAGGGTTCGATGAATCTTTCCACTATCGCTGCTTTAAACGTCCTTCAGTTCTCAGGTCGTAAAGAAATGCACACCTTGGTCTTTTCAGAAATTTTAAAATGATCCGGTTGACAATATTCTGATCCCTTTGTCGGTCTGAAATTAATCGGTTGTCTATCGGCAAAGATTTTACTCCACTGCCTCCGACTAAGCTCTTTGTCCCGTCTTCTTCTTGATCGGGATGGAACAAGCATATTTTACTAAACACATCGAGGACACGTCACTATGTACGACATCCCATCGTTGTATCTTTGTAAGTAGTCTCATCATCTATCAAGTCGGCTTGAAACTGTTGATTTATACCAACCCGGTTATGGTCTGACGTCTCTGAAAACGACGACACGGATCGGTTTATGTAGAGTTATAACGTAGTCCCTGATGTCGTAACCTAAGTCCTCTATATTTTTAGCATTCAGTTTAGTGTTTCGTTTTTAAGGCGGCTGGCCCCACATTAGGCTCCGGGGTTTCTGAGGATCGTAGTAATACTTTCTTATTGGCGCGGCCATTTTTCCCACTTGGGTGTGGGATATCCTACTCTTCTTTTTGTGTCGCCTAAGTCTGTAAGGGCGGTGTTGTCTCGACTATCTTAGGCTCGACTATTTGACTACTGGTGCTTCTTGAATAGGTGTCGGTTGACTTGGAGTCTCGACTACTGTGCTGGTAAAAGACTGACTTCCGGTGTTTGTTCCTGATATCCACTTTGCTAAAGGCTTTTGTCTGTATTGCTCAAGTCGATTCAGATACCGCTGCAAGGTTGTTGATACACTCGCGCTTCTCCCGCGGTGGTAGATCTTCGGTTTCCCGGACTTGTTGCATTTGCTGATCCAGGTCACGCAGGTTATCAGTTAGTGTGTCGGTGGTACATAGGGTGTTCCAACAGCGGGGGTCGATCAGGATTCATTTTCATCATTACAAACCCACGACACCTTTCAACACGTTTAGAATAGGACCTAATAAAGCGCCTATGAATCCATATTTTTGCAAAGATCTGTTTCCGTTTCTTGATAGACGTTGTCTGACCCGGTAAGGACTCTCAGACTGTTTGTGTCGCCGCAGGCGCCGCTCTTCTGAGCCAGGTGTCAGTGGAACATTACCTTTTAATACATTGTGACAGCACTCGCAATTGATTGGACGAGGTCCGGGGATGCTGTTTTAATTACGGCTTTTACGGCAGTTGGTTCGCCTGCCCAGAAACCGCAACATGGCCCCGTGACGTTTCACTCGCTGGACATATTATTTAGGGACGTAGACGACTTGACGCTGATCGGGAAAATACTGCTTCTTAAACGGAGCTGATCCGGTGTTTCCTGTCGAACGTCAAAGAGCAAATACCCGTGTGGAGCCGAGTGTGGCGTCTTTAAAACTCTCTTGGACATATGACACGCGGCGCTGGGTACATCTGTTTAGCCAGATTGGTAATCTGCGATCCGTCTCGAGGGTTCTTAAATACACTAGGTAATGCGATTTCAAACTGATGGTTCTTGTTTCTTTATTCTTACCAAAGAGGTTCTGGACTATATACATAACGCTGAGGTTGCGATGATGACTACCCTTAGTAAATAGTTTAGTCACTCTATTATCTGTCTTGGACATTAGATCATCTATCACCACTTGTCGACGTCTATCTCGTGTCCATTTTTCCATATCCGGTAGACCTTCGTTTAAACGGGACACCCTTCATAGTCTCATACATGGGTTGCCATTCTCCGTAGCACCATATAACTTCCTCTGGCATCGGGTCGACCATGTCTGGAAATGATCCAGAAACTTTTTCACAAAGACGGATTTTTCCACTCCCCGTTGGCCCCGCAATCAAAACTGTAAAAGGATGTTTCCATCTAGGATCCATGACTAATAATAAACACCTACCCATCCACGTCACATATTTTATTGGCACTCGAACCCGCCCCGCCCGCGCACGCACACCCGATCACCCGCCCGCTTTCCCACGCTTTCACCCCGCCCGCCTACGTTACGATCACCCGCCCCTTCCACAACCCGCGCACCACCTCAATCCCGATATCGACCACTACGAATCCACCAACCCTACCGCTAACAATGAAGCGCCATTTTTTATTTCCCCCACCCCACCACATCTTTTAATCTTCCCCCACCATCAACTACTACAACTAACAATAGCCGCCATCTTTAAATCACAAAACAAAAAAAGAAATGAGTTTTGTCCCCTTTGACTCCGCATCCGCAATGCGGAGTCGATTTCGGGCGGATTGCTGTGACGTCACATAGAGCTATATAAGAAAATATTGCGGAGTTGAATCCGCATTTGGGGGTGGCAAAATCTCCTACTATACTACTGTTATTTGAAAAAAGACCGAGCCACGTGGGATAAAACCCGGTACAGTAAAGTCGATCATTTTTGCTGTTTAAACCCTTAACCCCCCTCATTTTTTTCCCTTTAAAAACAACTACCAGCAAAAACTACCTATTTACCTATCAAATTTCCTATCTTCTATTTTCCTACCCCACCTATATGTACCTAACCCATCTATCTACCTACCTAACTACCCACCTATTACCTACCTATGTTTGTGTGTATATGGTGCATGCAGAGAATGCGAGAGAGTGTATATTTTTGGGGTTTTTGGGGTGTGATAACTGTGAGAGTTTGCGCAAATGATGTAAGTATGTATGCACGCGCGCGCGCGCGTGTGTGTGTGTATGTGAATGTGTGTGTATAAGCGTGTCTGCCTGTCTCATATCATGGTAATATGCATTGTTTATTTTTACAAAAAACCATTTTTACAATAATTTTTTTTCTATGTGAAAGTAACTGCACAATTGATAAACGAAAGATGAGTTTTTTGGGAAAAAGGGCCCATGTAGGACGGGCCTGCGTGCCCAATTTGTGACCCTTTGAAAATAAAGTTCGTTCTACCTACCTACCTACCTACCTACCTACCTACCTACCTACCTACATACCTACCTACCTACCTCTATCTATCTATCTATCTATCTATCTATCTATCTATCTATCTATCTATCTATCTATCTATCTATCTATCTATCTATCTATCTGTCTCTCTGTCTGTCTATCTATCTATCTATCTATCTACCTACCTACCTACCTTCCTTCTTACCTACCAACCTACCTACCTAAATATCTTCCTACCTACCTACCTAACTATATACCTACCTAGCTACCTGCCTACCTACATAACTACCTACCTACCACCCTACATATCTACCTATCTATATATCTACTTATCTACCTACCTACCTACCTATTTACATACGTACCTACCTATCTACCTCTATCTATGCGCCTGTCTGTCTACCTAACTACCTGCCTACCTACATAACTACCTACCAACCTACATGTCTACCTACCTACCTATCTATATATCTACTTATCTACCTACCTCTCTATCTATGCGCCTGTTAGTCTGTCTGTCTGTCTGTCCATCCACCCACCCACCCATCTACCTGCCTGTCTGTCTACCTAATTACCTACATATCTATCTATCTTTCCATACATCCATTCATACATCCATCCATCCAGCTATCCTGACTGTCTGTCTGTCTATGCATCTATCTATCTATGTATCTGTCTGATATCTGTTTGTTCGTTCTGTATGTCTGTGTATCTATCTATCTGTTCGTTCTGTCTGTCTATGTATCTATCTATCTATGTATATGTCTGTCCGTCCATAGAATAATGACCATCTCTCACTGAAGTCAATCTTTAAGACAGCCTTACCCAGGAGCCCAAGGGGAGACAACAACAGCAGGACCACCTATCAGTCATTGGCCTGTCGGTGTCCTTTCCCGCGTACGATAATTTTTGCAATCTCCCAGGGAGAAGCAGACGTGTATTTCACAGTCATTAAGTCTTGATCAGCAGACGACAGTGGCTGATTTACCCTGGAAAATCGCGCCTTTCCCCAATTGGAATGTCTCCTGCCAAATGTCTTGATCTATTAGAGCAGTGTTATTTCGCTTTAGCAATTCTCCAACTCGTGATTGTTTTTGTTTTTTCTTTCTATTTATTCTTTTGGAAATGAGAAGGAATGAAATGGAAGACGCACAAACAGAAGTTAAAAGCACAAGAGGTCAAGCAAAAGTTGCGTTTAAGAAAATGAAAAGTTGTGTATGCAATAAATCACTGTCATTGAATATCAAATACAGAGTGCTGAAAATAGTCTGTTTTGGTGTATGGCAGTGAACCGTGGAATTAATGAACACATTAAGAAGAGCTTGGAAGCAACGGAGATGTGGTTCCTGAAACGAATGGTGCGAATATACTGAACTGCTAGAGTAAATATCATTGATTGCCCGGAAAAGGCTAATGAAAGCGACAAATAGCATTTTTTTAGTCATGTGATGAGAAGAGAGGCGTTGGGAAACATCGCGACAACTGGAAAGATCAGTGGGAAAAGAGGCAGAGATAGATCAAGAGAGATGATGCTGGATGGACTGAGATAGTGGCATGGAGGGATACCATCAGCAGAGTTGATCCAGAACACCGTATCCGAAATCTGAGGAGAGCCAGGAACGCACATCCCCACTGGCAAGCCACATACATCTTGGTTGCCAGGAACGCACATCCCCACTGGCAAGCCACATACATCTTGGTTGCCAGGAACGCACATCCCCACTGGCAAGCCACATACATCTTGGTTGCCAGGAACGCACATCCCCACTGGCAAGCCACATACATCTTGGTTGCCAGGAACGCACATCCCCACTGGCAAGCCACATACATCTTGGTTGCCAGGAACGCACATCCCCACTGGCAAGCCACATACATCTTGGTTGCCAGGAACCGCACACCCCACTGGCAAGCCACATACATCTTGGTTGCCAGGAACGCACATCCCCACTGGCAAGCCACATACATCTTGGTTGCCAGGAACGCACATCCCCACTGGCAAGCCACATACATCTTGGTTGCCAGGAACGCACATCCCCACTGGCAAGCCACATACATCTTGGTTGCCAGGAACGCACATCCCCACTGGCAAGCCACATACATCCATTATGATGGCATGGTAGTATATGCTCTTGGTTGCTAAAATTGTGATCGAGGCTTAGTTGCCAGTCGTGGCAGGAAACCCTCCCCACCCCTACCTCAACACCCTTCTCTTTTTTCCCCAAACTCCACGGGCTAATCCAGAGGTCTTTGGTGGACCCAATCTTGAAGAATGACCGCTGGAAACATTTAAGAAATATCTTGAAATCATTTACGAAGAAACGACGCCGAGGATGGGAACTGGTCACTCATCCACATTCGCGCCAAACTACACAGATGTGTAGGCTTTCTTATCTTTTGTTAATATAAAATATAAATATATTCAGTGAATCGATGTCGTTGTATCATATGCCAGGCTCTCCTGCACTAAATGCCGTCCATTAACTTTCGCGATGATCAATTGTTGCACCTCCCATTCACCTGGAGTGCTGTGTTCAGCGCAGCCTACTGGCCAATCCCAGCACTTCCAGTCCAATGTAATTATGACTCAGCACATGTCAGACTTTATCTTTGGCATTCTGACCAAAATGCCAAATGAGAGAAAATCCACATGTAGTTGATAGCAACGTTATTCAAACGATATGCACCATTTACAAAAGATCATTTACAACAAAGAGCATCTGCCACGAGAGCAAGTGGACGCTCGAGAAGAAAATGGATTGACGACATCAAAGACATTGTACAGTCACACGGAATGACACTATCCAGTGCCACCCATCGGGCGCTGGAGCGCCAATTATTATTCCTCCCCACGCCGCTTGACGCAAAAGTGGAAGTTGATGATGATGATGATAAAAGCCGTGTTACATTGACCGGGACTCTGCTTCTAACAAATATGTCACGGCAGTTTAATCACGCCTGTAAGCAACAACTGGGTCTTCATGAAAGATCTGCTGAATGTCCAGAACAGAGCAGAGGATGTTGACCTGGCTATTGAGGATGACGATTTTGTAAGCAGTTAGCTGTAGAAGTGCCATGAGATTAATCGTCTTAAGCCACTTCCTGTTTCTGTCATGGCTTATATATCGCTGGCAAGTTGTCACTGTGTTATGATACAACATGTGAGCTATCATTTTAACAACTTTTAAGTCATAATTATGACACAACCTTACTTCCCAATTTTCGCTATCCATGTTTGATTGATCAAAATTGGCTTTTTGTTTGGTACTGAATCTGTTAAGTTATGGTGGTTGGTAGGCAAGCACTGAATCAGGTTGTTAGGGTGGTTGGTGGGCAGGCGCTGAATCTGTTAAGTTGTTATGGAGGTTGGTGGACAGGAACTGAATCTGTTATTAGAGTGGTTGAGGTGAACGCATTAAAGACAAACAACTAACACTAGGCATAACAACTTCTATCCCGGAGAAGCTATTATTACTAAGTACCGCCAACATAATATTCAATTTTCTAAAGAAAAAGTCATACCTCCAAATTGACGGTGTGGCCATGGGGAGTCCTCTTGGTCCTATTCAGCGGACATCATTATGGCACATTTAGAAGAAAAGAGATCCTGAGACATTAAAAACTTGGTCTTCTACCGTCGTTATGTGGACGATATAATAATTATCAACTCAGACGAGCTACAAGCAACATCGTTCCAGGCCATAATGAACCAGACGCATAACACATCTCTGACTGTGGAACACAAACACAACGAAGCGTTGCCGTTCCTAGATATTCTAATGAGACATAGAACTAGAAAGTCGAATAGGGGCCTTGGAGATGTTGATATACAGAAGAATATATTGTATTTCGTGGAAACAAAAACAATCAAATACAGAGGTTCTATAACAACTGGGAATGAAAGAAAGTTGGCAAAAGAAATAAAAATGAGGCAAGTGAAATATGTTGGCCACGTTAAAAGACATAACACTCATAAAACAATACTGGAGGGCAAGGCTGAGGGCAAGCAAGCAAGAGGCAGACAACGATACAAATGGGAAGATAACATCAAGAGATGGACGAACATCAATCTGACAGAATATACAATCAAGGTGAGAGATAGACAGTGTTGGACATCTATTGCAGCCAACCTTCATTGTGGATACGGCACCTGATTTATTATTGAATAAGGCGTAGAACAGAGGCAAAATTCAAAGATCGGTGTATCGCAAAGACCGTAGCGTGGACTGGCCAATACTTACATTTCTAGAGCTTCGTACCCGTCCAGGAGCCAGAGCCGACATGAGGTTTCACGCCCCCGTGTGTCATTGTGATCACCGCCTCTGTTGATGGCTCTGGTCAGAATCAAATGCAGATAAACTAAACTTTGATCTTAGTCAAAAGGCCGAGGAACGATAACCCCGTGACCGAATCGTTCTTGTCCGTAGGAGGTAATTTCGATTATACCATTACCCCTACCCTGTTCAACCTCATAAGAGAAATTATATTATGGTCCATCCTTGGCTCAGATAAATAATCACGCAGCTGAGTCAGCTACTATAGTGTGTTTTTTTTTGGGTTGCCTCAATATAAAATTCAATATCTCAGTAACGAACTGAGGTAAAATGATGAGATTTAGTATATAACGTTATCATTATGTCCACCCAACAAAATAATTTTTGTTCTGGAGATTTTACAGCAGATTTCAAAGTTAGCTTATATACGGTATATTAATTATGACTTAAAGATTACGTCCATGATTTTAACAGTTTTACAGCTTCACAAAGACTCGACGCACACTATTCAAAATTTTCACGTGACTTTCGTTTTGAAACAAACAGCGCGAATATTCAGAGGCGTCTCCAAATGTGGGTTCTTTCATGAAACGTGATTATATAAATAAACTAGCTGACAAGGCCCGGTTTCTGGCGGGAATCAATCAATCTATCTATCTATCTGTCTGTCTGCCTGCCGGCCCACCGACATCTATCTATCTATCCGTCCGTCCGTCTGTCTGTCTATCTAATCTATATGTCTGTCTGTCTGCATGCCGGCCCACCCACCCACCCACCGACCGACAGATATCTATCTATCTATCTGTCTGTCTGCCTGCCTATCTATCTGTCTGTCTATCTAATCTATATGTCTGCCTGCCTGCCGGCCCACCCACCCACCGACCGACCGACAGATATCTATCTATCTAACTGTCTGCCTGCCTATCTATCTATCTGTCTATCTATCCATCTGTCTATCTATCTATCTATCTGTCTGTCTATCTATCTATCTGCCTGCCTGCCGGCCCGACCACCCACCCACCGACAGACCGACCGACCTACCGATATCTATCTATCTGTCTGTCTGCCTGCCCACCCACCGACCGACCGACATCTATCTATCTGTCTGCCTGCCGGCCGGCCCACCAACAGATATCTATCCATCTATCTATCTGTCTGCCTACCTGCCTGCCGACGCACCCACCGACCGACCGACCGAGCCAGCCAGCCACCTATCTTTCTGCCTACCTACCTACCTATCTACTTTTCTGTCTGTCTGTCCGGGCCACGTCATTCATTTTATTCGGAGACTCCCGAGGGTTGTCGCTGGAGCTACGGAGTTCGTGCTTTGTGCGACGCTTTCCGCGCTGCGGAAAGAAACTGATCCATATGGGATAAAAACCCGGTGCAATGCAGCCAATTCTGTCGATTGTAAGCTACTTATTTGATTGCACCCACTCCCATACGAATCCAGATACGCCTTTGTTTGTCATCGGAATTTGCAGGTCCTCATTACCGTAAACATAACTTTTTTAGCAAGAAATCACTAGTTGTTAAGCAAAACATCAAAGGAATGATGCCGCTTTCAATGATTTAAGTTGTTTTTGGACCTATCAAAGACATATTCTTTGGGTGGGGGTAAATATAAGACGGCTGGAAAAATTTCATAACGATGCGACAGACAGTTTTCAAAATAATTGATCTTGAATGACGGCATAAATTTCCGGACAGACTATAACAGAATATTAGTTTCATTTTTTAAAATAAGGGCTCGCGGTTCCCCAGGGTTGAAAACCGCCCCAGCAGGTCCCCACGTTCCCGTGTGTCATTCGAATGACGCCTCTGCTGGTAACCCTAGCAACATCAAGTGGAGATACTACACTGGTCTTAGCCAAAAGGCCGAGAAGGATATTAATTTGAAGGTGATTGTTGTCATAAGAGATCCACTGGCTTTAATTGTAATCCCTTCCTTCTGATTGCAATGTACATGTGAAAAAATGTATATCCACTCATTATTTTACAACTGATTTTCTGATTCTTCATTTAATTTGTTTAATTGCCATTAGTAATATTCAATTGCCGGCTTCGTGGCTTAGAGGTTAGCGACTTTTCTCCGTAATCTCGTAGGTAACGTGATGACGGTGAGAATCAGCATGGTTCGAATCGCATCGGTAACTTACAGGATATGTGAGCCGGCCGCTCAGAAAGCAAAGGCAAACTACTGAGCGTAATCTTGCCAAGACATCAACATACAGCTGAAAGATGCTGGTGTTGACAGCGATGTCCTGTAAAGGATATGCAACAACAAAAAAATAAATAAATAAATATTCAATTGCCGGTTTCCCTGGCGAAGGTGTTAACGACTTTCTCCGCAATCCCGTATATCCACATAGGGGAACACAGCTGCGCGAGATTCGGTGGCGAATCGCGTCGCGTTGGTTACTTACGGGGGTATGTGAGCCAGTCACCCAGAAAGCAATGGCAAACTACTGAGCGGAATTTTGACAACAACAGCGGTAAAATGCTGGTGTTCACAGCGGGGATATGGAAAGGGCATTCAATTGCTAAGGTGCACAATGTATTAAAGTACTTTTTATAACTTCATACAAAGAGAAATGAATTATTTGAACACTTAAAAAATGTTCTAACGAAACCCGTTAAATTTTACAGAAAACATTTCAAAACATAAATCTGCTTATGGACTTACTTCCCCTGAACAATGGAATGCTTCTAATACTCCTTATTACTTCCCCTGAGAAGCGTAATTCTTCTAATTCTCCTTATTACTTCCCCTGAACAACGTAATGTTTATCTCTCTTGAATTATTTTTATTCTATTTTGTGTAAGACCAGCGGCTGTCTTATATTTCATCGAGTGGCAAAATACGGCGAGCAAAAGTAGGTAGATGATTTGATAAACTCACTGATAAAAAAGAATCGACATCAATGTATTCCGGACATACCTGTCTACCTCCCCTGGCAGATGTCAGGAGTGGAGGGAAACTTGCTTATTCATTCCATCATTGTGTAGCAGGCCCTTGCAGAGCATCGCTCTTATCATGGCTCAACATATCTACATCTGAGGCAACCCACATGAGCGAGATCTACATCTGATGCAACCCACACAGCAACAAAATCTACATCTGATGCAACCCACACAGCAACAAAATCTACATCTGAGGCAACCCATACAGCAACACAATCTAAATCTGAGGCAACCCATACAGCAACACAATCTAAATCTGAGGCAACCCATACAGCAATATAATCTAAATCTGAGGCAACCCATACAGCAACACAATCTAAATCTGAGGCAACCCATACAGCAACACAATCTAAATCTGAGGCAACCCATACAGCAACACAATCTAAATCTGAGGCAACCCATACAGCAACACAATCTAAATCTGAGGCAACCCATACAGCAATATAATCTAAATCTAAGGTAACCTATATGGCAGCAAGATCTACATCTGAGGTACCCCACAAAGCAATAAGATCTATATTTGAGCCAATCCACACATAAAAAAAATCTACATCTGAGGAAACCCACACGACAGTGAGATCTATATCTGAGGTAACCCACATGACAGCAAGATATACATCTGAGGTAACCCACATGCCAGTGAGATCTACATCTGAAGTAACCTACATGAGTGTAAAATCTACATCTGAGGTAACTCACATGACAGTGAGATCTACATCTGAGCTAACCCACATGCCAGTGAGATCTAAATGAGGTAACCTACATAAGAGTGAAATCTACATCCGGGGTAACCCACATGACAGTGAGGTCTACATATGAGGTAACCCACATGACAGCAAGATATACATCTGTGGTAACCTACATGACAGTGAGATCTACATCTCAGTTAACCCACACGACAGCAAGTTATAAATCTGAGGTAACCCACATAAAAGCAAGATATACATCTGAGGTAACCCACATGACAGCAAGATATATATATATATATATATATATATATATATATATATATATATATATATATATATATATATATACTATATATATATATCTGAGGTAACCTAATGAGAGTGAGATATGCATCTCAGGTAACCAACATGACAGTGAGATCTTCTGAGGTAACCCACATGAGTGAGATATATATCTGAGGTAACAAACACAACGAGATCTATATTTGAGCCAACCCACAAAGCAAAAAAATCTACATCTGAGGAAACCCACATGACAGTGAGATCTATATTTGAGCCAACCCACAAAGCAAAAAAATCTACATCTGAGGGACCCCACATGACAGGAAGATATACATCTGAGGGACTCCACATGACAGCAAGATATACATCTGAGGGACCCCACATGACAGCAAGATATACATCTGAGGGACCCCACATGACAGCAAGATATACATCTGAGGGACCCCACATGACAGCAAGATATTACATACACACATTGGCACCTTGCCATCTGAAGTTTGTGCTTTAAAAAGGCATAACTTTTACTTATGACGGTAGCAAATGTTACTGATAAGGCCAATTTGCACTGTAAATATCCGTTCACAGTGGGTGAATGTGAACACGTGGTCATTTCCATCATCATGCACCATCTTACATCTCACACGCTCGGTGTGTGACTTATCTGCAATACTTTTCTCCTTTGTCTTTATTCCATTTCTGATGTTTGCCCTCCATGCAACACATTCAGCGGCGACTTGCTCCCAGTGTGCATTATCAATGCCTGTATCAATCATGTCCCGCTTACACACATCTTTGTATCATAGTAGAGGCTGACCCTGAGATCTCTTAACCATCTGTAATTCACCAAAAAAGATGTCCTTTGGTATTCTACCATCATCCATCCTCCTAAGATTTCCTATCCATCTAAGTCTACGAAGACTGCGCATGGAATAAACTGTCACACAACCTGATCTTTCCAATACTTCAGTATTTGTGATTTTGTCTTGCCACTTAATACCAAGAATTCTTTGCAGACATTGCATATGAAAGCTGTTTAAACGTTTCTCTTGGTGTAAATTGTCCAGGTTTCACTGCCATAAAGAAGAGTACTAAGGACACAGGTTTGATAGACAAGGACTTTTGTTTTGGCAGTAAGCTTCCTGTTCTCCCACTCTTTTTCTTAACCTGTTCACTGTTGTTGCTGCCTTACCAATCCGGATGTTGATTTCCTGATCTAGGGATAATTTGCTATTTACCACTGATCCTAGATATGTAAAATTAGCAAGCTATACATCTGAGGTAACCCACATGACAGTGAGATCTACATCCAAGCTAACCCACATGGCAGTGAGATCTAAATGAGCTAACCTACATGAGAGTGAAATCTACATCCGAGGTAACCCACGTGACAGTGAGATCTACATCTGAGGTAACAAACATGATAGCAAGATATAAATCTGAGGTAACCTATATGAAAGTGAGATCTAAATCTGAGCTAACCCACATGACAGTGAGATTTACATCTGAGACAACTTACATGACAATGAGATCTACATCTAAGGTAACCCACACGACAGCAAGATAATACATCTGAGGTAACCCACATGACAGTGAGATCTACAGTTAGTTAGTTAGTCGCGGTTCCAACTTCACGGCAACGGGTCGTCCCCATATTGCTCCGTTCCTGTGCCAGTGAATATCACACAAAATGCTCCTCACTGCCCTATGTGAACAATGGAGTAGACAGGAGTGTCGGCAAGCCAACAGCCCGCACAGGTACACTGTGCATAATGTCGCCGCCAGAATGCCAACACAAAAGTCCTCCACGAAAAATACAGTTCATCGATGATGGAAACGGCAGTCACCAGAAAGACTACATTGACCCGAGATTTATCCCATATCGCTCGGTCTCTTTCCTCAGGGCGACCCACCGAAAGCGCAGCACAAAGCACGAACTCCGTAGCTACAGCGCCGACTCCCAGGAGTCTCCTGAAAAAAGTACTCGTGAACCGAAAAGGCAAACCAGTCAATCCAGCAACAGCCGGCCGCCATCGTTCCGAACACGTAGTTCACGCTAAAAACTACCGCGGACCGATGCAAAAGCATTCCATGCGAAATTCACAGCTCACAGTGTCGCGCCACGCACTCACTCAGTAGCAGGGCGACAGAACCATAGCCTCCTTAGTCGCCTCTTACAATGTGCATGGTAGGCAACAGTGATACTATTCTTTGCTCCCCGAGATCCTCCTAGCGAGATCTACATCTGAGGTAACCCACATGACAGCAAGATATACATCTGAGGTATCCCACATGACAGCAAGATATACATCTGAGCTAACCCACACGGCAATAAAAACTACATCTGAGGTAACCCACATGATGGCGAGATCTACATCAGATTTACCTTGCCACAAGGCAAGGGTACTGAATTACACCTAGTCTGTTTTCTGTATGGGGTTACAGACGCAGTTCGGAATCCCACATACCCGCGTTCGAAACACAGCTGTGCTCGATTTGGCAGCAGACCATGTTGGACCTTTACGAAATGGTACGGGTACCGGTTATTCAGAAAGCAATGGCAAACTACTGAACGTAAACTTGCTAAGACATAACAGCAAATAAAGCTAGTGTTGACTGCAACGTCTTGAAAAGGACATGCAACTAACTTTTAAAACTTTTTTTTTTGGTAGCCCATTGCAAGTCAAATGGTTTGGCCATGCAAGTAGGTTACCATTCAACAGCATACCACAACAAGCAATGATGTACAGACCAGATGGAAACAGAGGAAGAGGCCGACCACATAAACGTTGATTGGAGGGAATAGCAGAGTCCATGGAAATATTGATACATGAAGCCCATAATCGAGCACTCTCAGGATGTTTATACTTCACCTCGACACTGTAAGGTACAAGAGGAACATGATGAGATGAGATCAGATGAGATTGCCTTGTAAGAGTCCACATATTGTCAGCACCTGAGTTCTTCCAGATACTAATCTAGTCACAGAATACTAAATGAAGTTGAGTATACAGACCCATGGTAAATACTCCCATATAGATGTGTGAAACTATGAGACTTCATATATGCTAGGTCATAGAAATATACTACCATGACATCTGTACAAGACAATTTCAAACATAAAATACATTTTAGAACACAAAATGATTGGTAAGTCAGTCTTTAATCTGTTGAAACTTTCATCACTGTCATAAACATGCACATGAAATGCAATTTAAAAAAAACGAAGCCACTGCGCTGGGAAAGACAGAAAAACTTACACAACAAAAGAAATGTCAGATGGTAACAAATCAGGATAGGATACGAAACAGATGCACGACCATCTAATTCTGCTTGTCACCGCAATCAGCATTCATCTTTTCTTGCTGGTAGGCAGCAGTTCTCAACATTGGCAGTACAGACCCACTACGATGGTGAGATTAATCTCTGCTGGACTTAATTAGAATTGATGCAGATCTTTGCAACTGTAGGTGTGTTTCTATGGTGGCAGTCAGAGTGTGGTACAGAAGGTAAGGGATGGTAAACCAAAGTAATTTTGGAACCAGCATTCTAACCAATAATTGAGGCCCAGCCTTAATAGTATGCCTTAGCCCTGATTCAAGTGCTTTGCTAAGATCCCCTTGTCCAACAAGCCTTCCATCCTTAAACACTATAATCCTAACACTGTTAGTTCTGTTACCAGTCATTACAGAAACATTTAAGGTAAAGGACCTTGTGTCCATATTGTGCTAGATTCTTATTTTGCTCAACCAATGAAACTCAAGTCATGTGGTCGGGATTAGCCAGTTACCTTATCTACCATGTTATGGCTGGGTCGACCCCACAACAAAATAATTCCACCCCGAAAGGATTAGAACCAAGATCACCAGTTGACAGGTGAATGCACAAGCCACTATGCTACCATTAGCTCCTAGCTTATAAATACAGACTTAAAATCTGAATAGCTAGCTATACAAGTGACTCATGAGAAAAAATAACAAGTGTAAGAATGACAGATCACATGTTTTCACAAGTGGACACAATTAGTCCAAACAGATGACAATACAGTACAATACATGGAACCAGAGAATACACAACACAGTGACAACTTTTAAACCAAGACTTCAAATAATGAATCTTCTAGAAAACCGATGCAACACACACACAGTCAAACATCAACAGGTTAAGACACAGAAGCCAGATAGTCCTTGATCTCTGATGGTGACAGTCGCCGAAAACCTGTCTCATCACAGATGCCAATCTCAATGTTGTCCTCTGTCATCTGACCTTCAAAGCTTTCCTTCAAGGTTAAAATGGCAGTGTGTACAGCATCCTCCAGCTCAAGAGTATCGCTGTACCTGGACAACAGCAAACACAAATCAGAATGTTTCAAATGTGCATCACAGGTAATATCCTAATGAGTATCATTAATGCTTCTGGAGAATGCAGTTGGCCAATGCTCAATGGAAAGATACAATGTAGAGAACTGCAGATTAATCAGCACAAGGGCTTCTTCCTGGAAGCAACAGGAATATCCTGGAACTGCTATATTTACTGTGTTCATCATGATGACACAGGCCAACACATCTTTACATAGATAAACTACAATCTCTTCTCCCAGAGCCCAGGTGAAACATCTCTTTACATAGATAAACTACAATCTCTTCTCCCAGAGCCCAGGTGAAACATCTTTACATAGATAAACTACAATCTCTTCTCCCAGAGCCCAGGTGAAACATCATCTTTACATAGATAAACTACAATCTCTTCTCCCAGAGCCCAATCAAATATCTACTACAATCTCTTCTCCCAGAGCCCAGGTGAAACATCTTTACATAGATAAACTACAATCTCTTCTCCCAGGTGAAACATATTTACATAGATAAACTACAATCTCTTCCCCAAGAGCCAAGGTGAAACATCTTTACATAGATAAAACCATAATCTCCAGCTATAAAATCATCAACTCACTCTATGGGTCTTCTCAACCAGATACAACAATCATCAACCCACCCCATGGCTCTCTCAACCCGATACAACAATCATTCAACCCACCCCATGGGTCTCTCAACCAGATACCACAATCATCAACCCATCCCATGGGTCTCTCAACCAGATACAACAATCATCAACCCACCCCATGGGTCTCTCAACCAGATACAACAATCATCAACCCACCCCATGGCTCTCTCAACCAGATACCACAATCATCAACCCACCCCATGGCTCTCTCAATCAGATACCACAATCATCAACCCACCCCATGGGTCTCTCAACCAGATACAACAATCATCAACCCACCCCATGGCTCTCTCAACCAGATACAACAATCATCAACCCACCCCATGGCTCTCTCAACCAGATACCACAATCATCAACCCACCCCATGGCTCTCTCAACCAGATACCACAATCATCAACCCACCCCATGGCTCTCTCAACCAGATACCACAATCATCAACCCACTCCACGGGTCTCTCAACCAGATACAACAATCATCAGCCCACCCCACAGGTCTCTCAACCAGATACAACAATCATCAACCCACCCCACAGGTCTCTCAACCAGATACAACAATCATCAGCTCACCCCATGGGTTTCTCAACCAGATACAACAATCATCAGCTCACCCCATGGGTCTCTCAACCAGATACAACAATCATCAGCTCACCCCTGGGTCTCTCAACCAGATACAACAATCATAAGCCCACACCACAGGTCTCTCAACAAGATACAACAATCATCAACCCACACCACAGGTCTCTCAACCAGATACAACAATCATTTACAGTTGAATGGCACTGGCCTACCAACAGCTAATAACTAAGCAGCACTAAGATTTACGACCCTTATTTTAGCAGAGCTCACTATATCTAGTTACACAACTTAAGAGTCCACATGTCAGACTTCAGTATGTGTTTGTGTCCAAGTTTTTTCAAAACATGCACAACTTGTACACAAGACCTCCTGTTTGCCACCCTTATCTGAGAAGACAATGTATCTTATCCCACTACCCAAGAATTCAGGGGGCTGTGTGATATCAGAAACCAATGGAAAAGTTAAAGTAAAGGAGACCACAAGGCATCTGGGTAGATGGTGACAGACCAATATTTCTCTACCAATCGGCACTCAATCAGTCATGTGATCAATATCTTGGTGATAGACCAATATTTCCCTACCAATCGGCACTCAATCGATCATGTGATCAATATCTTGCCAGCCACATTTACTTCTATTTCCAGACACTCATGTTAGACTGGACCTGGGAACTGAGAGCAATTTTTTAAAATCTACACCTCGAGGGGGATTTGAACACATGCCCACTGAACAACTGCAGCTGCTAGAAACCAATGGTTCTGGTTAATGAGGGTCTCCATAGCCAGATGCTCAAGCCACTTCCTCGCACTACAAAGGTCGTGGGTTCATTATTGGACTGCATCATTCAGATCTTAATGGCATTAAGAAAACACAAACATATTTCAACCCTACCGTCTGCTCACTCACTGACTACAGATGAGTGCCCTCTGTCCTGTTATTCTCCAGGCGAGAACAAACAAACAATTTACAAACCTTTTTTCCAAAAATGTTTTCCCGTTGACGTGATTTCTTCCCATAGCTGTGGCCTTCCATGCAAAATGTGCTCCCTTTAAAAGTAAAGAAAATGTATACATGTAGATTTTGTACCAGATTATTTTTTGGGGGCAGATCTTAGTTAGGCAATCACTTTCTCTCTCTCTCTCTCTGTCTGTATGGTTGCATACATGAGTGTATATGTGTAAGAGAAAGAGAGAAAAACATTTTTGTATGAATGGTTGACTGAATCCTCTTGAAAGCCTGTGAGTTTTACCAGCCGAAGCCTGAAGCAGTAACATTCCTGTTTTTCAAGCCTGGAAAAGATCTTGCATCTTTCGCAGTGATGCTAGGTGTGGAGATTTCTTGACCCAGTACCATTTCCTGTGGACTTGCAGAACTCTTATTTCCCTCTCCAAGCCCAGAAACTAAAAGAACATGCAAGACTGGATCTGGAACTTCACATACGCGGAGAAGCATTTTAGGTTGTAACCAGGTCAGGATTGCTGAGATGAGACCTGGGTTGGAATTGTTTCCTCACAGGTTTTAGGTATCTCATTGTCAACAGACACCAACGACATGCCCAGATGGATTTTTTAAAATATCTCATCTCATCTTGTTCCATTTGTACCTTGCAGTGTTGAGGTGAAGTATAAACAGCGGGAGTGCCTGTTTAAGGGCTTCATGTATCGAGATTCCTATGGACTCCATTCCATTTGGTCTGTACTTCATTGCTTGGTAACCTAGTTACATGGCCAAACTATTTAACTTGCTGCCTTCTAATAAAATCTAGCCAGCTATAACCCCCACTTTAGTCCTGATTTCTTCTGTTCTGATTTTCTCTCTTCTTGATACATTGAGTATTCTTCTCAGGAATCTCATTTTCTGTTGTGATTTGTCCATGGGGTGCTTGGAGTGAGTTGGTTAGTGGCCTAAGCTCTACTGGGTGGAACAGAGGGCACAAGAAAACAACAACGGCTTCCCCAGAGATGAAGTGGCCCAACCACTGTCATGTTCAGTATACTAGTACACAGTGTTATTCTGACACAAAAGATTATACATATACCAGGGAAAGGTAACCCACATGCTATGTCCAGTCCATTGCATTATAAGTAGTAGCATGTATACGGACTATGCTTATGTTCAAAGCGAGAAAATGCAACAACAAAAACAAAACACAAAAAACACAGACACCATTATGGTTTTACAGAAGGATCACACTCACATAGTTGTTTACACAATTCACAGATTATGACATAACTATGGTTTTACTTACTGATGGATCACACTGGTATAGGTATGGTTTTCCCTGATCATGGTTCCATCCGGCCATTAACAAGGACACACCAAATGGTCTCACTCCCCTGACAATATCAATAACTCTATTACAGTTTCTATATACATAGAATAATGTTACACAAAGTGATAAACTATGCAGCAATGATATTACAGTTTCAATGTATACCAAAAAAGAATAGTCATTTGTAAAGAGAAAAAGTGCTACATAGAATCCTGTACTTTTGTATGGATGTGAAGAGTGGGCATTGAGCAGACAAGTCGAAAAACATCTGATGTCTGTGGAAATGTGTTTCTGACGAAAATGCAAATAATACCATGGACAGACATAAAAACCAATGACCAAGTCCTACAAGAAACAAATGACAACCGTAAACTGATTAGAGAAATTAGAAATAGACATTCAACATTTTTGGACATGTTATGAGAAGAAATAAATTGGAGAACTTGGTGACAACTGGCAAGATTGAGGGGAAAAGAACAAGGGGAAGGCAGAGAATGTAAATACCAGGATGGCTTGGCCACATGGCATGGTCGAGACAGGAACACTGAGCTGATCCATGACTCTGGTGATCTTGTGAGATGGTGAACATGAACGCTCACGCTTATCGACATGGCACATGATTCTGATATACCCCGAATGATAACAATGCCATACTTATATATTTACAACGCGATGCAGTATTACCATTTCTTTCATCTTATCTACCCTTGGCTGACATTTCTAGAACTACTAATTTTGGTCAACAATTGCTGCTAAGCTATTTAATAATTTTTTTTTTTCTGTTCTTTTCAACCTTTTCCCACCTCTCAGCATCAGTATATGAAGTGATTAAAATGGGTTTAAAGGTGAAAGGATCAATTTCATTGCACTGAGTTTTATCCCATACAACTTGGTCTATTTCTACAGGGTGGTAAGTGGAAACCATCACACAAAGCACAAACTATGTAGCTCCAGCGATGACCTCAGGAGTCTCCAAGAAAATTAACAGAATGAAAGATTCCAGAATTGAAACCAACAACATTTGAAGAGTGAGCTAGGTGGCTTTACCATTTTGCCACAGAGACCCCCATGTGAAGTGTGTTCTGAAACAAGCTTTGGCATGTATCTCATACACAACTGTATTTATTTCCTCAAGAATTCCAACTTTATGCTCACCACTCCTTATGTCTGAGCAATATTGCTTTATGTGGAGCACTGCCTGGTAGTAGTCATAACACATTCATGTCAGCTGTTTCTTACTTAAGTTTATATATGCCAACTTGTCTATACTCATTAATTCTTATCCTGCCCTCCCCCCTTTCTTCTCCCACATACTGTCTGGTATTCATGTTATGACACTGGGAGCTATGCTAGAACAGTAGTTAGCATGCGTATCTGCCGACCCTGTTGTCATGGGTTCAAATTTGCACTTGAAGTGGAATTTTAAAATAAACACGGGCTTCTGGGTCGACTCAGTCTAAAATGGACACCAGGAAATATCTTCGGAAGTAAAGGCGGCCAACGTGACATTAACCACACCACCCTCTAATCCCGATTAGTTAAAAAAGATATGGGGGAACCATATGGTCATTATGCCTGAAGGCGCGTAAAAAGGGTCCTTATTTTATAATGCCTGGTTGACTCTATAGCCTTGCCGGTTGGATAGAAACCCCAGCCTGCTACTACTGGACCTAAACTTTGGATCACTGTACTGGCAGGCAAGTTCATTAGCCACTACACCACCACAACCCCTTTAATAACTGTACACCCACAATACTATCAAATATTACACTCATATGAAGTCAGCATGGTTGAATAGAAACTCCAGCCTCCTACTACTGGACCCGAACTTTGGACCACTGTACATACAGGTAAGTTCACTAACCACCATGACCCCTTTAACAACTGTACACCCACAATACTACACTCATATGGAGGCCAGCATGGTTGAATGAATAAGAGTTCTTGCTCTTAAACTTCCGTTGTGCTGATTGATGCCAAGGTAACAGGTTCAACCCCTACACTGGTCAACTGATCTAAAATGTTGACTTCACGCTCTTGACTTGAGGACGTAAATTCCAAGTGCCTCAGAAGTCGGAGTGTATTCACCTGATGGCAATGGACATAGGTTAAAGGGAAAGCTAATCCACAAGCAAACATCAGTCCCGTGCACTGCCCAGCAGTGGCACCTACTGGAAGTAGTAGCACATGTATGGAATACGCTTCAGTTCAAAATAACGGAACACAACAATGACAAAATAATCACTAAACCACAATCCCTGTAACCACTGTACAAACACATCAAAATATCACACTCACAATAAACACACAGAAACGTTCTAATGTCACAGCTGTAATAAATACCATACAATATTAATTTACCAAACATGTGTGTAAATAAATATCATGTAGTGTTACTTTACAAACCATGCATGTATACTTTAAAACAACCAAACAGATGTGGGAACAAACACACAGAAAGCATACCCTGACTGAGTAAACTCCTGCATCACATTGGCCACTTTCTGCACCAGCTGGTCGACTGGGATCTGTTCTCCATAAGACAGGTAGTACTGTGATGCCAGCTTTCTGGCACGACGGGTCAACACCCTGCGTTAAACAAACAATAAGACACTGTTTAGACTTCACTCAATCAATCCCTGCATGTAAAGACACTGTTTAGACTTCACTCAATCAATCCCTGCATGTAAAGACACTGTTTAGACTTCACTCAATCAATCCCTGCATGTAAAGACACTGTTTAGACTTCACTCAATCAATCCCTGCATGTAATTATTTAACCTCTACATGATGAAAGAGCTGAGTTTATTAACTGGAATTCTAGAATTTATTTACTCTGTCTATAGCATGTTAAACACCATTTGACCTTCTAGTTTGATGAATTCTATACCATACTTAACATCATTTGATCTTCTAGAATTGATTAACTCTTTCTATAGCATGCTAAACACCATCTGAGCTTCTAGAATTTACTAACTCTTGGTATAGAAGTAAACACCATCTGAGCGTATCAAATTTATTAACTCTTTCTACAGCATGCTACATACCAACTGAGCATCTAGAATTGATTAACTCTTTCTATAGCTTGCTAAACACCATCTGAGCTTCTAGAATTTACTAACTCTTGGTATAGAAGTAAACACCATCTGAGCTTCTAGAATTTACTAACTCTTGCTATAGAAGTAAACACCATCTGAGCTTCTAGAATTTACTAACTCTTTCAATAGCAAGCTAAATACCATTTGTTGATTAGTTACAGCTGGATTGCTGAGCCTACAAGAATATGACCAGGATTCACACTGGCCAAGACCTCGGTGCACCTCCCTGCTGTGGAGCCTATCCACAGACTGGGTCCTCAGACTAGCTAACATTCCAATGATCACAATGTCTCTCTAGATGTGCAGTGGCATTACTGGTCTTGCATACCCCACTGCTTTCTAAGCTTGGAGGAGAGATCTCTAATGTCCAATGGGAATGGTACTTGGGCGCCGGGGGAAGCCTATACAACCCCACTCAGATAGATACAAGCCTCTTTTAGGTCTCTTTCGATCTTAGTGTTAATACACTAGAATTCAGAGTTGAACCTCAGCCTTCCAGTAAATTCTCAACCAACCATCTGTTTCTCCCAATATGGCAAGAGCACTTTAAGTTTTCTGAATTTTTATTCAGCAAGTTAAACATATTTTGTTGATAAGATACTCCCCAAATATCAAACAAATAACAACACTGAGAAAAATACTCTACCATGTTGATAAATTACAGGAGGTTATCATGGGCAAATAAAGAAGAGCACTCGTTCTTAAACATCCGGTGTGCTGATGCCAAGGTGGCAGGTTCAACCCCTACACCAGTCAGTTGTACCAATATGTTGACATCTCGTCCTTGACTTCGGGACGTAAATTAATAGTACCTCTGAAGTCGGAGTGGGTTCGCCTGATGGAGAGTGACGCTGGTAATAGGGAAAACTAATCCACACTCAAAAATCAGCCCAATGCACTAGAAGTAGTAGCACATAGACTACGCTTGAGTTCAAAGTGAGCATTTGAGGACCAACTCTATGGAGATGTCAGTAACTTCAAATTGATTCTGTTTTCTTTAAATATATTTGGGTTGGTCTGGCACAGAATATATGATAACATAATTATCCATCAAAACACAGTCTCAAACTGTGACACTAGACATTAATGAACATTCTAAACTGTAGTAAAGAATCAGCAAAAAGGCAAGGCTTTGGAAAAGAAGGAGTATAGGCAAAAGGAGCAACTTCATTGCACTACGTTTTATCCAAAATGGCTCGGTCTCTCGCTCCCCAGAGTGGTTAGTGCCTGCTGAAAGCATTGCTTATGGCCCCGATTTTCATAGGCCCAGTGATGAATTAGAGACCTAAGAAAACTACTCATTAACCATATGATGGAATCCGATATTGAAATCTTGACCTTCTGAGTAAGAGGCAGGTGACTTGACCACTGCGGAATGGAGCGCCCCCCCCCCCCCCCCATAGAATATGGAAGGACATCTTCAATCATAATACTGGATGCTGATTCTATCAGGCACAGAACACACAATAACATCTCAAACTGTAATACAAAACATGCATTAACACCATACTGACTCATAATGAGACGAAGAATGGATGACACTATCAATAATGACTCAAATCACACAAGAATACAAGACAATGCTAGCCTACCGGAAGTCAGGTCCCATCCCACTGTAAACCATGCCGATCCCCTTGGTGACTGGTTCAATTTTGTGGATACTGTGTTCATCATACAATACAGACTTCTGCTTCTTCTCCGTAGCTAGAACAACTCCATTGGTTGCTGTGAGAAAACAAAGGTCAAAGTAATTCCACAGAACAAACTGCCTTAGGCTGTGAAATGCTAAGAATTTGAGATACATTTGGCCACAGGATTAAGAGATGAAGTACCTAGCTCTATTCTTACCACATTTTCCTTCATCTAAAAGCAGACAGGTCTTTCATGACTATACGATTAGATGGCTTTGTGCTTCACACTTCCAAACAGCTTAAATATATAGACATCCAGTTATTTTATATACAACTTGTGAAAATGGGCATCGCAGTAGAGAGGGACTAGCATGATGTTTTACAACTGACCTAGGCTTACAGATCAACCCAGCCTAAAACAGGTACCAGAAAATATCTGGGAAGTAAAAGGTGGTCAGCGAGATACTGACCACACCAGCCATCAGGTGTTGATCTATAAACCATTGTACTTACTTTATGCGAATATGGAATTAATAAGAGAACTGATGAATGAAACAGAGACAATCACAATCCAATTAAATTTTGACCAAAGAATGAATACTTTTTAAAACAAACCATATAAAAGGAAAAAAAAAAGTCAAAGACAGTTGAGCTGGAGGCTGCAACAATACAAGAGCATAACATCTGACTGGAAATTCTAAAGGAGACAACACTCTACCAGCTGGTACATAACATTTTGCCTTATACCCTAATAATGATGTTGTTCTTTCGTTACTTGAAATTTATTGTCTATTGTGTAAACTTAACTGTCTTTATTAGCTCACTCAGTGGTCTAACTTGGCGCTGTGGGTTTGGGGTTATGAATGCAATTCGTAATTCCATATACTGCGTTCGAAACACAGCTGAGGGCAATCTGGAAGCAGACGGTCTATCGCTGATTTCCATACAAAGGTATAAGTGTCGGCCATTCAGAAAGCAATGGCAAACTACTGAACATAACTTGCCAAGAAATCACAAACAGCCAAAAACGCCTGGGGCTGACAGTCGCATCTTGTAAAGGATACATAACTGACTTTTAATAGTGGTCCATAGAGTTTATCCTCCAGTTTCCCTAGGCCAGTAGGTTTGCCTAGATATGTTGTATTTAGAACAGTTTTGGGGTATGTGATCTGCTGTCAGTGGCATCAATCCACATGTGCACATGGCTGATTCACCAATCTTAAATTTTGTGTATATGTGGTTGTGTATTTGATTGCGTCCTGTTCTGAGGTACAGAATAATTATTTGCTCTGGTCTATCCTAATGAAGTTAAAAGTGGAAGGCAAATGTGACACTATGCAGCAGTACCTTTGAATGGCATGCAAATAATTTGTTACTTCCAAGTGAAAGCCTGGACCCTTTACTCCAAATCTGTAAGACATGTTCAGCTTTTACACCCATAGAAGAGGACAGACAGAAACAGATGTACAGAATATGTTCCTCACAGGCAAGCTGATACTACTACCTTTCTAAATTATATTCAGCCCCATCATGGTAGATGAGACCAGTATGTCTTCTTGTCTCTAAGGGGTAGAAAAAATCCAATCTTACCATGGTGCCTGGAAATTTTAATCTGTCACCTGAACTGTCAATCATTTTCTGAGCCCATATTTAATTAGCTCATGAGGACAAGGCACAGCCTCTAGAATTATGTTAAGTATTTTTCTACCTGTGGTCTTGTATGCTGAACATTCAGTGGATCAAAACAAACGAGCGTAAGAAACTAAACCAATACTTGCCTTTGATACCAACAGATGGTGCTCCAGCCCCGACCGCTGCTAGAGCATACTCTATCTGCACCAGCTTTCCAGAGGGACTGTAAATAAAACAAATTATATGTAAAATACAGAGGTAGAAAACAAAATAAAAACTACACATGATTCAGGAGGCAGCAACTTTTTTCTAATTAAATCTAGTGTTGCTATTACCCCCACTTAAGTCGTGATATAATCATTTCTGATTTTCTCTCTTCTTGACACATGGAGTATTCTTCTTAGGAATCTCATTTTTATTTTCTCTTTTTGCATTGTGCCGGCACGGTGGTGAAGGACTCACAGATGCAGTTCGTAATCCTGCATACCCGTGCTCGAAACACAGCCGCAGATGATTTGGCAGCAGACCATCCTTGCGTTGTTTTTTTTTTAACAAAATGGTATGGATGCCGGTCATTCAGAAAGCAATGGCAAACTACTGAACATAAACTTGCCAAGAGACCACGAACAACAACAAAATGATGGGGTTGACTGCAACGTCCTGTAAAGGATATGCAATTTTTTTTTTTCATTGTACAGGTTTGGTAGCACAGAGTTGGCAGAAAGATTGTGTTTTATAGTGCTTTTTTAGTTTCAACTTATACGTGTTTGTTCTTTAGTATTCGAGCCAGCATGGTTTTTGCAAATATGGACTAAAAAAGCAACTGAAAATGAAAATTCTACCACTGATCATTTCCAGTCTGACTGTAACAACATGAAACCCCAGCAGCGTTATTTTTATTAGGTAAAGCATTTTCTGTGTGATTTACAAAACTGGTCCGATTTTCAACATTACTAATTTCAACAGGTGCTGTTCACTTGAGGACTTAGAACCTGGCGAGGAGTGGGTACAACTGTCAACAGATTTCTGTACGTCCTTTTCAGTTTGCATCCAACTAGACAGAAAATGCAGACAAGAAAATCCAGCTACTGTTGAGGTGGAAGTACAGGCTTTGATCTTCGAGAATTCTTTGGAGGGTGATGCTGTCATTTACACAGATGGGTCGGTCGTTCGACGAGTGAGAAGTTCATGAGCTTTTACGGCTCAGGCTGGAGAGAGAATTGTGAAGGAAGATTCTGGTGCTTTTGCTTTGACCATAAGTAGCCTGACTATGGAAGTCATGGCAGTAAGTAAAGCAATAACATGGCTCGAGACACAGACATTCACTAGGGCATGTTTCCTTAGTGACTCAATGAGCCTGCTCAAGAAGATGTGGTGGATCAGAAGAGAGTGGTTGCTGTCTTTGGAGCAGTCTCCGCTGGCAAAGATTAGCTTCATTTTCATGCTAGGGCATGCGGGTGTACAAGGAAATGAGCGGGCTGACAAGCTTGCAGGTAAGGCTACTGTGGGAGGCGGACGAGCCATGGACCAGGCTGACATTCTGAATGCTCTACGAGAAGTAAGTTGTTCGCGAGAACCAAGTGATGACTGTGAATCTACAACCATGGTCAGGCTGCGAGAACAGCAAGTTAAAAGAGGGGTGGCAAAACAAGAACACTATGCGGGAAGCCAAAGGAGATTAATAAACCAATACAGAACTTGTGTCGCCAGCCGCTACACCCTGCAGAATTTACTGAGGAGGGGATCCGAGCACTTATGGACTGAATGGTTCGATGTGCAATGAGGATGATCTGTCGACTAGCTAACTAACTTTCTATCAAAAGTCTTAAAAGTCGAGTGCATTTTTCTCAGAGATTCCTGGGGGTCGTCGTTTGAGATATGGAGTTTGTGCTTTGTTTGACGCTTTCAGCAGGCTGCCATGCGAAGAGACCGAACCATATAGGAAAAATCCAGTGCAATGAAGTCGATCCTCTCGACATCCTATCGAAAGAGGAATGTGACCTTTACTTTCCTTTTACCAAAATGCACAATAAAATATACATCTTGCCAGGTTCGTTAGCAATGTGACAGACTTTTAATGAATAATAAACAATTGGTGGCCATTTTTAATTGTTAATTAGGTCACTGTACATTCTATAAAAAAAAATAGACAATACGTCAAGTTAGGCCTCGCCACCCCGGACGCAATGCGCAATGATATATGGAACTATGTTGTTCGGTTAACCCTTTTACTCCGGCTCGGCCAAAAATTCGGCCGTGACGTCACCACACGGTTGTGCCGAAAAACCCAAATCGGCCTATTACTTCGGCCCCATTTTAAGAACTGCTTTGATTAGTTTGGTTTTAATAGTACAGACCAATCAAATGCTTCCTTGCAATCGTCAGCCATTTTAGCTTGAAAATGGCCGTTTGATAGTGTGATTCAAACAAGTGGATATTATTTTGTGCTTTATTTCCGAAGTAACCCATTTTTTCATGGATTTTTATTTTTAAAATGGCCAGCTTTGAACAAGAAGACGTGCTAGCATTGATTAGCTCTGATAGTAGCTATTTTGACAGTTCAGGACTGTCAGATAATGACTTTAGTGATACAGAAAGTGTCCATGAGGATTTCGACCTTGTGTCCCCGTGGTTTTGTGTATTGGGAACTAGCTGACCCGGCCCGGCTTCACCCAGGCCCTGGCGGGGATCTATCTATCTATCTGTCTGTCTGCCTGCTTGTCTGTCTGACCCGACCCGGCTTCGCCCAGCTCCTGGTGGGGAGCATCTCATTTAATTCATATAAGTAGTCATATAAGCTCCCGTTCCCGACTATCTGTCTGTCTGACCCGGCCCGGCTTCACCCAGTCCCTGGTGGGGAGCATCTCATTTATTTAATTCATATAAGTAGTCATATAAGCTCCCGTTCCCGACTATCTGTCTGTCTGTCTATCTGTCTGTCCGACCCGGCCCGACTTCGCCCAGGCCCTGGTGGGGAGCATCTCATTCAATTCATATAAGTAGTCATATAAGCTCCCGTTCCCGACTGACTGACTATCTATCTATCTATCGAATCTATCTATCTATCTATCTATCTTCTATCTATCTATCTATCTATTTATCTATCTATCTATCTACCTACCTATCTATCTATCTATCTATGTTCGGCCCGTTCCCGTAAAAAATATAGATAGAATAGAAGAATAGATTGATAGAAAATATGATTGGAAGAGATCTATCTAAAGTAAACTTACCAAGATATCACGAACAGCCAATAAATGGTGGGCGGTGGGTTGACTGCAGAGTACTGCAAACGATACGCAACTAACTTTCTCTCACAAAAAATTACTTTATTTGTTTTAATGAAGGAAAATCTTTCGCAGGCCCGTCCTACATTCTGCCCTTCTTCTCTATTTCCTCTCATACATTCTTTCATTCAACATCTCTTATGAAGCAATTCTTTGACAACAAAAGAACAATAAGCATTAAAATGCATGAAAAGTAACTCGTTGAGGAAATGTTTAACATGGGCATCATAAATACCCAACGTGGGTGTAACACGCCATACATATGAGAATGTTAAAAAAAATTAATGTGCTGTTGAAGAAGAATAAAAAGATGAGTTTAGAAAATTTTCACTATTTAAATAGATGCATTATTTTTATGAAAACTTTGAAAATGCCTTAAAGATTATATCATTATTTATTATAACTCATATGCCTGTAAATAACTATAGACAAAGAGTTTATAAATCTTTGAAAACAATGCAACAATCTATATATAAAATATATATATATATGATATTAAAAGTTATGCCCCTTGAAATAACTTTTCTTAAGTTAAGTCCCCTCGCTATATATAAATGATAATGTACATTTAAATATTAAATTTTAGTAAGTAAATAGCTGATTGTACACTAACAAACTATGACAGTTGGCTACACGGGAATGCAAAGAATACATGTAGAAAATTTCATCTCAATCGGATGGACCGTTACCGAACGCATCAAATACATCCCTATACACATACATCGTCTTTTATAAATAGAGATAAAGAGGATCATGTTCATCTATATCCATTCATGGCGATGTCCGGACCAAAAAACATGTCACCAGATGATAGCCCACCTATTACAAATGTCAAAGGGACTTCATGGTTGTTATTTTTTTTTAACCATAAGTGTTTAAAATTATTCTAAAGTGGTGTAGGTATTCAGTGAGGAAATTTTAGGTGAGTACTATTTTTTTTAAATATTTAGTACCAATTCATACAGTGGTATGAAATATTTTATTTTTTACAAAATACAAATGAGGTCACCAAATTTGCATAAACATGAACAAAACAACTTCAATCATACACATAAATTAACTTTACTATATCCTCTTTAAGAATATATATATACTTTTATATACATATATAGGGTTCTAATATTTTTTTTTTGAATTGTCAAAATTGTCACTTCAGTTATTTCTGTACTAAAAAAAAATGACTCCGTCTTCTTTAGAGGGAAAGCTACATTTGACCCAATGTTGTTCTGTCCTAAAAGGGTTAAAAACAAACAAACAAGCCACAGCAATAGAAGGCAGAATCTCTCAGCTCCCAATTTACTGGGCCGCGACCAGTACTGTGTCATTTGCTCATGATATTCCTTTGCACTTCCTAGTGGTAGATCACGACACAAAAATATTAATAACTCCGCTTAGAACTGAGTAGTCTTCATTGAGATACCTTTGCATTCGTCTCGTCAAGCAGTATCCAACTGTGATGGTGTCATAAGTAAAAACCCAATTTTTAAATATTGCCTAAAAATGCCACATTTATCTCTTATTTCTTTAAGTTTATTTTATTTACCTTAGCATTTATACTCGTTTGTCATTTTCGCTCTGTTTTCTTATGTCCATCAACATTAAAAATGTCTTCATTCATCCATTTTTTCTTAGCTTCTCTTCGTAATATTTCTTTGATAGTTTTTGATGAATGGGGTACCTTATACTTATATATTAACAACAATAGTCGCTTGCAGTCAGAGGCCGAACAGGTCACGAAAACAAGTTAACAACGGTGACCAAACAAAATTGAAAACTCAGGACAGCGAACTCGTTAAATTTAAGTGATTTGGCAAAACTACATATCGATTTGAAAAGACAGACAGCCTAATAAGTCGAAATAACGTTAAAAAATGTAGTCTTTTAATTTAATATCTTTAAAGAGCAAATTCGCAGTAAAGAGTTTTGAAGAAATATTACCTAAATGTAGTCAGCGAGAAACTGTAGCGTTCCGTCATCTTGTGAAAATATGAACTTCCGGTAATAACTGCTGGCCAGAGGTTCGGAGCAAGCCGGTGTTCATCATCATCATGCGCCATGCCGACAAGCGTGGCTCGTATATCTCACACGAACACCAAGTGTTTTGGATCAGCTTTGTGCTCGTGTCTCGATTATCATATGAATGTTGTCAAGCCATCCAGATAATTATCTCTCTGCCTTCTCCCCATTCTGTTCCCATCGATCGCTAGTTGTCACTAAGTTTCTCAGTTTATTTCTTGTTGTATTGTGCCCAGTAAATCTTGATTCTCTACGTCTAATTTCTTTAATCATTTTTTTAAATGTTGCATATCCCTTAGCAGGACGTTGCAGTCAACACCAGCAATTTTCAGCTGCCGTTGATATACTAGGGAAGTTTTTACGTTCAGTAGTTTGTCATTGCTTTCTAAACGACCGGCTCCCAAACCAACACGTCATAACACAACGCGACACGGTCTGCTGCACAAATCGGATCGCAGCTGCGTTTCGAACACCTGGTGAGCGGCTCACGAACAGCGTTCGCAAGCCTTTAGCCACATAAAAAAAATTCAGTGCCAAACAAAAAGTAGGTTTAGACCAAATAAAAATCTTCTTCTTCTTCTTCTTCTTCTTCTTCTTCTTCTTCTTCTTCTTCTTCTTCTTCTTCTTCTTCTTCTTCTTCTTCTTCTTCTTCTTCTTCTTCTTCTTCTTCTTTCTTCAGCATTCCGAGCCATTCCGAGGTTCTTTGCTGCAGATACAATCCGTCTCCATTCGTCTCTCTGGTTGACCTTCTCTTGCCAGTCGTTGATTCCAAGTGCTTGTAGGTCTGTATATATATTATCTCTCCACCGTCTTCTTGGTCTACCTCGGGGTCTACGGTCAATTATTTCCTGAGTGTAAGCCAATTTTGTTTCCGTATTATCTTCCGGTACAATGGCGACAAAATGACGCGTTACTTTTCGGTGGGACGCTATTTAGTGTTTTCCTTTGGATTTCATGTGATTTCCTATGGATTTCCTGTGAATAGTGTTTTCCTGTGGATTATGTGATGTTATTTTGTGTTCTTTTATTGGAAGTTTTCAAAAGAAGCCACGGAAGGCAGGTGGTGGATGAAATTTTAAGGGCAACCGACAGATATTTGTTGGTCATGGTCTCGAGTTCACGACGGCAGGCAGAGGAGCTCTTCTTGAGTCAATGGCTGCGGTCTCCGACCAGTACGGTCACTGCCATAGAGGAAAGCAACGGCAAACTACCTCTTTAAAAGTGCCTAGTATATCATGATTCGCTTAAAGACTGATCATCGCAAGACAAGGACAGAGACGTTAAAATTAGCAACATGGAACGTTAGGACGTTAAACGACGACGAAAAATTAGAGAACATAAAACAAGAAATTGAAAGGGAAAAAATTAATATTTTAGGTATGTGCGAAACTAGATGGACAGGAGCAGGCATCAAGATAGATGAAGATTTCAAGATTATTTATTCTGGAGGTGAAGATCGTCATAGGGGAGTGGCAATTATTTTGGACTGACTGCGTCAGTTGGTTTTTCGCATTGCTTTCCAGAAGTTAAAGGTGAGAGTTAAAGTTTCTCGTTGTTCGAGCTATGATGCTATAATTTTTCCTGTTCTTTAATTGGTGAAGTTACGTCAAGGCAGATGTGGGGAATCGCTCCGGGCATGGATATGAATTGAATGAATGTCAACAGAATTCCTGCCATATTACAGTCAGCCAAGAAGAGCGCACTCATAAGTATAAATTGCACACCTTAATTCATTTGAACGCACGGTGCAGCATTGAGAATAAGAACGCGCAATAAGATCCGCGTTAAAGATGTCGGCGAAACAGAATTGTCTCAAGAATAGAATGATCATATAAGGTAAAGTTTCTAAATGCCGATACACGTTTTGAAGTACTCATTGATCAATACAGTAAATGAAGTTTTAAATTGACGCACACATGTTATATTGTCTACAAGAATGAAGTGGAAGTACAACTAATTCAGCATATGCACAGTGATTTGCGCATCAAGAATTTAGAAGAATACAAGCGCACTGTTGCACTGAAGCGAACATTCAGGAAGTAACAGCACTGATCGTAAGAATAAACATTGCGAATTGAATGGATGCATATTATATAATTCAGAAGATTGAAAGAACAGTGATAGTTTGAGATATTTAGAACTAATTTATAGAACTATGCCTCAGGAAATTAATTAATTATAATATACAAATTGAGATCAACAAATGGAGTACATACTCAGTACGGGTGTAGATATTATGAAGAGAGTAGGCCTTAACTGAACACTGCGCTGTAATTGATAACAACATTTATACAGTACGAAGAGTATCTGTTAGCTTTGATGCAGTATCTCCGACTGCAACATAGACTGTAGAACATTACTCCAACAGAACACGGAACAACTACTACTTCATCACAGCATACGTCACACTACTGGACTTAACTTGGACATTACATTTATAAATTTACAATGACGACCAGGTCAATTTACGCATTTTGATTACGTGATTGATGATTCTCTACAACGATACTCAAGGAATTCACGAACATTTTTTGGTCAAGAAGTATACTATTATGAAGGACTTGAGGACACTGATAACATTGTGAAGGACATTACAACAACACCATTGTTCACATGTCGGACATCAACTCACGCTTCAGGACGGCACACACACTTACACCAGGACTTATTTATACTGGAATCGTCGAGTACTTTCCACCAACGAGCAAGTCAACTCTGTAAATCGGGACTGAACACCAAGTCGTTACGTGGGCATTTACGGACAGGAGTAACGTGTAATCGCAACGTCAACCTTCTTTCCACACTCGTCATAGACGGACACCATATGGACTCTCTATTGTAATCATCTCGGGACTCATGGACAGTCGGTACATACAGAAATGGGAATCTGAAACCCCACAGTTAGAGATAACTGCTGCCTAGCACTGACTACAGGGCGGTCTCTAAATGACAGTGAGACCTCAACCATGTTCAGTTGAGTCGAAGGGCACCCTCAATACCCACACAAGACACCCGCATCACATAGGCCGACTGGGACCAGATACAGCAAAGAGCCATAACATAACAAATAACAGAACTATAACCCTAACAGCAGAGATATAGTGGCATAAACAGGTATACGAATGGGGATGTGAGTGGCCTAAAACGACATTAACCAGAGCTGGGGCTCAAGTTTGCTCTACAAACAACAACCACGGCCAAGGGTTACTACCAAGAGTGGGCTTACAAATTGCCAGTCATTTTCATGGATTTCCTCGGCCACCGGTATTGGTAACATCATCATCATCATGTGTCGCGTCAGGCGACCACATATCTAAAAGAAAAACACCCCGAAAAACAAAATTGATGGTCCTTCATTATTATTATGATGATCATATTGTTCTTCTCTTGTATCATCATAAAGGTCTTTCTCATAATCTGACCACGCATGTAAAATCTGATCTTTTTCTATTATGATTTTGCCATCTTTGGTTTTTAGGCAACCTGTTGATGTGTGTGTTCTATTGTTAGTGATGTCATTAATTCTTGTGTGCATTAATTTGGGGCCGGCTTCGTGGCTTAGAGGTTATGACTTTTCTCCGTAATCTCGTATACTCCCGTGGGTTAACGTGATGACGGTAAGAATCAGCGGTGGTTCGAATCGCATCGATAACTTACGGGGTATGTGAGCCGGCCGCTCAGAAAGCAATGGCAAACTACTGAGCGTAATCTTGCCAAGAAATCAACATACAGCTGAAAGATGCTGGTGTTGACAGCAATGTCCTGTAAAGGATATGCAAAAATAAAAAAAAAAAGAAATTAATTTGGTATTCTGGGTGTTGTGTTGGTTTTCAATTTCCTTGCAATTTTACTCAAGCCATGTTTCTTTTGCCTCTTTGCATAGCTTATAATTTTCCTGTGAATCTCTTCGTATATTTCCTTGTTATTTTTGGTATTTCTTCTTATTTCCGTGAGTTTTAAGATGTATTTCATCATCCATTTCTTGCGTCCTATTATCTTTATTGTTGGGATTATCATTGTTGTTAGTGCGCTTCTTGACTGATTTCTTTTATATTTCCAATTGGTCACTGACGTCTTGAAATAAAATTTCCATATCGGACAATGCATCGAATCTGTTCTTTACCTCTACGTTGAATTTATCTTTTATCTCCTCACTCTTCAGTGCCTGTAGATCAAATTTTGCGTTTCTATTTGTATATGTGACTTTCTTTAAGTTTATATTTAAATTCTTCTTCTTCTTCTTCAGCGTTCCGAGCCATTGAGGTTCTTTGCTGCAGATACAATCCGTCTCCATTCGTCTCTCTGGTTGACCTTCTCTTGCCAGTCGTTGATTTCAAGTGCTTGCAGGTCTGTATATGTATTATCTCTCCACCGTCTTCTTGGTCTACCTTATATGTAAATTGCCTAAGATTAATCTATGGTTGCAGTAGCAGTCTACGCTTGGTAGGGGGACATAAACATCTAATATTAATACAAGGGAAATTACTAGAATTTAAAAATAAAAATGGTATACCTAGACATAATACCAATAACTAACATCAAAATATTTTATTTTTCTTTGAGAAATAAAACAATCAATACCGCAGTCATTCTTTTGCAACTGTGAGAAGAAAAATATTAAAATGTTTATACAACGTCTGTTTAATCTTTATTTACTTACATTTTATGATCCACTTTTTCAATTCTATGTTTATGTTTAATTGTTAAAACTGTACTTTTAATGACAGTCTTATTTGCATAGCAAAAGTATTTCCCCTCTGTGGGGAAACAACATATTTTTACTGGCTTCTTAAGGCCACCCACAATTTACTTGAGACCCTTGGGCAAAGTGGAGTACCCGTTTTGCCCCCCCCCCCCCCCCCCCCCCCGATCAGCTTTACGTGAAGCCATGTGTGCAGGTGGTGGATGCAGTTGAGGAGCAGCCGACAGATAGTTGTAGGTTATGGTCTCCAGTTTCACGACGGTTGACAGAGGATCTCTTTTTTGGGAGACATTGGCTACGGTCATCGACCAGTATGGTCACTGCTAGGAAGGAAAGCAATGGCAAACTACTTTCTTTACAAATGCCAAGAATATTATGTACTGCAGTCTTATCGATAATCAGAGAAACAGCGTAAATGGGTGCTCCATAGGAGCAGCCATGACCGGTAGGGGTAGTCATGTGCACCAAGTGACTCCAGACCGTCATCAGGCGACTGGGTGGAAAAGAATAATATTCTTAAAGAAAGTCAAGTCCTATCACGATTATAAATTTGAGAATTTACTAATGGGACCACCACAGTAGATAGACCTTGAAATTCAAAATCTAATGGTACCACAATGATGCCTGTATATCACTTATAAGTGAAGATATTCACAATTTTGTGAAGGTGAGACGAGTTGCGATTTCTCATTCTATTCACCCGTAATGAGAACTCTCCAATGTGTCCATTACCTCCTCGAAAGGGTCTGCATTGTGTGTGTGCGTGTAAGATGGTCTCAAACGGTCATATGAAAACTGGCTTCAAAAATATGTTCCGTCATGTTAAATGATTACAGAATAGTACAAGTATACAAATAAATTATTAATAATCTTTAAACTTGTGTTCTCTTTAACTTTAGTAGGTCAAATCGCACGTTTTGTGTGTTGAAAAGTGTAGCGCAATCGATATGCGGCGGCCGTCATGACCTGTGGATTTCCAATTCACAAAGTCACATCTCCGCTGAAAATCTGTTTTTCAACCACAATTCGAGCAGGTTTAGCGATGAAACTTTGCTGATTCAGGGGCAATATTTTATATGGTAATTAAAATTCACATTAAACAAAGACATCTATTGGATTCATTGATTCCGATACGCAATCATACGCTGCCTCTGTGGGATGCCCTCCCCGGCAGTCGGCAGCTTGCACAGATCCATAGAGCACACTTTATTCACAAACTTCCAGTTTCTTAGTTCTATATAATAGTTTAGTTCGTAATGTTTAATAGTTTCTATTATATCACCTAATAATTTTGTGAAAAATTAAAAAAAAAAAAAAGAGGCACAGCCGGGAACAAAACCCCAACCTCCCCCGTGACTGGCGGACTACTTACGACTTACGCTAACGAGTACATAATGTTTGTTCTGCTAAGAAATTTATAT
This sequence comes from Cepaea nemoralis, assembly GCA_014155875.1. Taxonomy (NCBI): domain Eukaryota; kingdom Metazoa; phylum Mollusca; class Gastropoda; order Stylommatophora; family Helicidae; genus Cepaea; species Cepaea nemoralis. The sequence continues at coordinate 93,055 of JACEFZ010023667.1, forward strand.
AGTAAAGCCGCCGTTTTAGGTTACATGATCGTAATATTTTCGCCTATTTTTTAACCACAATTAAAGCAAGTTTAGCAATGAAACTTTCCAACTTCTGTAAAATTGAATACAGAATTCGAAGATCCATCTCCAATTGATGGTTTTCTATTGAAAGCGCCAGAAAAACATTATTTACGGTTCAGCTTGCCGTTTTCATTTTTCCTTGCGCGCGAGGTTGGTCTCAACCAACACGAGTCATAGACGGATTATGAAAACTGACTTCAAAAATATGTTCCGTCATGTTAAATGATTAAAAGATAGTACAAGTATACAAATAAATTATTATTAATCTTTAAACTTGTGTTCTCTTTAACTTTAGTAGGTCATACTTTCCAAATATATGTAAATTTGCATGCAGAACATGAACATTTATCTAATAACTATGCCTGTCTATTACCAGCGCCAGAATAGTGTTACAAAGTGTACATGCCGGTCCGATCAATAATGCGCTAAGAACGAAAACACGCATTGCAGAAAATGATGATTTCATCGACAAATTAAGCTTATTTAGCGATGAAACTTTCCAAATATATGTAAATTTGCATGCAGAACTTGAAATTCATCTAAAAGTTATGCCTATCTATTACAAGCACCTTTAAAAATTAATTACGGTAAGTATGAAATATAATGTTATTTATATAAAAGGTCCTAAGTCATGTCTGTCCTCATGCAGACATCATGCAGACAAGATGAACTGGTGCCATTCCTCAAACCAAGTGGTTTCACCACAATCTTGGTAGGCACTAAAAGTGTTGGTCCAAATAATCAATGTTAATTGGACGCTATCAAGAGACTGGTAGCTCTCAGGAATTTCTCCTAAGTAGTCAGTCTCCCCAATGTTTAACATTATACAGGATGAATCTACATGTATCTCCCGTACATGCATAAGCCACACGCTCATGTAGCTTGGATAATGGATTTCTCCAAATTATCACATACAACAAATCAGACCACCAAGTAGTGAATGAAAGAAGAAGATAGTTCTCAGTGAAATCGTAAAGCTAGAACTGGAACATTAAGTACAAAGAAAATCCACCAGTGTAAAGTTTGGGAGAGTATGTAGAAACAGGAAACTACACAAGCCTTCAGACTAGCAGACAAACTAATCAGAATAATGGTATTACCTGGGTTTTATAGTTTTGGAAATTCCATAATAAAACTTCGTACAGAAGTCAAACAGAACGAAATGATAGTATTTCTCCAGTAGGTATCCTTTTGCTATACGTGAGTTTGCGTCTGAGGATTGTTGTCCCTGCTCATAGTTTTATTCTCTCCATTCCTGGCTAGTTTCCACGCGGGCTAATTAATATGTCCCATTTTCATTAACTCCGCCTATTTTTCCATGTACGATGACGGGATGGATTAAGTCCCAAACTTTTCTCACCCTTCCTCCTTTCCTGTGAAGGGTAGTTTCATCTGTCAATCAAATTGACCGATGCCCCGCCACATTCCTGAAACAATGAAACATGCTTGGGCGGTGATGCAGTTGCGTCATTACATTCTAATCTGCTGGTGCCTCCTCGCTTTCCCCGGAGTTAACAAGCTTAATCTCCTGGGTTACAACGAGGTGTAAGGCCTGCATTATATTGCCTTCTTACAATCACACGTCTGTCGGCTGAGCTCGCTTGTTGCGGCAACTACAAACGTTTTCTGTCTCCGCAAAGTCTGGACTTTACGGCATGTGTTATTTCAGACGGGTCTGGCTGACCCTCTTATCTCCCATTCTGCCGTGGCTGGTTCACACGTTAGGTCCTGTTGAACTAAGGTGTTAGGTGTCTGTCCCTATTCCAACCACAGGATTGTAAACTAACACGTCAATCTCAACTGACTGGCTCCGCGATGTATCAACGTCGTCCCCAGCCCAGATTTCACACTTTGCTGTCTTTCTCTTCCCTTGTACTGAAAACAATGAGTTTTCAACCTTTGATAGCGCCCGCCGACTGGTGCCGTGGTGTCTGGGTTTTACGTTTGATCTGTACATCAAAGCTTTCTCAGACCTAGCATTACAGAAATGATGGGGTGTGCGTGGTCAAAATGTATTTTCCTCTTGTTTTCAATCTTATTGCATTTCTATCAGGTTCTGGTGGACATTTATTCTTTTAGAGAATGATAGAAAAATATTGTGGGCTCTGTAATTCCTTTCAAACTTGTGTAATTCTGATGCTGCCGGGGCTGTCCCGCCACATAGCCCCCCAATTTAAGTAGGTTCATTAATGAAGCCTATAACAGATCCTCGGCAGCATTCAAGAATGTATCTAAGTTCTCTCCCTTCTGGAACTGCCTCCAAGTCTGGGTTCATAATATTCCTTGTGGCAGTGGGTTGTCCTGTGAGTCCAAAAAGACATCCCATGTCCATTATCCCAGGATAAATCTTTCAAATCTTTGCTCCTGGTGTTGTGTCGGATTTTCATGCTATTGCTCGGTAATATCCGGTCCTCTGGAGGTTTTACTTTTTCCCAGCCGGGAAATTGCAAAATGTATGGTAACAGGATTCTCCTGCGGTGCAGAGAGACTGTTATTGTCCACTCAATTTCTGGCCCTTGTCCTATAAGCAGAGGAAGTGCCATCAGTGTTTTCTTAAAAGAATTGGTCGCAGTAATGTTGCTTCCATTTTCTTTTCATCCGTTGGCCAAAGATCATAATAAAATCCTTTAATCTCCTCCTTTTGGCAGGAAATTTGCTAAACATCATAATGTTGTGATGTGCATTCAACTCATACTTGCCTCTTTCTTGGTAGGGCGTCCGTTTTCTCCCTCCTGATTTAAGAGTTTTCTTCCCTCGATAATTCTTTATCCAGGTGCGTTCCTCTTCAACAGAGTTCCATTTTGAATCTGTGTTTGAAAGTATAAGGCTTGTAGAAGTTGTCCAGCTTTGAGAAAGTCATGTTGTTCCCCAAGAACTGTGAATTTGTATCACTCCTTGTAGAAGTATACATAAACAGCTGTTCTACACATCCAACATTGGTTGAAGTGAAAGGTAAACAAGGTCCTGAGTGTTGAATATACCAACCGCTCCTGGTTTGTTCCGCTGCAGAGTCCATCAACTGTGATCCCCTGTTAGCTTCAGCTGTGTTGATGATAAGGTATTGCCTTCATCTTGTCCAAAGAAGTATTTTCTTCTTTGTTGGTAGCAGACATGCTTATCGTCCCTGAATCAGAGTGCGTAGTACTATCTACATGAATGATTTGTATATCTTGAATTTCCTTTTCGAAAGACTCCAAGATACTGACATCGTAAGAATTCTCCTCCGTGTCTTGTTTTTCCTCCATGGCTGGGCTCTCTTGTGCCAAGTCCAATTGAAGTATTCTCTCCCTGGTCTGGTTTTCTTGTGCCAAATCCAATCGAAGTGAATGTTGTGCGGTGTCATTTTCAATGTCATCTCCCACCTGAGATAAGTAATTCATACTGATAATTGTTTCATCTTGTGTGGCCACACAGAAAGAAACACTGGAATCCTGTTTTACATCCATTCCAGTCTCAGCTGAATTCATTTCCACTCCTAGTTCCTCTGAACCGAAGGGATTTAGAGAATCGGGTAAGGTCTCGCCTTCGATCTCCTTAAGTTTTCCTCAGGTCCTCCTCCTCCGGGATTTTTCTCCCTTGGGAAGTCTTAGGAAGCTCCTGAGATTGCTGGGTTGCCAAGCCAGCTAATCCGCTGTCATTGCGGTGTATACATTTATCACGTTTGTGACTGTTTACTGTACATTTTCCCTTATTCCGTTTATTTTTCGGAATTGAGGAGGGAAGCATCTGCCTTTCTGTGCTCAAGTTTATGTTTTTCTGAGCCATGGGGATTTGCGAAGGAATACATGCATCTTCTTTGTGATGGTCAGCATCCCCGCTTTCTATCAGAGTTTCGGCTTGAGTGATTGGCTTTTCCTCAATCGAACTGGTAGATTCCTCCATGTTCAATGTTTCTATATGCTTCTTCTTCATCTCATCTTCTTCAGCTTCGTGACGCATATCTGCTTCCAATTCTGCAAGTCTTTTCATCAGCTGTTCATCCTCTTTGTCCCACCAATCCATTTCATCTCTGATAAATAGTTCTAGCTTCTCTCCTATTAAGCCGAGCCTTATGCCCCATCCTCTAGCGGACTCTAAGAAATCTATGCGTGCACCCATGATCTCTTCTCAGCTTAAACTCAGGCAAGTAATTATATTATTACCCTACACAGAGCTAGTCAGATTTATACTAGAACAGGATAGTGGCAAGAGGAACCGACACTGCTATGAGAATGATAGTAATGAATTTGTATGAGAAAGTTGATGCAAAGCAGTCTGTCATACACTGAAGTAATTATGCATTATCAAATTATTCATGATTAAATCAAATGATAAAGCATGTAATCAAAAAATCATCAAGTAAATCATCAATAAACTAATTAATATCACTAATTAATGTGATTATTAATTCTACAGTGGTGAATAATGTAAATTAACTCATATGATATTATCCATTATTAACTTTTTAACAAGTTATTTAAATTCTACATACTTCCCTTGAAACAAATTCCTAAGTTAATACTTAGCAAATGTAATGGGTGAAGAATGAAAGAATGATTTATGAAAATTAATAGTCTAGAATTTATTCTCTGTTTCTATCATGGACGAGAAGTCCTAATGTGTCCAAATCTGGCCTACAAACAAGCAAGCTTTTACATTAGAAATACATTATAACTAACTAATGCTGCTAAGAATGTAAGTGAGAATGACTTAGGTTCTATCCCCGGGCAAAACCAGAATAATACCAGACTAACAGATTTGAAATAGGTTCGTTCCTTGCGAGCGAACCAAAGTGTGCTAGGGTTTACTCCCGGTTTCTATCGCGAACGAGCAGACCAATATGTCACCACATATTGGCTTGAAGTAGCTCCCGGGTGGGCAACCACTCAGCCAAAATCATTTTCTCCTACTGGGGTTTAGTTCTGGGTGCAGTTTGAGATCCCTTACCTCTGTCAGATGGGACTAATTACCACCCCAGATCCCAGAGAGAAAACCTGGAACTAGTGTCTTTTATGCTGATTTAAGACACCGTCCCTGATACTCAAGAAAACAGCCAAGAAGTGGCTCGTTGAAGATAGAATATATCTATATAGATTTGGCTGTACTTGGTATCACCAGAAGTGAGAAAGGAGGAGTTAAGTTATGCAACGTAATCTGGTTACTTATGACTGCATAGGACAAAGTACCTCCCTGACATATATTCCCCCTTCTGGACAATGTGTTTGAACCCCACTAAATGATATAATAATGTGTGTACTTGATTACGCTACACAAACATTTATAAACATTTAGAATTATACGGACAAATTGAGTTTTAAAATACAACAACTGTGTTTATTATTTCTAGTCTTGATGATCATATGATGATGATGATGATTATAATATGGTATACGTAACTTATGAGGTCACATAGGTCATGCTTCTCCCAGTGAGACGCAGTTCACTGTCAGATTGAAGGAATCCAAATTGGTCCCTTCACAAGGCTAAGTCACTTCCTGATATGGGTTGTTGACTGTCCATTGCTCCTAAGAGATCTGGAATGAAACGAACGGAGATGGGTAGTATCTACGTCTACACATCTCAAACACATATGTCTATACATTCATATAAACATACATTCAAGTCATAATATATGATGGTATGATGATATATGATGGCATGTTACATAAACATATATCAGTTCTAAATAAATAAATATATATGTATATATTCATAAAACCTATTTAGAACATCTATAGCTCAAAACATACATCTTCACATTCAACTTATGTAATGGAGTGTTTCCCATATAAGTTCACCTCACTTACTCTCTCCCTTTCTATTCATTCATACTGTCTTGTCGGAAGGGACTGGTCGCACAGTCCTGTCGAACATTACATAATGCCTTCCCTGAATCTGTCTGGGATATTGAATGTCCTAAGTCATGTCTGTCCTCATGCAGACATCATGCAGACAAGGTGAACTGGTGCCATTCCTCAAACCAAGTGGTTTCACCACAATCTTGGTAGGCACTCAAAGTGTTGGTCCAAATAATCAATGTTAATTGGACGCTATCAAGAGACTGGTAGCTCTCAGGAATTTCTCCTAAGTAGTCAGTCTCCCCAATGTTTAACATTCATACAGGATGAATCTAAATGTATCTCCTGTACATGCATAAGCCACACGCTCATGTAGCTTGGATAATGGATTTCTCCAAATTATCACATACAACAAATCAGACCACCAAGTAGTGAATGAAAGAAGAAGATAGTTCTCAGTGAAATCGTAAAGCTAGAACTGGAACATTAAGTACAAAGAAAATCCACCAGTGTAAAGTTTGGGAGAGTATGTAGAAACAGGAAACTACACAAGCCTTCAGACTAGCAGACAAACTAATCAGAGTAATGGTATTACCTGGGTTATTTATAGCTAGGAAATTCCATAATAAAACTTCGTACAGAAGTCAAACAGAATGAAATGATAGTATTTCTCCAGTAGGTATCCTTTTGCTATACGTGAGTTTGCGTCTGAGGATTGTTGTCCCTGCTCATAGTTTTATTCTCTCCATTCCTGGCTAGTTTCCACGCGGGCTAATTAATATGTCCCATTTTCATTAACTCCGCCTATTTTTCCATGTACGATGACGGGATGGATTAAGTCCCAAACTTTTCTCACCCCTCCTCCTTTCCTGTGAAGGGTAGTTTCATCTGTCAATCAAATTGACCGATGCCCCGCCACATTCCTGAAACAATGAAACATGCTTGGGCGGTGATGTAGTTGCGTCATTACATTCTAATCTGCTGGTGCCTCCTCGCTTTCCCGGGAGTTAACAAGCTTAATCTCCTGGGTTACAACGAGGTGTAAGGCCTGCATTATATTGCCTTCTTACAATCACACGTCTGTCGGCTGAGCTCGCTTGTTGCGGCAACTACAAACGTTTTCTGTCTCCGCAAAGTCTGGACTTTGCGGCATGTGTTATTTCAGACGGGTCTGGCTGACCCTCTTATCTCCCATTCTGCCGTGGCTGGTTCACACGTTAGGTCCTGTTGAACTAAGGTGTTAGGTGTCTGTCCCTATTCCAACCACAGGATTGTAAACTAACACGTCAATCTCAACTGACTGGCTCCGCGATGTATCAACGTCGTCCCCAGCCCAGATTTCACACTTTGCTGTCTTTCTCTTCCCTTGTACTGAAAACAATGAGTTTTCAACCTTTGATAGCGCCCGCCGACTGGTGCCGTGGTGTCTGGGTTTTACGTTTGATCTGTACATCAAAGCTTTCTCAGACCTAGCATTACAGAAATGATGGGGTGTGCGTGGTCAAAATGTATTTTCCTCTTGTTTTCAATCTTATTGCATTTCTATCAGGTTCTGGTGGACATTTATTCTTTTAGAGAATGATAGAAAAATATTGTGGGCTCTGTAATTCCTTTCAAACTTGTGTAATTCTGATGCTGCCGGGGCTGTCCCGCCACATAGCCCCCCCAATTTAAGTAGGTTCATTAATGAAGCCTATAACAGATCCTCGGCAGCATTCAAGAATGTATCTAAGTTCTCTCCCTTCTGGAACTGCCTCCAAGTCTGGGTTCATAATATTCCTTGTGGCAGTGGGTTGTCCTGTGAGTCCAAAAAGACATCCCATGTCCATTATCCCAGGATAAATCTTTCAAATCTTTTCTCCTGGTGTTGTGTCGGATTTTCATGCTATTGCTCGGTAATATCCGGTCCTCTGGAGGTTTTACTTTTTCCCAGCCGGGAAATTGCAAAATGTATGGTAACAGGATTCTCCTGCGGTGCAGAGAGACTGTTATTGTCCACTCAATTTCTGGCCCTTGTCCTATAAGCAGAGGAAGTGCCATCAGTGTTTTCTTAAAAGAATTGGTCGCAGTAATGTTGCTTCATTTTCTTTTCATCCGTTGGCCAAAGATCATAATAAAATCCTTTAATCTCCTCCTTTTGGCAGGAAATTTGCTAAACATCATAATGTTGTGATGTGCATTCAACTCATACTTGCCTCTTTCTTGGTAGGGCGTCCGTTTACTCCCTCCTGATTTAAGAGTTTTCTTCCCTCGATAATTCTTTATCCAGGTGCGTTCCTCTTCAACAGAGTTCCATTTTGAATCTGTGTTTGAAAGTATAAGGCTAGTAGAAGTTGTCCAGCTTTGAGAAGTCATGTTGTTCCCCAAGAACTGTGAATTTGTATCACTCCTTGTAGAAGTATACATAAACAGCTGTTCTACACATCCAACATTGGTTGAAGTGAAAGGTAAACAAGGTCCTGAGTGTTGAATATACCAACCGCTCCTGGTTTGTTCCGCTGCAGAGTCCATCAACTGTGATCCCCTGTTAGCTTCAGCTGTGTTGATGATAAGTATTGCCTTCATCTTGTCCAAAGAAGTATTTTCTTCTTTGTTGGTAGCAGACATGCTTATCGTCCCTGAATCAGAGTGCGTAGTACTATCTACATGAATGATTTGTATATCTTGAATTTCCTTTTCGAAAGACTCCAAGATACTGACATCGTAAGAATTCTCCTCCGTGTCTTGTTTTTCCTCCATGGCTGGGCTCTCTTGTGCCAAGTCCAATTGAAGTATTCTCTCCCTGGTCTGGTTTTCTTGTGCCAAATCCAATCGAAGTGAATGTTGTGCGGTGTCATTTTCAATGTCATCTCCCACCTGAGATAAGTAATTCATACTGATAATTGTTTCATCTTGTGTGGCCACACAGAAAGAAACACTGGAATCCTGTTTTACATCCATTCCAGTCTCAGCTGAATTCATTTCCACTCCTAGTTCCTCTGAACCGAAGGGATTTAGAGAATCGGGTAAGGTCTCGCCTTCGATCTCCTTAAGTTTTCCTCAGGTCCTCCTCCTCCGGGATTTTTCTCCCTTGGGAAGTCTTAGGAAGCTCCTGAGATTGCTGGGTTGCCAAGCCAGCTAATCCGCTGTCATTGCGGTGTATACATTTATCACGTTTGTGACTGTTTACTGTACATTTTCCCTTATTCCGTTTATTTTTCGGAATTGAGGAGGGAAGCATCTGCCTTTCTGTGCTCAAGTTTATGTTTTTCTGAGCCATGGGGATTTGCGAAGGAATACATGCATCTTCTTTGTGATGGTCAGCATCCCCGCTTTCTATCAGAGTTTCGGCTTGAGTGATTGGCTTTTCCTCAATCGAACTGGTAGATTCCTCCATGTTCAATGTTTCTATATGCTTCTTCTTCATCTCATCTTCTTCAGCTTCGTGACGCATATCTGCTTCCAATTCTGCAAGTCTTTTCATCAGCTGTTCATCCTCTTTGTCCCACCAATCCATTTCATCTCTGATAAATAGTTCTAGCTTCTCTCCTATTAAGCCGAGCCTTATGCCCCATCCTCTAGCGGACTCTAAGAAATCTATGCGTGCACCCATGATCTCTTCTCAGCTTAAACTCAGGAAAGTAATTATATTATTACCCTACACAGAGCTAGTCAGATTTATACTAGAACAGGATAGTGGCAAGAGGAACCGACACTGCTATGAGAATGATAGTAATGAATTTGTATGAGAAAGTTGATGCAAAGCAGTCTGTCATACACTGAAGTAATTATGCATTATCAAATTATTCATGATTAAATCAAATGATAAAGCATGTAATCAAAAATCATCAAGTAAATCATCAATAAACTAATTAATATCACTAATTAATGTGATTATTAATTCTACAGTGGTGAATAATGTAAATTAACTCATATGATATTATCCATTATTAACTTTTTAACAAGTTATTTAAATTCTACATACTTCCCTTGAAACAAATTCCTAAGTTAATACTTAGCAAATGTAATGGGTGAAGAATGAAAGAATGATTTATGAAAATTAATAGTCTAGAATTTATTCTCTGTTTCTATCATGGACGAGAAGTCCTAATGTGTCCAAATCTGGCCTACAAACAAGCAAGCTTTTACATTAGAAATACATTATAACTAACTAATGCTGCTAAGAATGTAAGTGATAATGACTTAGGTTCTATCCCCGGGCAAAACCAGAATAATACCAGACTAACAGATTTGAAATAGGTTCGTTCCTTGCGAGCGAACCAAAGTGTGCTAGGGTTTACTCCCGGTTTCTATCGCGAACGAGCAGACCAATATGTCACCACATATTGGCTTGAAGTAGCTCCCGGGTGGGCAACCACTCAGCCAAAATCATTTTCTCCTACTGGGGTTTAGTTCTGGGTGCAGTTTGAGATCCCTTACCTCTGTCAGTTGGGACTAATTACCACCCCAGATCCCAGAGAGAAAACCTGGAACTAGTGTCTTTTATGCTGATTTAAGACACCGTCCCTGATACTCAAGAAAACAGCCAAGAAGTGGCTCGTTGAAGATATAATATATCTATATAGATTTGGCTGTACTTGGTATCACCAGAAGTGAGAAAGGAGGAATTAAGTTATGCAACGTAATCTGGTTACTTATGACTGCATAGACAAAGTACCTCCCTGACATATATTCCCCCTTCTGGACAATGTGTTTGAACCCCAATAAATGATATAATAATGTGTGTACTTGATTACGCTACACAAACATTTATAAACATTTAGAATTATACGGACAAATTGAGTTTTACAATACAACTGTGTTTATTATTTCTAGTCTTGATGATCATATGATGATGATGATGATGATTATAATATGGTATACGTAACTTATGAGGTCACATAGGTCATGCTTCCCCCAGTGAGACGCAGTTCACTGTCAGATTGAAGGAATCCAAATTGGTCCCTTCACAAGGCTAAGTCACTTCCTGATATGGGTTGTTGACTGTCCAATGCTCCTAAGAGATCTGGAATGAAACGAACGGAGATGGGTAGTATCTACGTCAACACATGTCAAAACACATATGTCTATACATTCATATAAACATACATTCAAGTCATAATATATGATGGTATGATGATATATATGATGGCATGTTACATAAACATATATGAGTTCTAAATAAATAAATATATATGTATATATTCATAAAACTATTTAGAACATCTATAGCTCAAAACATACATCTTTCCATTCAACTATGTAATGGAGTGTTTCCCATATAAGTTCACCTCACTTACTCTCTCCCTTTCTAATTCATTCATACTGTCTTTTCGGAAGGACTGGTCGCACAGTCCAGTCGAACATTACATTAAATGCCTTCCCTGAATCTGTCTGGGATATTGGATGTCCTAAGTCATGTTTGTCCTCATGCAGACATCATGCAGACAAGATGAACTGGTGCCATTCCTCAAACCAAGTGGTTTCACCACAATCTTGGTAGGCACTCAAAGTGTTGGTCCAAATAATCAATGTTAATTGGACGCTATCAAGAGACTGGTAGCTCTCAGGGATTTCTCCTAAGTAGTCAGTCTCCCCAATGTTTAACATTATACAGGATGAATCTACATGTATCTCCCGTACATGCATAAGCCACACGCTCATGTAGCTTGGATAATGGATTTCTCCAAATTATCACATACAACAAATCAGACCACCAAGTAGTGAATGAAAGAAGAAGATAGTTCTCAGTGAAATCGTAAAGCTAGAACTGGAACATTAAGTACAAAGAAAATCCACCAGTGTAAAGTTTGGGAGAATATGTAGAAACAGGAAACTACACAAGCCTTCAGACTAGCAGACAAACTAATCAGAATAATGGTATTACCTGGGTTTTATAGTTTTGGAAATTCCATAATAAAACTTCGTACAGAAGTCAAACAGAACGAAATGATAGTATTTCTCCAGTAGGTATCCTTTTGCTATACGTGAGTTTGCGTCTGAGGATTGTTGTCCCTGCTCATAGTTTTATTCTCTCCATTCCTGGCTAGTTTCCACCCGGGCTAATTAATATGTCCCATTTTCATTAACTCCGCCTATTTTTCCATGTACGATGACGGGATGGATTAAGTCCCAAACTTTTCTCACCCTTCCTCCTTTCCTGTGAAGGGTAGTTTCATCTGTCAATCAAATTGACCGATGCCCCGCCACATTCCTGAAACAATGAAACATGCTTGGGCGGTGATGTAGTTGCGTCATTACATTCTAATCTGCTGGTGCCTCCTCGCTTTCCCCGGGAGTTAACAAGCTTAATCTCCTGGGTTACAACGAGGTGTAAGGCCTGCATTATATTGCCTTCTTACAATCACACGTCTGTCGGCTGAGCTCGCTTGTTGCGGCAACTACAAACGTTTTCTGTCTCCGCAAAGTCTGGACTTTACGGCATGTGTTATTTCAGACGGGTCTGGCTGACCCTCTTATCTCCCATTCTGCCGTGGCTGGTTCACACGTTAGGTCCTGTTGAACTAAGGTGTTAGGTGTCTGTCCCTATTCCAACCACAGGATTGTAAACTAACACGTCAATCTCAACTGACTGGCTCCGCGATGTATCAACGTCGTCCCCAGCCCAGATTTCACACTTTGCTGTCTTTCTCTTCCCTTGTACTGAAAACAATGAGTTTTCAACCTTTGATAGCGCCCGCCGACTGGTGCCGTGGTGTCTGGGTTTTACGTTTGATCTGTACATCAAAGCTTTCTCAGACCTAGCATTACAGAAATGATGGGGTGTGCGTGGTCAAAATGTATTTTTCTCTTGTTTTCAATCTTATTGCATTTCTATCAGGTTCTGGTGGACATTTATTCTTTTAGAGAATGATAGAAAAATATTGTGGGCTCTGTAATTCCTTTCAAACTTGTGTAATTCTGATGCTGCCGGGGCTGTCCCGCCACATAGCCCCCCAATTTAAGTAGGTTCATTAATGAAGCCTATAACAGATCCTCGGCAGCATTCAAGAATGTATCTAAGTTCTCTCCCTTCTGGAACTGCCTCCAAGTCTGGGTTCATAATATTCCTTGTGGCAGTGGGTTGTCCTGTGAGTCCAAAAAGACATCCCATGTCCATTATCCCAGGATAAATCTTTCAAATCTTTGCTCCTGGTGTTGTGTCGGATTTTCATGCTATTGCTCGGTAATATCCGGTCCTCTGGAGGTTTTACTTTTTCCCAGCCGGGAAATTGCAAAATGTATGGTAACAGGATTCTCCTGCGGTGCAGAGAGACTGTTATTGTCCACTCAATTCTGGCCCTTGTCCTATAAGCAGAGGAAGTGCCATCAGTGTTTTCTTAAAAGAATTGGTCGCAGTAATGTTGCTTCATTTTCTTTTCATCCGTTGGCCAAAGATCATAATAAAATCCTTTAATCTCCTCCTTTTGGCAGGAAATTTGCTAAACATCATAATGTTGTGATGTGCATTCAACTCATACTTGCCTCTTTCTTGGTAGGGCGTCCGTTTACTCCCTCCTGATTTAAGAGTTTTCTTCCCTCGATAATTCTTTATCCAGGTGCGTTCCTCTTCAACAGAGTTCCATTTTGAATCTGTGTTTGAAAGTATAAGGCTTGTAGAAGTTGTCCAGCTTTGAGAAATCATGTTGTTCCCCAAGAACTGTGAATTTGTATCACTCCTTGTAGAAGTATACATAAACAGCTGTTCTACACATCCAACATTGGTTGAAGTGAAAGGTAAACAAGGTCCTGAGTGTTGAGTATACCAACCGCTCCTGGTTTGTTCCGCTGCAGAGTCCATCAACTGTGATCCCCTGTTAGCTTCAGCTGTGTTGATGATAGGTATTGCCTTCATCTTGTCCAAAGAAGTATTTTCTTCTTTGTTGGTAGCAGACATGCTTATCGTCCCTGAATCAGAGTGCGTAGTACTATCTACATGAATGATTTGTATATCTTGAATTTCCTTTTCGAAAGACTCCAAGATACTGACATCGTAAGAATTCTCCTCCGTGTCTTGTTTTTCCTCCATGGCTGGGCTCTCTTGTGCCAAGTCCAATTGAAGTATTCTCTCCCTGGTCTGGTTTTCTTGTGCCAAATCCAATCGAAGTGAATGTTGTGCGGTGTCATTTTCAATGTCATCTCCCACCTGAGATAAGTAATTCATACTGATAATTGTTTCATCTTGTGTGGCCACACAGAAAGAAACACTGGAATCCTGTTTTACATCCATTCCAGTCTCAGCTGAATTCATTTCCACTCCTAGTTCCTCTGAACCGAAGGGATTTAGAGAATCGGGTAAGGTCTCGCCTTCGATCTCCTTAAGTTTTCCTCAGGTCCTCCTCCTCCGGGATTTTTCTCCCTTGGGAAGTCTTAGGAAGCTCCTGAGATTGCTGGGTTGCCAAGCCAGCTAATCCGCTGTCATTGCGGTGTATACATTTATCACGTTTGTGACTGTTTACTGTACATTTTCCCTTATTACGTTTATTTTTCGGAATTGAGGAGGGAAGCATCTGCCTTTCTGTGCCCAAGTTTATGTTTTTCTGAGCCATGGGGATTTGCGAAGGAATACATACATCTTCTTTGTGATGGTCAGCATCCCCGCTTTCTATCAGAGTTTCGGCTTGAGTGATTGGCTTTTCCTCAATCGAACTGGTAGATTCCTCCATGTTCAATGTTTCTATATGCTTCTTCTTCATCTCATCTTCTTCAGCTTCGTGACGCATATCTGCTTCCAATTCTGCAAGTCTTTTCATCATCTGTTCATCCTCTTTGTCCCACCAATCCATTTCATCTCTGATAAATAGTTCTAGCTTCTCTCCTATTAAGCCGAGCCTTATGCCCCATCCTCTAGCGGACTCTAAGAAATCTATGCGTGCACCCATGATCTCTTCTCAGCTTAAACTCAGGCAAGTAATTATATTATTACCCTACACAGAGCTAGTCAGATTTATACTAGAACAGGATAGTGGCAAGAGGAACCGACACTGCTATGAGAATGATAGTAATGAATTTGTATGAGAAAGTTGATGCAAAGCAGTCTGTCATACACTGAAGTAATTATGCATTATCAAATTATTCATGATTAAATCAAATGATAAAGCATGTAATCAAAAAATCATCAAGTAAATCATCAATAAACTAATTAATATCACTAATTAATGTGATTATTAATTCTACAGTGGTGAATAATGTAAATTAACTCATATGATATTATCCATTATTAACTTTTTAACAAGTTATTTAAATTCTACATACTTCCCTTGAAACAAATTCCTAAGTTAATACTTAGCAAATGTAATGGGTGAAGAATGAAAGAATGATTTATGAAAATTAATAGTCTAGAAGTTTATTCTCTGTTTCTATCATGGACGAGAAGTCCTAATGTGTCCAAATCTGGCCTACAAACAAGCAAGCTTTTACATTAGAAATACATTATAACTAACTAATGCTGCTAAGAATGTAAGTGAGAATGACTTAGGTTCTATCCCCAGGGCAAAACCAGAATAATACCAGACTAACAGATTTGAAATAGGTTCGTTCCTTGCGAGCGAACCAAAGTGTGCTAGGGTTTACTCCCGGTTTCTATCGCGAACGAGCAGACCAATATGTCACCACATATTGGCTTGAAGTAGCTCCCGGGTGGGCAACCACTCAGCCAAAATCATTTTCTCCTACTGGGGTTTAGTTCTGGGTGCAGTTTGAGATCCCTTACCTCTGTCAGTTGGGACTAATTACCACCCCAGATCCCAGAGAGAAAACCTGGAACTAGTGTCTTTTATGCTGATTTAAGACACCGTCCCTGATACTCAAGAAAACAGCCAAGAAGTGGCTCGTTGAAGATATAATATATCTATATAGATTTGGCTGTACTTGGTATCACCAGAAGTGAGAAAGGAGGAATTAAGTTATGCAACGTAATCTGGTTACTTATGACTGCATAGACAAAGTACCTCCCTGACATATATTCCCCCTTCTGGACAATGTGTTTGAACCCCAATAAATGATATAATAATGTGTGTACTTGATTACGCTACACAAACATTTATAAACATTTAGAATTATACGGACAAATTGAGTTTTAAAATACAACAACTGTGTTTATTATTTCTAGTCTTGATGATCATATGATGATGATGATGATTATAATATGGTATACGTAACTTATGAGGTCACATAGGTCATGCTTCTCCCAGTGAGACGCAGTTCACTGTCAGATTGAAGGAATCCAAATTGGTCCCTTCACAAGGCTAAGTCACTTCCTGATATGGGTTGTTGACTGTCCAATGCTCCTAAGAGATCTGGAATGAAACGAACGGAGATGGGTAGTATCTACGTCTACACATCTCAAAACACATATGTCTATACATTCATATAAACATACATTCAAGTCATAATATATGATGGTATGATGATATATATGATGGCATGTTACATAAACATATATCAGTTCTAAATAAATAAATATATATGTATATATTCATAAAACTATTTAGAACATCTATAGCTCAAAACATACATCTTTCCATTCAACTATGTAATGGAGTGTTTCCCATATAAGTTCACCTCACTTACTCTCTCCCTTTCTAATTCATTCATACTGTCTTGTCGGAAGGACTGGTCGCACAGTCCATGTCGAACATTACATTAAATGCCTTCCCTGAATCTGTCTGGGATATTGGATGTCCTAAGTCATGTCTGTCCTCATGCAGACAAGATGATCTGGTGCCATTCCTCAAACCAAGTGGTTTCACCACAATCTTGGTAGGCACTCAAAGTGGTTGGTCCAAATAATCAATGTTAATTGGACGCTATCAAGAGACTGGTAGCTCTCAGGGATTTCTCCTAAGTAGTCAGTCTCCCCAATGTTTAACATCATACAGGATGAATCTACATGTATCTCCTGTACATTCATAAGCCACACGCTCATGTAGCTTGGATAATGGATTTCTTCAAATTATCACATACAACAAATCAGACCACCAAGTAGTGAATGAAAGAAGAAGATAGTTCTCAGTGAAATCGTAAAGCTAGAACTGGAACATTAAGTACAAAGAAAATCCACTAGTGTAAAGTTTGGGAGAATATGTAGAAACAGGAAACTACACAAGCCTTCAGACTAGCAGACAAACTAATCAGAATAATGGTATTACCTGGGTTTTATAGTTTTAGAAATTCCATAATAAAACTTCGTACAGAAGTCAAACAGAACGAAATGATAGTATTTCTCTAATAGGTATCTACGTGAGTTTGCGTCTGAGGATTGTTGTCCCTGCTCATAGTTTTATTCTCTCCGTTCCTGGCTAGTTTCCACGCGGGCTAATTAATATGTCCCATTTTCATTAACTCCGCCTATTTTTCCATGTACGATGACGGGATGGATTAAGTCCCAAACTTTTCTCACCCTTCCTCCATTCCTGTGAAGGGTAGTTTCATCTGTCAATCAAATTGACTGATGCCCCGCCACATTCCTGAAACAATGAAACATGCTTGGGTGGTGATGCAGTTGCGTCATTACATTCTAATCTGCTGGTGCCTCCTCGCTTTCCCGGGAGTTAACAAGCTTTATCTCCTGGGTTACAACGAGGTGTAAGGCCTGCATTATATTGCCTTCTTACAATCACACGTCTGTCGGCTGAGCTCGCTTGTTGCGGCAACTACAAACGTTTTCTGTCTCCGCAAAGTCTGGACTTTACGGCATGTGTTATTTCAGACGGGTCTGGCTGACCCTCTTATCTCCCATTCTGCCGTGGCTGGTTCACACGTTAGGTCCTGTTGAACTAAGGTGTTAGGTGTCTGTCCCTATTCCAACCACAGGATTGTAAACTAACACGTCAATCTCAACTGACTGACTCCGCGATGTATCAACGTCGTCCCCAGCCCAGATTTCACACTTTGCTGTCTTTCTCTTCCCTTGTACTGAAAACAATGAGTTTTCAACCTTTGATAGCGCCCGCCGACTGGTGCCGTGGTGTCTGGGTTTTACGTTTGATCTGTACATCAAAGCTTTCTCAGACCTAGCATTACAGAAATGATGGGGTGTGCGTGGTCAAAATGTATTTTTCTCTTGTTTTCAATCTTATTGCATTTCTATCAGGTTCTGGTGGACATTTATTCTTTTAGAGAATGATAGAAAAATATTGTGGGCTCTGTAATTCCTTTCAAACTTGTGTAATTCTGATGCTGCCGGGGCTGTCCCGTCACAGCAATGAAGTCGACCCTGTCGACTTTTTTTTCTTAGTAGTGATGACAGCATTCATGAATTTTATAGTGATTTAGAGAAAGCCTTCAAGAAATGCAAGAATTCTGAAGTAACTATCATAATGGGTGACTTGAATGCCAAAGTTGGAAATCAACAGGACGGATGCATAATGGGCAAGTATGGACTAGGGCAGGGGTGGGCAAACTTTTTGTGAGTAGGGCCGCATTGACAAATGTAAAGCTGTTGGCGGGCCGCATGTGTGTGTGTGTGTGTGTGTGTGTGTGTGTGTGTGTGTGTGTGTGTGTGTGTGTGTGTGTGTGTGTGTGTAGTATAAAATGTCCATTTTGCTTACAGCAACCTATCACAATAAGTAATTATTAATTATTTATAGGCTATTTATTAAACAGTATAAATAAATAATGATTGCAATGTTATTTTACTTATATACTTATACATTATATTTGACAATATGGACAACAACTTTTACTAATTTGTTAACACGATTTTACAACATGTTATTATAACAAATATTCTTTATTATCTATCAATGGCTTTAATTTAGACACAAACCGACTACACTGTCACTATAATTGTTGATTTCTAATGAGATGTATGTAACTGCTTGCACGTTTTGACAATATTCTTGAAATCTGGAGCAAGTTTAATTGTTGAAATTCGCATGACAGCATGCAAGTTGCAGTCCGACAATAAAGACCTACTCTTAGATTTGTTGATCTTCAAGGAAGCGAATGCTTGTTCGCAAATGTATGTTGATCCAAACAACGATAAAAGTTTAGTTGCAAAGTTTTTCAAGTTGGGAAATGATTCTTGTGATAAAGATCCATAGAAATCCAGCAAACCATCTGACTTGAATTTCTCTTTCAGGTCATGATCTGCTTCTAAGTCAAGCAGCTCCAACTGTATATCCTCTGTGGCTGTATCAGCTTCTGCACTGAAAGGGGAACTGAGAATATTGAACTGTGGCTCTACGTTCTTGAAATCTTGGAATATCCATCCAAATTCTTCAATCAGTGCATCTAATTGGGCTTTGTACTTTTCAGTCATTTCACCAGAAATGGTTTCTTGTTTCAGCAAAGGGAAGTGACAAAATATTTTTCACTTGCTTGTCTGGAATACAGTGAGAGTTTTTCCTGAAATGATTTTACATGTACATACAATTCATGTGCGAACACACCATTGCCCTGAAGTTTGTCAATTCAGTTCATTTAACTTTTCCATAATTTCAATGGAAACATAAAGTCTAACTTCCACTCTTTTTTGACAATATTAGTATTAAAGTCACATTCAATGCCCTTCATCTCTAGGAACATCACTATTTCTTCTCTGAGTTCCCACACTCGCCTCAACACCTTGCCGAGATTCAGCCATCGAACACTGGTGTGATACAGGACATCGGATTGTTCAGTTTCCAAATCGTCAAGTAATGCCTTGAACCGTATGTGATTAAGTCCTCTTGATCTGATGAGGTTGATGGCACTGACAACTGGGTCAATAACATGCTTGATATTCAAAACAGTTTTTCACAGACTTTCTTGATGAATCACACAGTGAAGTGGTAATAATGTGTGGTCTGGATATTCTGCTTTAATCTGATCACTTATCAACTTTACCAGACCTACATTTTTTCCAGTCAAAGCACGAGCTCCGTCAGTTGTAACACTTGCCATCTTGTTCCGAACTAACCCAGTTCTTTTAATACAGTTAGTAAAAGCGTTGAATATATCGTGACCTGTGGTTGTGTCTTTGAGTGACTAAACACTCAATAACTCTTCAGTGAGTTTGAAAGAAGTGTTTATTCTACGTATAAATATCAATAATTGGGCAGTATCATGTACATCGGTACTCTCATCCAATGCAAGAGACTACCACAAAAATTGTTTACTTGCATCTTAAAGTTTATGCATTATATTGTTACTTATCTTATCAACACGTCTGACCACAGTTCTCCTGGATAAAGTAATGTTGTCAGATCTTTATTGTTTGTTCTGGACACATAATATTTGCTGCATCTAGCAAACATTCCTTGATGAACTCGACATCAGAAAATGGCTTGTTCTGTTTTACAATTCTGTGTGACAGCACAAGACTAGCTTCAGTTGCAGCATCTTGAATTCAAGACTGTTTAGTGACAACAGTTTGCTGTTTCTACAAAATTTTTCACCAACTCAAGACATTTCCTTTCCCTCCCTTCGGTTGTTAAATTGTATCCGAAATCGGAATATTTTGTTTGATGTCTTTTTAAATTGTACTCCTTGAAGACAGCCACTGACTCACGACACAGCAAGCAAACTGATTTGCTACCAACTTTTATAAAACAGTGCTTAGTTGTCCATTCATAATTAAAAACACGGTATTCATCTTCAATCTTACATTTGTTATTGACACTGATTTTTTAAATAAAATTCGAACAGTTAGAACTGTACAAAACTTTAAAACGGAAATGAAACAAAACCTACTTCCGGCTGTGTGTGAAAATAAAATATTCGGAAAACAAGTAGTAAACTCAGAATAAATTTCAGAAATATATCAAGACTACTACAACAAATAAATTAATTTGAACATTGTAAATGTGGAAATAATGTAAAACAGCAAAAGACTTTTAAATTTAATATTTTCTTGCAAAATAAATCATTTTATTCACCGTAGAAATATCTGTTTTTCATAAAATCATCCTTATTAAATTTTTCATATCGATAAATATTTCTCTATATAAAAATCGATAAATTCGCATTTTAGCATAACATGGTTCCAAATGTTGCTGTATGTAGCCAGGGGCCGTGTTGGGGTGAGCGCCCAACTTCGCATAAATACCCTAATGGCAATGGCTCATGCATTAATCACCTATGCAGCAGAAGTCCAACTTCTGGCCTTCTCGTGGCGGAACTGTTTTAACTAACAGGAGAAGGGGCGGCGGCGAGTCACTGGCGCCGGGAAATATACAGAACGCTCTAGATGTGTATGCATACACTCTTACGTGAATGCGCAGACATGTGTGCGCGTGCCTACACACCTAAACTCGAGTAAGACCACAGTCTGCTCTAGCAAAGGAAAGGTGCTGAATAAAGAGGCAACCAGCCAGGAGGCGCACCACAGAAATCAGGATGCCACCAATCACGCGCAATGAAATATGTCGACTACGGCTAAATGTTACGGTGCTCGCCCTACTTTGGACCCCCAGCCAGGTGCAGTGCCGGGCCATATGCCTCGAAAGAGTCCAACCACAACTACTAGAGGTCCTTCTCAGATGTCCTGTGGAGCCAGGGGACCTGAGAATAGAGCGTCTGGCAATACCAAACAAAGACTAAAACTAATGCACTGGAATGCGGAGGGATTCAGCAACAAAACAAAAGAACTATAAAACATCTTGGACCAAGAAAAGGTAAGCGTATGTTGCTTGCAAGAAACTAATCTCAACGAAAACGAAATGATGTCTTGGAAATTGCCAGTATTAAGGACACTACTTTCTGAACTTAGCAGCCAGCATAAGGTCACCATACAGTGGATACCATCCCACTGTGGAGTACTCGGAAACGACAGAACTGATCGATTGGCTAAGGAAGGAGCAAAAGAAGAACAGCCTGATGTGCCCGTTTCCACCAAAAGAAAAGAATGATCAAATCAGTCAGAAAGCCACCAAAACTGGCTCAAGACGACTACCACGTTATGGACAGACCAGAACAAGTCATTATTCTGCTCCTCAGAACAGGGCACAATAGATTACGCAACCACATTATACAAGATTCAAGATTGGTGAATCAGCCATGTGCACGTGTGGATTATCATCGCAAACAGCAGAGCACATACTCAAAGACTGCCCAAATTACAACATGTCTAGGCTAACCTTCTGGCCAAGAGAGACGACAGTGGAAGATAAACTCTATGGACTGCTTAGTGAACTAACAAGGACAGTTAAATTCACACAAGAGGCAACATTGCAGTTTTAGTATTTAAGGCGAACGAAAAAAGAAGAAGAAGAAGAAGAAGAAGAAGAAGAAGAAGAAGAAGAAGAAGAAGAAGAAGAAGAAGAAGAAGAAGAAGAAGAAGAAGAAGCATTACATTACGAAGGCCAAGGACTGTTTACAAAAATTGATAATTAGAAAGCAATCTTATAAAAAAATGTTGAAATAACTTAAAAACGAAGTAAAAATTAGTATTCCTAAATGCCCTCGCGGGCCGCATAAAATCAGGTGGCGGGCCGCATGCGACCCGCGGGCCGTAGTTTGCCAATATGCGGTCCAAATCCCACCCCCCTTCTTTGATACCCTAAAATTCCCCCCTTCCCGGGGGGGGGGGGGGGAATTCCCCACCGGCTGAGAACCACTGCTCTAATGAGTCTGACTACGTCTTGGGATTATAGAGTGAGTTAATAAACTTGGAACATAAAAAGTTATCAAAGAAATTTAACACACACACACACACACACACACACACACACACACACACACACACACACACACACACACATATATATATATATATATATATATATATATATATATATATATATATATATATATATATATATATATATATATAGATATAGATATATAAAACACACAATGTATGTATGTATGTGTGTCCGTTCTTTATGCGTTTGCGAACGGTCCATCCGATTGAGATGAAATTTTCTACATGTTTTCTTTTCATTCCCGTGCAACCAACTGTCATGGTTTTTTAAGTGTACAATCAGCTATTTACTTACTAAAATTTAATATTTAAATTTACATTATCATTTCATTATAGCAAGGGGACTTAACGTAAGAAAAGTTATTTCAAGGGGCATAACTTTTAGTAACATCGCTATTATTTTATATATAGATTATTGCATTGTTTTCAAAGATTTACAAACTCTTTGTCTATAGTTATTTACAGGCATATGAGTTATAATAAATAATGATATAATCTTCAAGGCATTTTCATAGTTTTCATAAAAATAATGCATCTATTTAAACAGTGAAAATTTTCTAACACATCTTTTTATTTTTCTTCAACTGCACATTGATTTTTTTAAACATTCTCATATGTATGGCGCGTTACACCCACATTTGGTATTATGATGCCCATGTTAAAAGTTACTTTTCATGCATTTTAATGCTTATTGTTCTTTTGTTGTCAAAGAATTGCTTCATAAGAGATGTTGAATGAAAGAATGTACAAGAGGAAAAAGAGAAGAAGGGCAGAATTGTAGGACGGGCCTGCGAAAGATTTTCGTTCGTTAAAAAAAAAAAAAAAGTAATTTTTTGTGAGAGAAAGTTAGTTGCATATCGTTTGCAGTACTCTGCAGTCAACCCACCGCCCACCATTTATTGGCTGTTCGTGATATCTTGGTAAGTTTACTTTAGATAGATCTCTTCCAATCAATATTTTCTACTATCAATCTATCTATTCTTCTATCTTATCTATATTTTTAACGGGAACGGGCCGAACATAGACAGACAGATAGTCGGGAACGGAAGCTTATATGACTACTTATACGAATTAAACGAGATGCTCCCCACCAGGGCCAGGGCGAAGTCGGGCCGGGTCAGACAGACAGATAGACAGACAGACAGATAGACAGACAGACAGATAGTCGGGAACGGGAGCTTATATGACTACTTATATGAATTAAATAAATGAGATGCTCCCCACCAGGGACTAGGTGAAGCCGGGCCGGGTCAGACAGACAGACAGACAGATAGTCGGGAACGGGAGCTTATATGACTACTTATATGAATTAAATGAGATGCTCCCCACCAGGAGCTGGGCGAAGCCGGGCCGGGTCAGACAGACAGACAGACAGACAGACAAGCAGACAGACAGATAGATAGATAGATCCCCGCCAGGAGCTGGGCGAAGCCGGGCCGGGTCAGCTAGTGTGTGTGTGTATGTATATATATATATATATATATATATATATATATAATCAATTTCACTAGATGAGTAAGCAAACACGTCAACAAGGAATTAAAAGACTTAATAAATACACATTAACTATATCGGGGGTGGGGGAGGGGGTCTTGAGCCTGAGGAATTAAGGTCGCCAGGCTACTGCAGTCGCCACGAACTGTGCGGGTTAGGGTTTTCTCCCCCCCCCCCCCCCCCCCAACTCCCACCCCCCTCCCCGACAGAAACAAAAATTCACACCTTCCCGATGATTCGAACCCGGGGCTCCCGAAAGAGAACAACATATTCTAGCCACTCGGCCAACTGCGTGTATTAGTCCTTGCTGCCATATACGTATAAAACACACTCGCACGCGCATACTACACATACAGACAGACAGGCCGAGGAAGAGAGAGACAGAGACAGAGACAGACAGACAGACAGAGAGGGAGAGAGAGAAACATATAGACAGACATAGAGAAAAAAGAGACAGAGGGGGAGTGTGTGACAGACTGTGAGATACAGACAGATCGAGAGAGAAA
>JACEFZ010023667.1:122500-137513 GCA_014155875.1 Cepaea nemoralis
CAGTATACATACCATATCAACGTAATACAATATATGCATGTTTGCCTGCAGGAATGACGGTATGTCTGTATACCTGTCTGTCTGTATATCTGTCTGTTTCTTTGTCTGCCTGGCTGAATATGCATCTATGTGTGTATGTGCGTATAGCCAATACATATACTTTATAGTTGAAAGCGCACAATGTGCGTGCGCGCGCCAGTTTAAAAAAAAATTTAAGTTGTAAATTTTAATTTTTGAGTAAATTTAAATGTTAATTAAAATTTAAATAAGTAATTTAAGTCAACCCCAGCATTTTCGCTGTTCGTGATTCCTGGGCAAATTTTACGTTCAGTAGAGTGCGACATATATAAAGTTAGCTGCATGTCATTTACAGAACGTAGCAGCTAACCCTAGCATGTTTTGGCTGTTCGTGATTCCTGGGCAAGTTTACGTTCAGTAGATTGCCATTGCTTTCTGAACAACCGGCACCCATACCATTTCATAAAAAACCAACGCAGCTGTGTTTTGAACGCGGGTATGCGGGATTACGAACTGCGTCCGTAACACCTTCGCCACGGAGCAGACTACGACATATATACAGGGTGACCAGATCGCCGTGATCAAAAAAAGCCAAGTCACGAAATAAAAAAAAGCCAAAATAAAGTCAAACATTGCCCAGTAAAATGGAAAAGCCAAAGAAAAAGCCAAACATTGCCCAGTAAAAAGATATATTAAAAATATACTTACATCACACGAAGACCTCTTCATCAAATAAGTATTCATCTTCATTGTTGAGAAATTCAGTACAGGATTCATTAGAATATACAATTCCAGGTTTGGAATCATTCCTCCCCCGATGTGTCTCCACCTTGCCGTGGTGGGGGAGCTTGCGTGTCCCATCGACCCCATGTGCTTGCCGATGGATGAAAACTACATATCGGACGGCTCATGGGATAGGGACCAGACTAAAAGAGACACAACCTGCTGCTCTGCAGGTGACTGAGGATAGCAGTCAATATCAGGCAAACGATCCAAAAAATCTTAGTCCGGACATAACCTCTAAGGCTCCCATCCGAGGTGTATGGCTGAACGTCTCTAAGCCATAAACTCTCGGAAGTGAGAGCCTGGCCGACACAAACCTACATCAAAATTGTGATGAGGTGCTGAGCACGCTACATGCTCGGCGCAGATACTTGTTCGATGGCTCTTAGCTGGGGGATATGAGGTATCCCCGGATGAAAGGGCCTGACCGTTATTCACCCACAGACGCACAGAGGTAAGGTGCTGAGCCGGCAGCACATGTAGCCTACCTCGTGAGCGAGTACAAAAGGTGGAAAAACATCTCGGTCGCACGTCCCGTAGATAGTCTGTAACCATACTCATGGAGTGAATGTAGTCAAAGGTGGAAAATTGTCTCGTTGACACGAAATGGAACGCTTGTCTTGTCGTTTTGCATTTGTTTTAGCTAAGAAATAGTAAAACAAGACAACAATTAACGTGAAAAATTCGAAAAGAGGCATATGGCATTACAAAGTTTTTAAAAAGCCAAGAAAAAGCCAAACAGCCAAACTGATTTTCTGACGCCAAAACTGTTTTCAAAAAGCCAAATTTGTCAAAGTTAGCTTTAAAAGAGCCAATCTGGTCACCCTGAGTAGGGGTGTGTCACAGTTATGACTTAAAAGTTGTTCATATGGTAGCAGGCATGTTGTATTATGATGCAACGACAATATTTCAGCTACGTACAAGCCCATGGCATAAACAGTATGTCACTTAAGTCGATTAATATCATCCTTTGACACTTAATCAAATGTTGGTTTCCTTCAGCATAAATCTTACTAGCAAGAAGATATTATAGACATCATATACATTGCTAATATCCACATTTAAATAACATTATACTTTATCGACAATAGCCATGAGCACATTTAAAAATAAAATATTTTAGTATTGAAAATAGCAATGCAATCAATTAATTATTGATTTTCATAATAAGAGTGGACATTCATTCATTCAGTAGTATGTACTTTGCAGAAACTCGCTCCCAAAACAACCTTCCGGAAAAATTCTCGATCACAAGCAAGATGCCCCGCGCCCGATACATCCATATGGAGATCATCTGCCACATCCTCAAATGCATTTATGCGCTGTTCAGCTTGTTTAGTAAGTGTCCAGGTCTCACAGGCGTAAGTTGCAATGGGAAAGATGCATGCTCTAAAAATCTAATTTTTTTTTTTAGTTCTATCTGTCCCACTCCATAATTTATTCAGTTGTTTTAGTCTTTGAAGAGCAATTGATAGTCGTCGTTTAATGTATTTCATTGTGTCACCGTTGTTGGCAATCAATGACCCAAATATTTACAATTGTCCACCACCTCCAATTTTGTTTTTGCTATGTTAAGAGCATGTTATGAGAAGAAATGAATCGGAGAACTTGGTGACAACTGGCAAGATCGAAGGGAACAGACCAAGGGGAAGACCAAGGATCAAATACCTGGATAGCTTGGCCACATGGCATGGTCGAGACAGAAACACGGAGCTGATCCACGACTCCGGTGATCATGTGAGATGGCAGAACATGACCAACCACACTTGCCGGCATGGCACATGATGGATGGATGGATGTTAAGATATAAGTTGTGATTTTCACTATTTCTTAGGGTTGAGGTTATAAGGTTTTCTATACCATTCTGTGATGAGGATAAGAATACTGTATCATCGGCACATTGAATCTCTGGTATTTCATGACCACCGATATTTGGGCATCATATTACTCCCTGGTTATATCATCTCTGACATTTCTCATTATATTTTTGGCGTATAGGTTAAACAAGTAGGGTAAAATCACACATCCCTGATGGACTCGTTGCTTGATGTCAAACCAATCTCTCCCCCGATGTGTCTCCATCTTGACGTGGTGGGGGAGCTTGCGTGTCCCATCGACCCCATTTGCTTGCTGATGGATGAAAAACTACATATCGGACAGCTTATGGGATAGGGACCAGACTAAGAGAGACACAACCTGCTGCTCTGCAGGTGAGACTGAGGATAGCAGTCTAAAATTTACATCAGGCGCACGAAGGCAGAATTCTTGGTCCGGACAAAACACTAATGGCTCCCTGTCGAGGGCTGTGGCTGAACGCCTCTAAGCCACAAACCCTCGGACCTGAGAGCCGGGCCGATACCCACCTTTCGAAAAATAAAGGCGTGATACTGAGCAAGCTACATGCTCAGGTCTGATACAAGTTCGAAGGCTCTCAGCTGGTGGATATGAGATATTCCCGGATGAGAGGGCCAGGCCGTTTCTCGTTCACCGCTGCACGAAGGTAAGGTGCTGAGCCGGCAGCACAAGTAGCCTACCTCGTGAGCGAGTACAAAAAGTCAAAAAGTGCCCCAGTCGAAGAAAATGGCTGCGAAAACTGTATCTAACTCATAGAGAGGGTAGACAAAAGTGGAAGAACGTCTCAATGACGCAAAATGGAACGCACGGCGAGCGAACCTATTGCGTGGTCCGAAGTCAAAAGCAAAAGCTTACCGAGTGGGTGTCGCTTGCAGTCTGACCGTCCCTGGTGTGTGCTTGAGCGATCAGTGGCAAACGAGTTGCCCAACACATGGAAGTGAGGAACTAAAGCAGCCATGAACAGGACGTGGCAACTCCTCGGGTGAGCCCAGCCACAGAGCAATATGTGCCGGCTCTGCAATTATGGAAGCCTCCTTGGATAGCGAGGGAATGCTCATGGTCTGCCCCTGCCTTCCCTTGAGGGCCGACCACGATGTCCTTCATCGTTCTATCTTGACCAGCTGAGATGTTAGCGACATCACAACTGTCCATCGTGCCTCGAAACCAGAGGAAGGCTAACCTCATTAAAAAATGCCCGCTGAAGTCGGAAGTGTCGTCCTACGGGTGGCAAACTAAAAATTGACACTACGCAATTACGTCCGAGTGAAATGTCTCGTCCGAATGTTTCTCGTGCTAGGAACAGCTCTGACTACCTAGTTTCCGAATGCCGCTCTTGTTCGGAACAGCTCTGACTGGGTAGTTTTCCGAATGTCTATTGTGCCTGGAAAAGCTCTGATGGGCGCAACGACAAGCACATGTCCGAAAACTCGCTGAGTGGATGCCGTCTGCAAACCTGTCTGGTTTGTGCGGGAATGACCCGGGGAAACGAAATGACCAATATATTGAAGTGAGAATTTAAAGCAGCCATGAGCAGGACGTGACGATCTCCCTCGGTGAGCCCAGATCCAGGGCGTTATGTGTCGGCCCTGCAACTATGGAAGCAACCTTGGATGGCGGAAAATGCTATGGACTGTTCTTGCCTTCCTTTGAGGGATGACCGTTGTCTTCGACCGTTCAACCTTGGCCAGCATGGTTGCAGATGGCACCACAAAAGTGAGAGTCTCCCAGGAATGCTACCTGGTCAAAAAAGCACGCTGAAGTCGATGTGTTGGCCTACGGGTTTCGGCCCAAGGGCGCATAACAGACACACCGCAATCACATCTGAAAAAACACTCCGGATGAACGAAAAGAAGAAGAAGAAGAAACCAATCTGATGTCTCGCAATCAATTCTAACCGCTGCTTTTATGGTCTAGATCAGTGGTTCTCAACCGGTGGGGAATCTCTCCCCCCCCCCCAGGGAGAATTGTAGGGTTTCCAGGGGGGGGGGGATTTAAGATTATTTCAAGATCGCGTTAATACAAGAACCGATTATTGTTAATTGTTTTTCCCTTTATACTGTACGGTAGTAGTAGGAAAGCGGGTAACTAAGTAGATTTTCTGGATTGACCTTGCTGGATTGACCCCAATCCAGCTCGGTCTCGGAGCTGGGTTGGGTTAAGTAGGGTAGGGTAGGTATCTAGGTCATATGTAAGGGTCGATAATTCTAAGAATTACCACCTCACCACTAGACATTTAACATTCACTCACGTGGCCTTTTGCTTATTAGTGTAAATATGTATCGTACTATGTAAATACGTTTTATGTGTACATAGCTTTGTACTGTTTTCTACTTTTTTATATTGATGTCTAAAATGTTTACGGGTCAATGAAGTTTGCATTGTGTTCTATAATATGATCTATTAAAATTTTTTATGTGTTCATAAGTGTACTGTGACAGCCTTGTGAAATTGGTGGTACAGTGAAATGTCTACATCATTAAAAATAAAAGACTCATTGTTTGTGAATATGTCACTGATTTTGTAAATTTATGACGGTCACATTTTTCACTTGGATGCCATATAAATGCAATTTGTAAACACTTGAAATGCTTTTTAATGTACTTTGTAAATGAATGTGTTGAAAATACAAGCCTAAGTATTTGTGAATATGTTTTGATACTTTGTCACTGATTTGGTACACTGATGGTTGATATAAATGAATTATTTTTGTAAACGATTGAAAAACTTTACTATACTTTGTAAATCAATGTGCTGAACATACACACTCATGATATCGTTGTCGATAAAATTGACTTGTTGAATATACTGTGTACGGTATTGAAAATGTATCCCATACTGGCTTTTTCTGAAAAAATAAAAGCTATGAAAACAAACCGGTGTGTTTGTTGGTTTATTTCAGTGGTATGAATGTTTTTTTTTCTCCCCCGTTGTCTGGCTTTTCCCTTGTTTTTCATGTTTTCGATTTTCTTGTCTTTCTTATTTTCATGGTGACTGCTGCAAAGTGTTGTTTATTCATGTTGACTGTGGTTGTTTGACTTGGCACAAACCTGAACAATTGGCATACACAAACAGACAATAACAAACACACAAGGGAACAAACGTGCCAAGAACAGTGGAACACAAGTACAAGATCAATGTCACAAGTACAAAGACACAAATATCTGCAAACTAGTCAAGTACACCAGAAGAATGTCACAAGTACAAAGTCAAAAGGACAAACGTTTACAAAAATGGAACAAAACAAATAACAAAGGCAGAGCTTTTCTTTTTTTCTGTTTTAATTTTCATAGATGGATAGTTATACGCTGTCTCTTCTGTCTTGGGTCCCTCAGTGGTATACAGTTGTCTGAGTAGTCATGGGCTGCTGGTCTCCGGGCTGGTGGGCTCTGATCACACATCTGACTATAGGTTGGCTGACTATCAAGCATCTGGCTGTTGTCGGCTTCATCAAACATCTGGTTGTCTTCGGCTTTATCACACATCTGGTAGATGAGTTGATTATTGTAGACCTGATAAGTGCTGGTGACTTGGTTGTCTTGGTAGGGTTCAACAATGTTAGTGACTGGCTTGGCTTGAACATTCTTAGTGACTGGCTTGACTTGGTTAGTAACTGACTTGGTTTGAATACCGTTAGCATCTTGATTGGATGAGAGTCTACCAAAAACAGCTAGAATCCCACTTTGCATAGCTATCAATTGTTCATATTCTTGGCGAGTAAGTGTCAGACCCAGTTGACCTACATTAAGGTTTGTGGTAACAGGTGTTTAACCTTTATCACGAGATGACTAATCGACCCACAATCCGGTCATTGACCCGTTGTTTATTTGAAAACGCCTGCAGAATACGTGGGAAACTCCACCCTCGGCATTTCCGCTTGAGAAAATAGATAGCGTACAGGCCACATGTGTTACTTAGTACATCTTGTAAGACCCGGGTGTTGTACAATAGTGGTCTGATTGAATACTTCTCAATAAACTTGATTGTGTCAGCGTGTAAGGGTGGTAACCCAAACGAATCAAAGTATTCACATTTGCCTAACCCGTCGTAATACAGCGCGATCCAGTGGGACCCAGGTTGATCACTGGGGTCAGTGTTTTATCTATCTATCTAGTTCTATCTATTTGTGTAGGTAACTGATCACGAGCACATACTATGACCTGGACCCGCCGAACATATCTATCCGCTAGTAGTAGACTGGTAATCTGGTCTGTGTCCATTATGAGGTGTAATCTGTTAGCACTTGTCTGGTCTTGGATAGTTCAATTATCCCGTCGTGCTCGGCGCAGACGGTAACTTGTAATGGTTCTGGGGTGGGTGTGTTGAACTTAAATTCCAGGGTTAGAGGACCAGCCCTCGGCATCTCAAACTGATCTCCGTCCAGTAAACTGGGACTCAGGTCAAAGGCATACAGAGTATAACCATGTTTATATTGCATATAGTCAATGGAATTACCGGCGTCCTTGCCCACCAGACCCATGGCTAGATTAGTGCCAAAGAAGGCTCGTACGTATTGATTACGTTCATAGTCCATCGTTAACGGCTTGCTGGTGGCAGATCGCCCATCGACTGTTACGTTCAGATACGTCAGCCCAAAGGTTTGAAAATTATAAGGATTTGCTTTGAAGGTACCGTTGAAGGCGGCTGATGTTATTAGGCCAACCACGATACGGGTGGGTGTTTGACTCATAAACAGATTATCTTGAGTGTGAGATAACATCCCTTGGGGGATAGCTAATGTTTTCAGCGCCACACGCTTGATCGGTAGTTTCATATTGGCTCTCATCAAGGCTTTCTCATGGGCGAGAGCGACGGCTGGATTTAGTTTGGCTTTACGAACCACCAGTGTGGCATGTGTTGAAACGGATGAATAAGCAAAGGTGTCGTCGGGGGCCATTAGGTTAAAGGTAGCTTTCGATGGAGTCAGCTTAATTTTCACATCCACACCGTTTATCATGTAACGGTCTTGCGCAAAGATATCGACGTGAAGTCGACCCATCATATCTATTTCTTGGCTCTCGCTGGCTAGTTGTCGTCGGGTGTTTCGACCTTTGTTGTTATCGCCTTGAGTCTCATCGAGAAATTTAGCTGTATCGTAATAATAGAGGGCGGCTGAGAGATGACTCTTCTTGGCTTCCTCCCCGTTATTCAGTGTGGCTTCCAGATAGGCTCTATATGGGTATGTGTTCTCACTCGGGGTGATTAGTGTGTCGTTGAGTGAGACATCCACTTGTGAAAACAGACTGTGTAAGTAATAGTTGACGGGGGCCACTTCGGCTGTGGGTGGTAGTTTATCGCTGTTGGGTAGTGTGACTTTAGCTCTGATGTGTAAGAAGGTATTATATAAGTCTAGATACTCTTCACTGGCGCCAGATATAGCAAATTCTATAGGTGATCCTGGTGCTAGAGATGCGAGCGGGTGTATCTCCACACACTGCCCTTCTTCTACTGCGGTTTGTGTCGGAGGCACGCTAAACAGATCCAAACCAGAATGCAGACACTCACACGAGTTGGGATGAATCAGAGCCATCATGCGAAGTTATCCGAATACTTCTTCTTATGATACCGATTAGGACCAGCACTTAGTTTTATACGTTTACTCGGCTCACCAGGTGGCGCTGGTCGTATTTTTCTTCTAATACCACTACCCGATTGGCTAACATGATCGGCTGCCCCTTGGAGTAAACGCTGACTGGCTTGTTTGGCGTGGTCTTTAAAGGCTTCTCCAACGTTCCTACCAACTAGACCGTCTTGGGTCACTTTCAAGCCTGTACCTAGACCTTCTCGGAGTAAGGCCTTACCACCTGTCTTTAACCAGGGTAGAATCGTGCGACCGAGTCCACTGAAGAAACTACCGATACTACGACCTCTCTGACTCCTGCCACCCACAAACACTGGCATGCCATGGCCAGTTTGGTTGCAGTAAAAGTCCTCGTACATTTTGGGACTTTGACGTAACGCCACGTATTTCACCATTATTCTAGGTCTGAATGTTTCCGCGTGCGAAAATGTAACGTCAGAACTGAAGTTCCGCTGGTGAATGAGATCGTTGTCCCAATCTCAGTGGTTAAAAGGATCTCCACCATGTCGAAAGAATACCGACTCAGTGGCACGTGTTGTGGTTTGGCATAGATACGAAATACCGAGGCCGAGCGCTGGTCCAAGATCGGGACATTCCTTAGTAGTGGGACCATGGCGTCTCCGACTGGTCTCGCGGCTATGAGATCGCAATAGACGTAGACATTTTGAATGTCATTATTCAGTTCTACCACCACCTCGCCTTCCATTAGGGGGTTGGCGTCCGTCACCTTGCCAGAGGGAAAACCTAAAATGCTTCTCAATCTCTCGCTAAATTTAACAGTGGCCCCCGGTTCAAATAGTTTCACGAGGGCCCTATTCAAGGCCTTGTTATAATAGAATCTGACTCGCACCTTGTCATCAGTCTCTTTCACTAACCGATCAGGGCGCGACCTGTCACGCTCTTCCTACCCTTTCACTAGTCGATTCAGGTCATCTATAAAACGAGCTGGTGAGCTGTACATACCCGGGGGACACACCACTCTTATGGGATGTTTCCCCTGGGGTGGTATGTATATGAACCACACTTCATTCTCTAACACATTGCAGTAGTAGTTGGGAAACTGAATTTCGGCCAAACCCACTTCGTATTGTTTGGTCACATCAATAGTCTGCGGCAACTTGATGAAAAAGTGACCCGGGTTGTTGTTGGGAAACGTATTCGGTGAAGCATTGCTGGGTAATGTAACGTAGAAGCTCATAGTTTAGGGTTAGGTAGCATGTAACCCAGACAACTACTCATTAGCGCAATCCACAGCTTGCCCTCAGATGCTTCGGCGCTGCCGCGACTCAGATTGAATAGTGATACGCCGATAACGGTGTATATAACGACCATCTGACAGAAGAAGACAATCTCTGTTCGCGGCACCCGTTGACCAAAAAACGACAAGAACGACGTTCTTTCGCTGGGTGGGTTATTTTGTGGGCGCAGTACAGTAGTTTCCGCAATATCTTCGTCCATTAGCCTCGGTATCTAGTTAGGCCTGAGACCCAGCTGTTGAATGACGAATTATAACCGAACCATTTCACTAAATACTCTTTACCACCACCTCTCCTTCGTCTTTCTTGTAAGACTGTTTCAACCCGATACACTTGTTTATCTCCGATTGGTTGGATCTCTTCTCGATAGAATGATCCTCGTAGTTCTTCCCCGAATCGTCTTTTAGCACATACGTCACCGGACTGGTCTGGTTTATACGAATGACGGTAAACAATTCTTCTGTCCACGACGGCACATAGCCCTTTTTAAAAGGTTGTTTGGATTGAGCCAGTCTGACTCAGTCCCCTTCTGTAAAATGTACTTTTCTTGACCCGTCGGGTTTTTGGTACAAGTTATGCCACACCTCTTCTTGATTAGTATAGTTGACTTGTCGGGGGGCCATGCGAATACTTCTGTGATATGAACCGTTGTAGTTTCGGATCAGTTTATCTATGACGTCGACGTAGAGCAGTGTATTAGTCTTGGTGAAATACCGCCAAATTTTTTCTTTAAGCGTCCGGTTGAATCTTTCCACTATAGAGGCCTTAACGTCTTCATTCTCGGTGGTAAAGAAATGCACACTTCGGTCTTTCAGATATTTTAGGAAGGTCTGGTTGACAAATTCCGACCCTTTTTCGGTCTGAAAGTTTACCGGTTGTCTATCATCAAAGATTTTACTCACAGCCTCCACCAGCGCTTTCCCTGTTTTCTTCTGGATCGGGATGGCCCAGGCATATTTACTAAACACATCGATGCAGGTCACTAGATACGACAACCCATCGTTGTATCTTTGTAATAATCGCATATCTATCAGGTCGGCTTGGAACTGTTGATTTATCCCACCGGTTATGGTCTGACGTCTTTGAAAACGCCGACGGATTGGTTTATGCAATGTATACGTGTCCTGAATTCGTAGCCATTTCTCTATTTGCTTAGCGTTCAGTTTAGTATTTTTTTTAAGGCGGCGGCCCCGCCATAGGCCCCAGGCTGCTGGGGATGGTAGTAATACTTTCTTATCTGCGCGGCCATTTTTCCCACTTGGGCGTAGTTAACTTACTCGGCTTCTTCTTTCGTCTGAGCTTATACGCTGGAGTGGTCTCAACTACTTGACTCTTGGGTGTTATTGGTGTATGGGCAGTTACTTGACTCTTGGGTTCGCTTACTTGAATAGGTTGACTAGGTGTCTCAGTTATTTGACTGGTTGTCTCGGATGCCGGTAAAGCGCTGACTTCGGGTTTTTGTTCTTTGATATCCACTAGGCCTAAAGGCTTGTGTCTGTACTGATCTAGTCGATTCAGATATCGCTGCAAGGTTTGTTGGTATACTCGGGCTTTTTCACGAGGTGGCAGATCTTCACTCTCCAGGACTTGGTGCA
The DNA here is from genome assembly GCA_014155875.1 of Cepaea nemoralis. Lineage (NCBI taxonomy): Eukaryota > Metazoa > Mollusca > Gastropoda > Stylommatophora > Helicidae > Cepaea > Cepaea nemoralis. The sequence goes on from JACEFZ010023667.1 coordinate 133,585, forward strand.
TTTGTTGGTCCAAGTCACGCAGGCTATCGTTTAGTGTGTCGGGTGGTGTATAGGGTCTTTCCTGCAGCCTAGGGTCGATCAGGAGCATTTTCTTGGCCATTACAATCCCACAATACCCTTCAACACATTTAAAATTGGACCATGTAAGGCACCTATGAAACCACCTTGTTGCAGGATCTGTTTCCTTTTCTTGAGCGACAGTTTCTTACCCGTGAGCGCTCTCAGACTGTTTTTGTGTCGCTGCAGCCGGCGCTTCTGACTCGGTGTCAGGGGAACATTCTCTTTTAAGACATTGTGACAGCATTCACATATTGATTGGACGAGATCCGGGGAAGCTGTTTTAATTACGGCTTTTACGGCGGCTGGCTTTGCCTCACCCAGAAACCACAGCAAGGCCCCGTGACGTTTCACTCGGTTGGACATATTACTTGGGGACGTAGACAACTTGGTGCTGGTCAGGGAATATACGACTGCGTAAACAGAGCTGATCCGGTGTTTCCTGTCGAAGGTCGAATAACAAATACCCGTGTGCCGTCGATGTCGCGTCTTTAAAACTATCTTGGACATATGACACGCGGCCTGGATACATTTGTTTGGCCAGGTTGGCAATTTGCGATCCGTCTCGAGGATTTTTAAACACTACTAGGTAATGCGAATTCAGACTGATAGTCTTTGTTCTTTGTTCTTACCAAAAAGGTTCTGGACTATATACATGACACTGAGATTACGATGATGACTACCCTTGGTAAACAGTTTGGTCACTCTATCATCTATCTCGGACATTAGGTCATCTATAACCACTAACCGCCGTCTATCCCCAGTCCATTTTTCCACATCGGGCAGTCCCTCGTTAAAATGGACACCCTTCATAGTCTCGTACATGGGTTGCCACTCCCCATAGCACCATATAACCTCCTCTGGAATCGGGTCGACCATGTCTGGGATATGGGTCAGAAACCGTTGTACAAATACGGATTTACCACATCCTGTTGGTCCCGCAATCATCGAGGTAAAAGGATGTTTCCATCTGGGATCCATGACTACGAATGACCATCCAGAAAATCTACTTAGTTACCCGCTTTCCTACTACTTACGGTTCTGTACGTCTCACCCTTCTAAAATTCAATTTATAAAGTAAGTAGACCCAAAAATCATGTTTTATGTGGACGTCTAGACTTCTTTTAGTATGTGCTATTAAATTTAGCTTCCATTATTACGTATACTGTGTAGGGGCGGTTCGGGATTTTTAGGTAGGAAATACGAAAGGGAGGGGGGATGATTTTTTTTTTTTTTTTTTTTATGCATATCCTTTACAGGACATCGCTGTCAACAGCAGCATCTTTCAGCTGTCTGTTGATCTCTTGGCAAGATTACGCTCAGTAGTTTGCCAGTGCTTTCTGAGCGGCCGGTTCAGTATCCCGCAAGTCACCAGCGGGGGTCGAACCGTTCCCAGTTCTCTCCCGCTACGAGACTCTGCGTGATAAACGGGATTACGGAGAAAGTGTTGTAACTCCTCGGCCAGAGAGACCGGCGAGGGGGGATGACGTTCTGAAATTATGGTGAAGAGGGGCACGGGCCAAATTTTAGGTAGGAAATACCAAAGGGGGAGGGGGTGACGTTCTGAAAATATGGTGAAGGGGGAACGAGCCAAAAAAAAGGTTGAGAACCACTGGTCTAGATAGAGCATTTTTATGAGTTGTACTACATGTGATGGAAAGCCCATTTTCCTCATGATTTCCCAAAGTTTATGATGATGTACACTAGGGGTTGCGAACCTTGTCAGCAGGTGGGCCAGATTTCAGAAATAATATTTCCTGCCGGGCCACGCACTTAAGCTTTTTTTTTTTTTTTTTGGTTAATTAAAGTAAACAAGCAAGCGTGCTAAAGCTTTGACCAAACCGTCGCTTTCCAGTAGGTGAGATCGTGATCAAACTCTTGCCTAGCTTAATTTAAAAAAATAATAATAATAATAAACAAGAAATAGATATATGTATTTTTTTTAAAGAAAATAAAACACAACTGAGAATCAAACATATTTATTAGACAATTTAAAAATATTTAAACGTGAGACATCTTACTTTATGTTGCAGAACTAAGCTCACCAAAATTGATCTCAACTGATGTTGTCGCTACACGCAAACGGTTTTCCAAATGAACATCAGTAATTCGTGTTCTCACTTGTGATTTGTTGTGCTTCATGCAACTAAAAAGCTGTTCACACGCATAAATGTTTCCAGATAGCGAAACCATCGACAGAGCATGTTTGTAAAACGCTGGATATGTATCCTTGCCCAAATACGTTTTATAGAACTCTTCCAAATCAACTTGATGGAATTTCTCCTTTAACTGTGTATCACAACACATTTCACAATGTTTCATTCGTAATCTTCCTGGCAATAAATTCACGTCTACCGCGAATGGCGTTGCAAATGCACAAACAAAGCACATGATGTGTTTTTTTTTTTAAAATCCTGAAATCGGTTTTTAAATTCGAGGTTTAAGTCAGATATCAAAGATGCGCTTTTCTCCTCCGCCTTCCATGTGACGTCTGGATGCAATGACAATGTAGGAAAGTGAGTAAAGTTGTTTGTCCTCATCTGTTGTTCCCAAAGACCAAGTTTCATTTAAAATGCAGAAATATTATAATAATCATACATCTTATTAATTAATTGATTTTTCCTTTGGATATGAGTATTAACGTCATTTAGGTGGCTAGTTATATCGACCAGAAATGCAAAGTCACAAAGCCACTCTTTGTCTTCAAACTCTGGGATACTTTTTGACTTGCTTGCAAAGAATGATTGTATTTCTTGCTGCAAATAAAACGCTCTTTTCAACATTTTGGCACGGGTCAGCCATCTTACTTCTGCTTAAAATCTAACGTCATTATAATCTGAGTCCAAAGAATTTAGAAATTGTTGGAACTTACGGTGATTCAACCCGTTCGACTTAACGAAGATCACTATTTTGACGACCACTTTCATGACATGGTCCATTTTGAGGGACTTCGAACATAAATTATCCTGATGAATAATGCAATGAAAATTTAGCATTTAAGTATTACTGACTTTGGAGGCCTAATTTTCAATCAATTTTACTAAACCTTCGTGTTTCCCTACCATTGCTGAGCACCATCCCTTTTTAACCCGTTTTGTTGTTAAGTTTAACGAAAAGCGATTCAATGTCGATGTAACTGCCTCTAACAAATCTCGTGACTTTGTAGTGTCCCCTTTAATGCCGCATTTCTTATTTTTTTTAGAATGGGCATCAACACCCCTGATAAAAAAATTTCCATTTGGGCAGTATCTGCCATATGTGTGCTTTATCCAAGCTAGAGCAAAATTAATTCGTATGCTCGGCTTTTCAAATTATCTTTAATATGTTTTTCAGTCTCCACACGCCTAGTAATAGTCTGACGAGACACTTTTTTTTAGAAATCCTTCTTTTTCTGGACCCATAATTTCAACGCGCTCTCCAACATTCCTTAAAATTTTTAAATATCTGAAGGCTTCGATTTTTTCTAGTATCGTGGCTACTGCATAACTAATTTTTCATGGCAGTTGACTTTGAACCCGCTCTAATAAATATCTTTTTTGTGTGCAGAAATGTTTTATTTAGTCATTTACTTGGTATTGTCGAAATTGCCCTTTGTACTTTTCAACTTTTGTGCATGTTTGCTCGTAGGGCCCTTTGATGTTTTACTCTTTCAAAACAGAAACAGATTCGTTGCGATCAACATATGGGCTTTGTTTTAATTTTCCCCGAAAAAATAGTTTATAGTCCCCTGTCTTGAAATTCCAATTCGGCTGTGATTCTTCTCTTCTTTGGGCCAACGTCTTACTAGTTGACGCCATGGTAGGTCTTTGTTTTTTTTTTTTAAACTTTAAAAAAAAATTTTAATAATAAAACCAAATTTCCGGGGGAAGAAA
>JACEFZ010023668.1:0-48039 GCA_014155875.1 Cepaea nemoralis
TAAAAAATTTGTTAAAATTAAAAAAAAGTGGGGTTTAAATGGCCCCGCTTGAAAAATTTAAAACCCTTGTTTTCTAGATTGAAGTCCCCCTGCTATATAAAATTTATATAATGAAAAATGAAAAATAATGTTTTAAAAAAGTAGAAGATTTTCCACTTAAAACTATTATTCGGTTGCACCCTTCACATCATCATCATCATCATCATCATCATCATCTCATCACATCACACATCTAAACATCACCCAAGAAATGTGTGGAAATTGCACATCCAAAAAAGGGTTAAATTTTTCGCATATGGGTATATTAATGCATTTGTTGTATTGGGAAATTTTTAAAAAACATGTTTTTTTTTTAAAAAAATTTTTTTCAGGCCAAATAATCTGACAATTATTTTTTTTTATTTTTATTATTACTTATTATTTTTAATAGTTTATTACTATTTGCTCCCAATTATTTTTAATTTTCCCTTTTAAAATTTGAATGTAAAAACATGAAAATATTTTTGGGTGGGGGGGGGTCTGTGTCCTTTTTAGTAAAAATATGTATGCGTCTGGGGGTGGATGCAGGGTTTTTGTGTTTGCATGTTTTTTCCGGGGCATGTGTTCGAGTGTGGGGTTTTTTGTGTGTGTGCGCCGCGTTTACTGCACTATGCCATAAATGTCAAAAATAAACTGTATATGTGTATGTATTTGCTTTTTTCCCACAGGGGACACCCAACCTAACAAACGGCAACGCTCGTAAAAACACAAAAAAAAAAACACACCTTACAAACCTTTTTAAAAATACTTTATTTGTATGAAATAAACTTTTTAAAAAAAAAAAATTTTAGTCGGTTTTCCCCAGGAAAGGAAAAAAGACTGTTTAAAAAAATTTTATCTCAATCGGATTTCCGTTATCGAACCCCTCCAATACAAACAAAAAAGTCACATACACTCTGTTTATAGATATAGATTAATAAAGATTATAAGGTAATAATTGTACAATTGGCTGCTTAAATAATGTTTTTTAGCATTTTGAAAAAGGCCTCCATTGAATTTATATTTTTTTTTTTTTAAACATGATTGTTTCTTGGTCGTTTCACTAAAAGTAAGATACACTTATTGGCAGCTATTGTAATAAAATTGTACTGATTGTGGGTTTAATCTGGAACAATTCAAATGGAACATTGAATATGTCCCCCTTTGTCCTCTTTTTTGTGTTATTATGTCCTGCTTTTGGTGCCCACGTTTCTGGCAACCCTAGCCCAGAGCATTCTGTCTCGTGCACTGCCAATCATTTTTTATATCAGTGTTCCATCATGCCATGATGTCAAACTGCCCAGCATCTTCTCTCTTGGTCTCCTCTGCCTCTCCCGATTCCAAATTTCATATTGTGACCACGTACTCCAGCTTTTCCATTCTGACATGTCCAAAGGATGTTGATTGATGCGAGTAATTAAATCTCGTTATGCGTTAACTTCTTTCAAGATATCTTCATTAGCATTTCAAACCGTCTACTGTAATGTCACCATTCTATAAAAGTCACAATCTCCGAGGCTTCCACATAATTCCCCACGGGTCAGCTAATTTCCCGTGATGGACCCCGCACACCCTCCCTGACCGTATATCGCCTCAACGATCACGTATTCGAGCCGAGGAAATCAGGTAATCACCGGAAGAGGGACAGTTTTCGCGCCAGGTCTCAAACTCCCAGCATTCCCAGCGTGTAACAGGCAGACGTGCGTGAGCGACAAAACAAGACAACATGGACTGGGACGATCAGCTTGATACTCCCGAAGCCTCCGTGAGTTTCTCGTCTTAACTCTGCCTTCTGCCCGCAGACTCGCGTTTACTTGTGTTTGCCGTTTGTAACAGTTTATTATTTTCTTTTATTAATACAGAAACAGCGATCATCGTTTTGGCAGTTGAAAAGATGCACTAGTTTCCGCCGTCTTTTTATTTACTTTCACTACTTTCTCAGTAGTACACTTTTTAAACAACTGTTAGTCCGTTGTTGCTAGGTAGTTCTACAAATGTTCTACATTGCTTTTAAATCATGCAACTGCATAGTTATATAGCTCTTGAAAAATGCAATCCAGCGATACCTTATTCAAGTCTGTACAGTCAATTCTAAGCCGAGATACAAATGTTTAAAATAATGAATGGGACAGGATAAGGAGTTGAGCATGAAAAATGGCTAATGCGTAATGCCGAGCACATTGACTTGTACAACATAACACGCGGGCTACTATCACTCAACCTGATTCACTGCCCAAGGATAGTATATCGCCAAATGTGATCTCCCATTTGGACACAACGATGCATCCCCATACTAGGTTCATTGTCTTATTGGTGTTTGTTTTGTTTTGTAGTTGTATATATATGAATAAACTATTTTTCCCAATTTCAATGCTCAGTGAACTAAAATTTATAAATTATATTATTATTTATTATATTATAATACTTATTACTTGTTCATTCTATTGTGTACCATGTGGGGTCCAAATTTACTTTTTGTAAGTGTTTACGTTTTGTTTGGCACTGAATCAGTTACGTACGAAGTACGCTGGCAAAACTTGGCCATATATTATCAGTTGGGGTATCTTCGTTGCACTCCGGACATGTCCATAGGTGCTCAGATCCTCCCCCCAGCATATTCATCAGCATCCGGTGGCTAATAGTGCCAGTTCTGTGTTGGTTGACGAGGCGCTTTGTTTTCCCGATGTACCTCTCGCGCCTGGCTGTGCCGATTCTTACTCCCAGGTCTTTCATCCTGGACAGTGATGTGGAATCACTGACGTCAAAGTCCTCTGTTCTCGCCCTTATATCTTTAAGGACGTTAATAACATCGGCACAATCCATGGGCTGGCCATCTACAGTTTGTCAGCTCGTTCATTTCCCTCGACTCCCGCATGTCCCAGGACGAAGATGAAGGTGACTTTACGGACAACAGACTTCCGCAGCGATTCAGTCCACTGTCTACGTACAGATCCAGCTTCGACCTTCTGAATCATGCTCATTGAATCACTTAGTACACACACGTTGGTATAATGCTGTGATTCCAGCCATATGAAAGCCTGTGTAACTGCCATCACCTCCATCGTCATGCTGCTCGTGGTCATAGAGTGGGCACCACTGGATTCTTGAACGGTTCGGCCCGCCGAACGGGCTGTAAATGCCCACGCACTTCTCTGCTGCTTTACAACAGATCCATCTGTATAGATGAGCACTTCGGGACTATCTGAGTGTTCATAGATGAGCGCGTTAACCTCTGCATTGACAGCGGCAGGGTTCTGCTCTCTGCACCGTCTGTCGAGTGTGATAATGCAGGAGAAAGTGCACTTAAAAGCTGGAGGCACCGGCACCCATTCCTTGCCGGGGTTGATGCTGGTAAGACTGCAGACCTGTCTGACGACATCTTCCGCCCGACCCATCCATGATTTGCCCCTCTTTAGCCTGTCACCCTTTTCTCTGAATATAGCGTCATGCAGAGGGTGCTGCTCATCTGCACTTATTTTTAAGTATGCAGGAGCTCTCCAGATCTTGATCCTGTGTTCCATTGTCGGGAAGTCAAGGAGGTATCTCATTGCTACACAGCTGGTGTCTCTCGTGCAGCCCAAAATGATGCGCATGACTTCGTTTTGTACCTTTTCAAGTCTTCCAATCTGTGTAGGGCTGACAGTGAGGATGGCCAGGGCATACTCGATGCATGAAAGCACAAGTCCTTGGAACAGAAGTATTAGCAGTCTTTGCTCGATATTGGCAGTCGCCATGACTCTCATTGAGCCTTCGTTATGACATAATCGACATAATCTCTGAAGGACAGGCTACGATCAAGCCTCACGCCAAGATATGTCATTGACTGGGTTCTACTCAAACTGCTCCCATCCATTCTTACTGCCGGCCATATATTATACTATATGAATATGATATAGAATATCAACAGGTGGATAATCTGAACTGGAATCACCGTTTTGGCAGTTGGACATTTTTTTTCAAAACTATTTTCCACTGTCCTTTAGAACTTTAACCCTTTTAGGACGGAACAACATTGGGCCAAATTTAGGTTTCCCTCTGAAGAAGACGGAGCCATTTTTTTGGAGTACAGAAATGACTGAAGTGACAATTTTATAAATTCAAACAAAAATATTAGAACCCTATCTAGATATATACAAGTATATATATTCTTAAAGAGGATATAGTAAAGTTTATTTCTGTGTATGATTGAAGTTGTTTTGTTCATGTTTACACAAATTTGATAACCTCATTTGTATTTTGTGAAAAATAAAATATTTCATACCACTATGTATGAATTGGTACTAAATATTTTTTAAAAAAAATGGTACTCACCTAAAATTTCCTCATTGAATACCTACACCACTTTAGAATAATTTTAAACACTTATGGTTAAATAAACAACAACTATGAAGTCCCTATTGACATTTGTAATAGGTTGGCTATCAACTGGTGACATGTTTTTTGGTCCGGCCATTGCCATGAAAGGGTATAGATAAAACAGACTTCTTATTCCCAACACACAAAACTACGGGGACACGAGGTTGAAATCCTCATGGGCACTTTCTGTATCACTAAAGTCATTATCTGACAGTCCTGAACTGATAAAATCGCTACTAGCAGAGCTAGTCAATGCTAGTACGGTCTTCAGGTTCAAAGCTGGCCATTTTAGAACTCAAAATCCACGAAAAAAATGGGTTGACTTCGGAAAAAAACTGCACAAAAATCATGTCCACATTGTCTTGAAATCATGCTAGAAACGGAAATATGGGCGGCTAAAATGGCTGACGATTGCAAGGAGCGTTTGATTGGTCTGTACTATTAAAAGCAAAACCAATCAAAGCATTTCTTACAAACGGGATCGGCCAAAACCAGGTTTTTTCCCTATGACCGTGTGGTGACGTCACGGCCAGTATATCGGCCTCGCCGTCTTTAAAGGGTTAAAAAATAAAACTGTTATTACTAGGTATTTCAACAAATGTTCTATGCTTTCAATTATGTAACTGCATAGCTTGTGAAGAATGCATTCCAACGATACCTTATTCAAGTCTATATGTCAATTCTAAGCCCAGATACCAATGATATGACCAATGTCTAAAATGAATGGGGAAGGGTGTGGGGGTTTGTTTGTTTATTTGTTTTTCTTCCACTTATGCCTTTAGGCGTCGTGGGGTCGGTTAATGAAGTTTGGTGCCTGTGACTAGCGCATTTCCTCCATGAATCTCGAACAGTTTTAGGATCAAGTAAATTCCCTACCGGTTTGCTAGACCATTGGTAGGTTCCTTACCTACTTAACCCTTATATATTTGCTACTACCACCATGTTACATCCACTGGTCGCCTGCTGGCAAGCTCCGAGCAACATAACATAGGCGTCCAACTGGCTCACACCAAGTCCTCGATCTGTTGCCACCTGCTGCCACCCTCATGCCCTTCTCATATTATTTGTGTGAAAGATACTTTGGCCCACACCTGTTTCATTTGAGGACAAGCTCTATGGAGATATCAACAAGCTCAAGTTGACCGCAGCTTACTTTACCTACATTCAGGTTGACATTTAAAGGTGTATGAAGTACTTAGACTGCCACACTTCATACCACAGGTATGTCGGTAGCAAAAGCGCCCTAGAGGCATGAAATGAATATTGCTTGGCTAAAAAATCCATTACGTGGAAAGTCCGAATCAAAAGCTCATTGTTTGGGCATCATCAAAGGTGGACAAAGTGTAATAGTGGCATGAAATGGAATATTGCTTGGATAGCAAATCCATTATGTGGAAAGTCCAAATCGAAAGCTCACTGTCTGGATGTTATCTGCAGACTGCATTCTTCTGGTTTCTGGAGGAACAGCCTATGGTGAACGGAAGGCCCAATAAACTGTAGTGAGGCTAAGCAGCCATGTGCAGGACGTGACGATTCCTTGGGTGAGCCCAGTACCAGAGCGCTGTGTGTTGGCTCTGCAATTATGGAAGCCTCATTGGATGGCGGGGAATGCCCATGATCTGCCCCTGCCTTCCCTTGATGGCCGACTGGGATGTCATCAGCTGTTCTAAATGGGCCAGCTGGAATGGGGGATAACACAACAGTGAGTCAAATGTCCTATGAAATCCCTGGGAAGGTTAACCCGGTCAACAATTGCCAGCAGAAGTCTGATGTGTCGGCCTAATGGTTGTAAAAAGGCACAGCACAATCACATCCGAAAAAACACTGGATGAACACAGAAGAAATTATTTGTGTGGCTTTAGGTTTCTTTATTTGTCTATGTTCCAGAGAAAAGACTTGCTAGTGATACTATTCACAGGTTTTCTCAACATGTGTCCTACCCACTGTCACTGTCTTGTCCTCATCTCTGGATTCACTGACTGTAATGTGTGTCAGTGTTCCTTAGTAAGGGACTATTCTAACCATATGGGTGTTTACATAATTATGATAATTAGCAAATAATAATAATAAAATGCCACAGTGTGCAAATTGTGTACATTAGTTGTATAACCATGTAACATTTTTCAACTTGCTGCATTGAAAGTACGCAACTAAATGCATTATGCTTTGAACATAGACGTGTGATATTAAGAAACATATGATGGTCAGATTTCTGATGTTTCTACAGAAAATTTTCACTTTTGTGTAACTTTAGTTAATATACAAACAATGAAACAATTTTTGAGATAAAAAGTTATGTCCAGGATACACGTTGTCATGACAAGAAATACTCATCGAAATTGTCATGACAAGAAATACTCATCGAAGTTACAAGACTGTCTCTCTTTTACTGAAACATGTCTTTCATTTGTCTATTATTTCAGGATTATAAAACATGCAATGAATGTTATTAGACTTTGCTATGATTGTTGTCATTTTAATACTTTCAGACAACAGAGCCAGCCAAGAAAGGCTTGGGGTATGTTAGCCTTAACTTTCAAATATATTTGTTTCTTTAAGTATATTAGCAATTGTCTTTCTTGTATGGAGCACCCAGAAGACACAATTTTTCCCACAGGGTCTCCTAGGAAAATATGTAACAGCTCTTATCAAAATCAAAAGTTCAAAAAGACATGGAGCCAGAGAACAGACAGCGACTGACCACAAGATGCCCTACAACACTTGACATGATGAAAGGCACCATTTATGGATTCTACACAGGGCACAAGATTATAAGCCTATTTCAGAGAAAGAAAGCTGCCCAAAGTGACCAGTGCACTTACCCAAATGTTACCAAGACTCAGAACACGCTGTGGAAAGTGTGTCTGCATATTGCCAGCCCGTCTGCTTGTTTGTAAACTTATACTCCAGCATGTGTTCATCCAGGCGAGTGATGTGAGATACTGAAAGGAGACTGATGAGACACAGTCAGTGCCGCATTCTTGGGAAACAGGAGATACCATAACCAACTCCTCATGGGAACAGTGAGCAGTGATACTTCATGGGAGCAGTGATACTTCATGGGAACAGTGAGCAGTGATATACTTTGGGAATGGCTGTTGCATCGGGCAACTCCTCATGGGAACAGTGAGCTGTGATACTTTGGGAATGGCTGTTGCATCAGACGACTCCTCATGGGAACAGTGAGCAGTGATACTTTCGGAATGGCTGTTGCATCAGGCAACTCCTCATGGGAACAGTGAGCTGTGATACTTTCAGAATGGCTGTTGCATCTGGCAACTCCTCATGGGAACAGTGAGCGGTGATACTTTCGGAATGGCTGTTGCATCGGGCAACTCCTCATGGGAACAGTGAGCTGTGATACTTTGGGAATGGCTGTTGCATCAGATGACTCATCATGGGAACAGTGAGCAGTGATGCTTTGGGAATGGCTGTTGCATCAGATGACTCATCATTGGAACAGTGATACTTTAGGAATGGCTTTTGCATCGGGCAACTCCTCATGGGAACAGTGAGCTGTGATACTTTGGGAATGGCTTTTGCATCGGGCAACTCCTCATGGGAACGGTGAGCAGTGATACTTTGGGAATGGCTGTTGCATCAGACTCCTCATGGGAACAGTGAGCAGTGATACTTTGGGAATGGCTGTTGCATCGGGCAACTCCTCATGGGAACAGTGAGCAGTGATACTTTGGGAATGGCTGTTGCATCAAATGACTCATCATTGGAACAGTGAGTGGTGATACTTTGGGAATGGCTGCTGCATCGGACGACTCCTCATTGGAACAGTGATCAGTGATACTTTGGGAATAGCTGTTGCATCGGGCAACTCCTCATGGGAACAGTGAGCTGTGATACTTTGGGAATGGCTGTTGCATCAGATGATTCATCATTGGAACAGTGATCGGTGATACTTTAGGAATGGCTGTTGCATCGGGCAACTCCTCATGGGAACAGTGAGCTGTGATACTTTGGGAATGGCTGTTGCATCAGATGATTCATCATTGGAACAGTGATCGGTGATACTTTAGGAATGGCTGTTGCATCGGGCAACTCCTCATGGGAACAGTGAGCTGTGATACTTTGGGAATGGCTGTTGCATCGGATGACTCATCATTGGAACAGTGATCAGTGATACTTTAGGAATGGCTTTTGCATCGGGCAACTCCTCATGGGAACAGTGAGCTGTGATACTTTGGGATTGGCTTTTGCATCGGGGAACGGTGAGCAGTGATACTTTGGGAATGGCTGTTGCATCAGATGACTCATCATGGGAACAGTGAGCAGTGATACTTTCGGAATGGCTGTTGCATCAGATGACTCATCATTGGAACAGTGAGCGGTGATACTTTGGGAATGGCTGCTGCATCGGACGACTCCTCATTGGAACAGTGATCAGTGATACTTTGGGAATGGCTGTTGCATCAAATGACTCATTATTGGAACAGTGAGCGGTGATACTTTGGGAATGGCTGCTGCATCGGACGACTCCTCATTGGAACAGTGATCAGTGATACTTTGGGAATGGCTGTTGCATCAAATGACTCATTATTGGAACAGTGAGCGGTGATACTTTGGGAATGGCTGTTGCATCAGATGACTCATCATTGAAATAGTGATCGGTGATACTTTGGGAATGGCTGTTGCATCAGATGACTCATCATTGGAATAGTGATCGGTGATACTTTAGGAATGGCTGTTGCATCGGGCAACTCCTCATGGGAACGGTGAGCAGTGATACTTTCGGAATGGCTGTTGCATCGGGCAACTCCTCATGGGAACAGTGAGCTGTGATACTTTCGGAATGGCTGTTGCATCAGATGACTCATCATGGGAACAGTGAGCAGTGATACTTTCGGAATGGCTGTTGCATCAGATGACTCATCATTGGAACAGTGAGCGGTGATACTTTGGGAATGGCTGCTGCAGTCGGAAACGACTCCTCATTGGAACAGTGATACTTTGGGAATGGCGGTCGCATCAAATGACTCATTATTGGAACAGTGAGCGGTGATACTTTGGGAATGGCTGCTGCATCGGACGACTCCTCATTGGAACAGTGAGCAGTGATACTTTGGGAATGGCTGTTGCATCAAATGACTCATCATTGGAACAGTGAGCTGTGATACTTTGGGAATGGTTACTGCATCGGCGGACTGAGCAGGCATGGAATTGCCCAATATGCAGAAATGTTGTGTGGCATAACATGATACACTACACATCTGTTGTCTTTTATGACCTAAGGGCATGAACATGGTGCCAGGAGACGATAGTGGAAGAGAAGACAGCGACCTCCTGCTGACACCTGGATTCACAGAGACAGCTTATCTTGCTATTTATATACCTGAGCTTAGGAGACTGAGATGACTGATCACCTTGTTCTTTTCTGTCTATTGGCAGAAGTAAACGTAATATTTTGTAAAAAATGTGACATCTATTGCTTAGTGTGCACCAGATGTTTCAGTTTGCAGTCCTGGGAAGGTCAACGCGGTCAACAAATGCCCCTGAAGTAATAAAAAAAATGGTCACGCCGCCTGTCTCGGCCTCCGAAGGTTGTGGGTTCGATTCCGGGCCGCATCCTTCGGTTCACGAGTGCCTTTTTTCGGAGACTCCTGAGATGCGTTGCCAGAGCTTTGGAGTTTGTGCTTTGTGTGATGCTTTCTGCTCTGCGGAAAGAGACTGAGGCATATGGGATAAAAACCCGGTGCCGTGAAATCGACCCTGTTGACTTTTAAGCGACTTAAACAGACATAACGCAATTAGTCTGAAAACAACACTCCGGTTGAACGCAGTAGTAGTAGTTTGCAATACCTGAAGCGTGCACTTTCAAAATACACATTTATTTTAACACCCAGTATCTGCTGGGTATGTCCCTAGTTGTGTCAGAATTTTGTTATAACTATTTTGGAATTGTCATTGATTCCTCATGTAACATAAACTCATTAATATGCATTCATGTAAAATAAAGAAATCTATAATTAAATCCACCATATCATACACATGAGCTTTGATAGTCGTTCTAATAAAAATTATTTGTATCTGCCATAAGTTAAATAAAATTCACATCTAAATTGTCCACATAAAAAAACGACCAAATTTTTAAGTCTCGTGGTTTTATCGCAGAATATCAGTGGTGTCAAAAATATATATTTTTAGTTTGAGATGTAGCATTTTGTGACACAAATGTGTTGTCCATTTGTATGTTTTGTTGAATAAGATGTAATGCCTTTTCTTTATTTTTTTTTAGGCGTGGATCTTTGGCTATCATACTTGGACAGAAAGTTCGTGGTATTGGACGTGGTTCTGTAGATGCTGGTCATGTCAATGGATTCAGCTGTGGGCAGCCAGCAGAAGACAGTTCAGCTCCCAAAGTGAATGGATTTGGGGGAAGCAGGAGAGAGAATGGTGCTGGATTTGGTAACAGAACAAAGAATGGTGATTGTGGTAGAACATTTGATGAAGACAATGGTCGTACCTCTCGCGGTGGATTTGGTGGTGGTAGAGATAATAGCAGTTCTGGATTTGTTAGAAGCAGTGGCAGTTTTCAAGGTGGATCTGATGGCTCAAATGACAGTTCTGGATTTACAAAGAAATCTGGTGGATTTGGTGGTGGCTTTAACACCAGGGAAAGGAATGACGACAGTGCTGAGTCAACTGGAAAATCTAATGGATTTTCTAGAGGTGGATTTGGCGGTGGTTTTAACAATAGGGAAAGGAATGACAGTGAAGACAGTGCTGGGCTCAGTAGGAAGCCTAATGGGTTTTCCAGAGGTGGTTTTGGTGGGGGTAGCTTTGACAATAAGGAAAGGAATGACAGTGAAGACAGTGCTGAGCTCAGTAAGAAGCCTAATTTTTCTTTTAGAGGTGGATTTGGTGGTGGCTTTAACAATAGGGAAAGTAATGACAGTGAGGACAGTTCTGAGCACAGCAGGAAGCCTAGTGGGTTTTCTAGAGGTGGTTTTGGTGGCGGTGGCTTTGGCAGTTCCAACAGTCGCAAGAATGGCACTTCAGATGATGGTGGCGATTCTGAGTTTCGTGGCAGTGCTGGTGAACGATCGGGCTTTGGAAGTAGTAGACCAGAGAGAGGAGGTATGTTTTTCGTTTTCATTTCTAACATAGAATATATGCGTTGTTATATCATTCTCATTTTCTCTCTCTCTCTCTCTCTCTCTCTCTCTCTCTCTCTCTCTCTCTCTCTCTCTCTCTCTCTCTCTCTCTCTCTCTCTCTCTCTCTCTCTCTCTCTCTCTCTCTCTCTCTCTCCCCCACCCCCACAGAGAGAGAGAGAGAAGACACATTTAAGGTATCTGGCTGCCATGGTGTCTGGGAATTTAAAGACATGATGGCTTCTAAGAAAAAGATACTGGCTCATCAATTAGTTTTAGTTTTGGCTATCTGTGGAAGGTGTGTGTAAAAGAGAGAGGGGCAGGGTGGAATTGTGGCTAGTGCCTGTATCTGTCAAGACTGGTGCAGATATGGTGTGTATTTCTAACTGTATGCGGGTGGATGTTTGCTACAATAATCTAATCCTCTGCTACACAATTTGTTTTTTTAGCGTCGTGATTATTACTTTCACTTTGTATGGGACTTCACTGGCTGCACGTTGGTCTAGATATGCTATCTATGTCGCAACACACCCATGTTTGCTCAGCTGTGTGTTACAAGTAGTTTTAAGAGTAAGTTCCAGCTCATGATAGTGGCAATAATAGGAAGGTCATTGTAGCAGATCAACTCATAACAGAACTTTCCACCACATGTTGGCACACTAATGATAAGTGACTTGAAGAAATACTGGAATTAAACCCGAGCGGGTATGAGTGAAGCGGTCATGAGAGAGATAAGATGCCAGGATTGTGAGCTGGAGGTTATGATGTAAACAATTTACATTATGTGGATGATACAGTCTTCTTCTTCTTCATCATTCCGAGCCATTGAGGTTCTTTGCTGCAGATACAAAATTAGCTGAAAATGTAAAAGATCTACAACTTGTGGACATTGTAGTAATAGAGAGTGTAATAAAGGGTCTGTCGTTAAATATCTAGAAAACAGAAACAGTGGTTATGTCATAGAAATGGATGACATCAAGTGTGATTTAACAATACAAGGGAAATTGCTTAACCATGTTGATGTAGTGAAATACTCAAAGGAAATGATATACCCATATGGAGGATGAAGATGTGTGTCAACGATAATTAGTAGAAGAGATCGAGCACAAGCCGCACTTCAGAACCTGAGTCACCATGACACAGCAGCAGATAGAAGACATCTGTAAGTGGTTGAATTTGTGGGGTCACAGCAGGACAGCAGCAGATAGAAGACATCTGTAAGTGGTTGAATTTGTGGGGTCACAGCAGGACAGCAGCAGATAGAAGACATCTGTAAGTGGTTGAATTTGTCGGGTCACAGCAGGACAGCAGCAGATAGAAGACATCTGTAAGTGGTTGAATTTGTGGGGTCACAGCAGGTCAGTGCTCCTGTTAACTTCTCTTGATTTCTATATGAACAACTGCTGAGCCATAGCCACTGACTGCGCTGGCTTTTTACATTGTGTAACTATCATGTGGGTAACCATGTTTCTAAGGCTAGCACCTATCCATAGAGGTAGGACATTCAGTTTGATCCATGTCCAGTGCCAGGAAGAAAGTGATGCTGGAGAGTGCATAAAATATAGAAACGACCAGAGTTGGGGAGCTCACTCTGCACAAGTGTTTGTGTATGTTGATGGCGATGATTGCTCACATGTGAGCTTGCTACCATGCGCCAAGTTCATTGTGTGGTATTTAGCGTAATTGATGGTCTGGTTTATGTGTGCAGCTCACCCTCACGTGTCCAGGTAGTTTACACTTGTTTAGCTGAGTAGCTCATCCTGGTGTGTCCAGGTAGTTTACATTTGTTTATCTGTGCAACTCACCCTAGTGTGTCCAGGTAGTTTACACTTATTAGCTGTGCAGCTCATCCTGGTGTGTCCAGGTAGTTTACACTTGTTTAGCTGAGTAGCTCACCCATGTGTGTCCAGGTAGTTTACAATTGTTTATCTGTGCAACTCACCCTAGTGTGTCCAGGTAGTTTACACTTGTTTAGCTGAGTAGCTCACCCTGACGTGTCCAGGTAGTTTACACTGGTTTAGTTTACGTGTGCTTGCCTACCCTTGTGTTTGCATATGCTTTCCAGTTTATTTTAGTGTTTCCTAGCCTTGGATGTTAAGTCAGGGACTGACACGGCACTCTGGATGTTCCCTAACATGTTTCGCGTGTTGTCTGCAACAGCCAGCAGAGAGTCCCTATACTAATGGTACCAGTATGAGTCTGATTTTGTGTCCACCTGGCCTTTTCTTTGGAGTTTCGAGTGTCTGTCAGATCCTCAAAGCAATGGTACCAGTATGAGTCTGATTTTGTGCCCACCTGACCTTTTCTTTGGAGTTTCGAGTGTCTGTCAGATCCTCAAAGCAATGGTACCAGTATGGGTCTGATTTTGTGCCCACCTGGCCTTTTCTCTGGAGTTTCGAGTGTCTGTCAGATCCTCAAAGCAATGGTACCAGTATGGGTCTGATTTTGTGCCCACCTGGCCTTTTCTCTGGAGTTTCGAGTGTCTGTCAGATCCTCAAAGCAATGGTACCAGTATGGGTCTGATTTTGTGCCCACCTGGCCTTATCTCTGGAGTTTCCAGTATCTGTCAGATCCTCAAGGTCACCCCCTGCAGCACTGTTGTCTGCAAGCTGTGATGATATGTTCTATACACAAGATTCCACATGGCCTTGACTGCATCTGCCTTATCATACAGCATTACCTCATCATACAGCATTACCTCATCATACAGCATTACCTCATCATACAGCATTACCTCATCATACAGCATTACCTCATCAGTGGGTGCCAGCCCAGCCAATGTCTGCCTGCTCATCTTCTTTCCCCCCCCCCCCCCCCCCAAAAAAAAAAACCCCAGTATGCCCTGGGGGGGGGGGGGGGGGAATCCATCAAATGCTCTCTATGTTTGATTGTTGAATGGAAGCCTGCCACTCTGACCAAAGCCTGTCTTCTCCTTGCTCATCATACTTTGTGAGTGTTAACAATCACAGCATCATCATCATCAAGTGTGCCGGCTGGCGTAGGCGTTCATGTCTCTCCACAGATCTCGGTCTTTGGTGTTCTGGATAACTCTGCTGATGATATTCCGCCATGCCACCGTCTCAATCCGTCCTGCATAATTTCTCTTGGTCTGCCTCTGCCTCTCTTCCCCTCAATCTTTCCAGTTGTCACGATGTTCTCCATTGCCTCTTTTCTCATCACATGACCAAAGAAAGCTGTTTGTCTCTTTCTTATTGTTATATATAGTGATCTAGTTTCATTAGCCTCTTTCAGGCAATCATTGTTAGTTACTCTGGCAGTCCAAGGAATTTGCAGCATTTCAATCACAGCAATGCATGTACTATTTGTCTAACAAGGATGAAACAGATTCTACGTGTAAATGTACTGTATGGTCCAGGCGAGAGTATCTTCTATGTTAGGGGTATCCATCCATTATGTGCCATGCCGGTAAGCATGGGCGGTCATGTTCTGCCATCTCACTCGATCACCAGAGTCGTGGATCAGCTCTGTGTTCCCGTCTCGACCATGCCATGTGGCCAAGCCATCCAGGTATTTACTTCTCGGTCTTCCCCATTGGTCACTTCCCTTCGATCTTGCCAGTTGTCATCAAGTTCTCCAATTCATTTCTTCTCATGACATGTCCAGAAAATTCTGACTGTCTACGTCTAATGACTAATCAGTTTACGATCTTCATTTGTTTCTTGAAAGACTTCTTAGGGGTGTAGTGGCATGTTATTGATTTCCAGAACCAGCCAGTGAGGCAGCTCATAGTGTCAAGTGATGTGTATGTGATCTCATGTGTGATCAAGTCGTTTCATTGAAAGGTTCATGAGTTTTCATTGACTTGTACACTTACTCCACAGGCAGACCTGGAGGTTTTGGAAGAGGTGGTGGTAGGACAGGAGGAGAGAACTCTGAGAAATCGTAAGTATATTTTATTTGTACGTATTGACTGGCTTTTAAATTCTCAATAACCTTTCTCTAGGAGTACCACAAAATCCTGAATGTAAAACCATAACATCTACCCATATTGAAAGACACCAGAAAGGAACCAGACAAGACTATAATTTAATAAGACATCCTCATATATATTTCAGATAAACTTGACGGGAGAACAATATTCTGTGGGACAATTAATCAGATGACAATGTTGGCAATATTTATTGTGATGATAAATAATGACTTAGACTTGACATTAGATGAACTTATTTCTATTCAGAATGATGATTCACTATACCTAAATTTAGATGTTGTTTACCTGTTCTCTTTGTTGTCAGTCATACTTAAAAAAAAAATAATTACCTTTTTGGTTTTGTAAGAGAAACATTAAACAAAATGTTGCTTTTTATACCAAATGGAGCATGTGCAAAGAATACCATGGACAGCCAGAAAGACCAATGAACAAGTCCTTCAAGAAACAAATGAAGATCGTAAATTGATTAGACAAATTAGATGTAGACAGTCAAAATTCTTTGGGCATGTTATGAGAAGAAATGGATTGGAGAATTTGGTGACAACTGGTAAGATCGAGGGGAACAGACCAAGGGGAAGGCCTAGAAGCAAGTACCTGGATGGCCTGGCCTTGAGGCATGGTCGAGACATAAACACGGAGCTGATCCATGACTCTGGTGATCGAGTGAGCTGGCAGAACATGACCGCCCACGCTTACCGGCATGGCACATGATGGATGGATGGAGCATGTGAGGTTTTACAGTGTATGAAAGAACAGAAAAGAATAAAATGGTGTAAATAAAATCTTGTAAAGCATTTAGCATTTATCTCCTTGTCCAGATGATGTCAGAAATGTGATTTATTTTCTCTTAGAAATGTTCACTGCATTTAAGTTATATTGTTTCTGTAGTCAGAATTGCTTTTGGAAATGTAACTTTTTTTTTTATATTTTGCAGTGGAGAATCTGAAGGTAAGATTCTGCATTTCGTCCTGTCTGTATTGGTCATGTAGTTATTTATATGTCATGTTTAAGTGAACATGAATACGACTGTAGTTTGTGAAACGTCTGATTCCAGGTCATGAGTTGTTGCTCATTGCTGGCCTGCAGTTGGGTAGCTAGTTGTCTCGGGTGTCAGTAACTCCACTGCCTGTACTTATTGTTCCTTGGTGGTGTCATATCTTCCATAGATAGTTAAGCTAACTGGTAATGACTTCAGTCTGTAATAGTTGAGCTAATTGGTTATGACTTTAGTTGAACTGATTGATAATGGATTTAGTTCATTGACAGCTGGGGTCATTGATCATGAATAGTTCTGAGACTGGTTGTAGGATCAGGTCTTCCACAGGCCAACATCCTGAGGGCAGGACATCATCTGTTTTGGTGTGACCTATCCACAGTCTAGATCTCTCATCTATCCAATGTTTGTCATGTGTCTCCATCAATGTGGAGATTGTTATGAATCTCAATGACTCGTTTTAGTCATCTAACAGGGACAATCATGGATGTGAGATGTCACAGCAGGACGTCAGGAATAACTCCACATCAGAAGCAGCACAATGTAATAGTTTAATGTAGAATCATATTAAATCGTAAAGTTGCCCACCAACCAATCTTGCCAAGACTTCTCTGCTGAGTAGTGTCATTAATTGAGCAGATGACACTGTCTCCTACCCAGCACAGATCTTTGGGGATGATTGGTATTCCTCTGCTTTCAATACTACATAGTTGTTACAGCAGTGAATCTTCCTATCACAAGACATGTCTGTATATTTCCCACTCAAGTCAGCTCAATATTCTCCCTATGATGCAGAGATGACACACAGTCGTAATTTTCCTTTTCTAATACAAATGCCTCAAGAGAGCACTGTTTATGCTTGTTGCTTAAAGCTGTCCATGAAGAATAAACTCATCTTGTTGTTTGTCAATAGTCTCCTTTTTTAACTTTACAAATATGTCCATCAGTTAATTGTTCACAATTAGATTTCACTACCTAACTTAACACTAGACTTCTGTACCTACCAAATACGTTTGATCCCGGTCGAGGCTTAACCCCGAGTGTCTCGTCTGTTCTGTTCGAAGCTCTTTGTTTCAACATCATGTTTCCCTGGTGGACCACCGTCACGCGATAGCCCTGACCTGAACTTTAACCCTTTACAGGGCAGACGTTTGTCTGTTTTGTAGCCCTGAATGGGCAAGAAGAATTTTCAGGTTCGGAAAAATTTTGGGTTACGTTAGTAAAAACATCACATATAAGTTGTTAGTCAACAGATTTTAGTCAAATAAATAGCAAAATGACGGGAAAGCATGCAGAATATGTTACTCACATGAAGGTTGCAGCCAATCCATACATGAACACAAATATTTACAAAATATGACACAATGTTGGTGATAGTCAGTCATCTATACGGCAATTTACAAACACATTTTCAGAATTAGAATCACTTTCTTCAAAGTGTCTATGTACACTGCCCACGCTGGTATCACTGATATCTAGCTGCAATTCAGTCATCTTCGTGCACTTAAATGTCACTTATATTGAACCCAGCGAAATCTCCGCTATCATTTGAAGAATCATCGAAATCCATTTTGAAATACAACGCGTAAAACCTCCCAAAACTAAAAATCCGTTCAAATTCAAAGTACGCACTCGGAAATGGTTGCCACTTATCGGCGAAAACGAAAGTAAACGGTCGGAAGCCTCGGAAAGCTGCGAGATCGCGTTTTTACAATGCATAATAGTAACGGGCGGTTTCAGACGTTCAGCCGTAACGGAAATGGACGACTTGCCCGGTAAAGGGTTAACTGTTCTGATCTATTTGTCTATTAACTCTAATTGTGTTTTGTTTTACCTCCTAACTTAGACAGTTGTCTGTCATACTTTTATAAATATATTTACTTATACATTCACACATACATTCACACATACATTAAGGTATGTGATAGAGATATAGTAGGAGTCTTGCCACCAGCACTGATTTCTGATCTTGGAGAGGTGATGAACTCTGCAACACAGGCTGAGCGGAGAAGGTGCTGCAGTAATGCATCATGGTTAGTCTGTACAGCAACCCCACTCACAGATTCATGCCCTTGATAGGGCTCAGATTACCTGGACATCAGTGCCCTGGAATACACACTCGCAATCTTCCAGAGCTCTCACAGACCACCATGAGGACTGTCCATGATGTTATGTCTGGACTGTTTGAACTGTCCAACCTCTATCTGGACTGATTGAACTGTCCATCTCTACCTGGACTGATTGAACTGTCCATCTCTACCTGGACTGATTGAACTGTCCATCTCTACCTGGACTGATTGAACTGTCCCTCCTCTACCTGGACTGATTGAACTGTCCCTCCTCTACCTGGACTGATAACTGTCCATCTCTACCTGGACAGATTGAACTGTCCATCTCTACCTGGACTGATTAAACTGTCCATCTCTACCTGGACTGATTGAGCTGTCCATCCTCTACCTGGACTGATTGAACTGTCCATCTCTACATGGACTGATTGAACTGTCCATCTCTACCTGGACTGATTGAACTGTCCATCTCTACCTAGACTGATTGAACTGTCCATCTCTACCTGGACTGATTGAACTGTCCCTCCTCTACCTGGACTGATTGAACTGTCCCTCCTCTACCTGGACTGATAACTGTCCATCTCTACCTGGACAGATTGAGCTGTCCATCCTCTACCTGGACTGATTGAGCTGTCCATCCTCTACCTGGACTGATTGAACTGTCCATCCTCTACCTGGACTGATAACTGTCCATCTCTACCTGGACAGATTGAACTGTCCATCTCTACCTGGACAGATTGAACTGTCCATCTCTACCTGGACTGATTGAGCTGTCCATCCTCTACCTGGACAGATTGAACTGTCCATCTCTACCTGGACAGATTGAACTGTCCATCTCTACCTGGACAGATTGAACTGTCCATCTCTACCTGGACTGATTGAGCTGTCCATCCTCTACCTGGACAGATTGAACTGTCCATCTCTACCTGGACAGATTGAACTGTCCATCTCTACCTGGACAGATTGAGCTGTCCATCCTCTACCTGGATTGTTTGAACTGTCCATCCTCTACCTGGACTGATTGAACTGTCCATCCTCTACCTGGACTGATTGAACTGTCCATCCTCTACCTGGACTGATTGAGCTGTCCATCCTCTACCTGGACTGATTGAGCTGTCCATCCTCTACCTGGACTGATTGAACTGTCCATCCTCTACCTGGACTGATTGAACTGTCCATCCTCTACCTGGACTGATTGAGCTGTCCATCCTCTACCTGGACTGATTGAACTGTCCCTCCTCTACCTGGACTGATTGAACTGTCCATCCTCTACCTGGACTGATTGAACTGTCCATCCTCTACCTGGACTGATTGAACTGTCCATCCTCTACCTGGACTGATTGAGCTGTCCATCCTCTACCTGGACTGATTGAACTGTCCATCCTCTACCTGGACTGATTGAGCTGTCCATCCTCTACCTGGACTGATTGAACTGTCCATCCTCTACCTGGACTGATTGAACTGTCCATCCTCTACCTGGACTGATTGAACTGTCCATCCTCTACCTGGACTGATTGAGCTGTCCATCCTCTACCTGGACTGATTGAACTGTCCATCCTCTACCTGGACTGATTGAACTGTCCATCCTCTACCTGGACTGATTGAGCTGTCCATCCTCTACCTGGACTGATTGAACTGTCCATCTTCTACCTGGATTGTTTGAACTGTCCATCCTCTACCTGGACTGATTGAACTGTCCATCCTCTACCTGGACTGATTGAGCTGTCCATCCTCTACCTGGACTGATTGAACTGTCCCTCCTCTACCTGGACTGATTGAACTGTCCCTCCTCTACCTGGACTGATAACTGTCCATCTCTACCTGGACTGATTGAACTGTCCATCCTCTACCTGGATTGTTTGAGCTGTCCATCTCTACCTGGACTGATTGAACTGTCCATCCTCTACCTGGACTGATTGAACTGTCCATCCTCTACCTGGACTGATTGAGCTGTCCATCCTCTACCTGGATTGTTTGAGCTGTCCATCCTCTACCTGGACTGATTGAGCTGTCCATCCTCTACCTGGATTGTTTGAGCTGTCCATCCTCTACCTGGATTGTTTGAACTGTCCATCCTCTACCTGGACTGATTGAACTGTCCATCCTCTACCTGGACTGATTGAGCTGTCCATCTCTACCTAGACAGATTGAACTGTCCATCTCTACCTGGACTGATTGAGCTGTCCATCCTCTACCTGGACTGATTGAACTGTCCATCTCTACCTGGACTGATTGAACTGTCCATCCTCTACCTGGACTGATTGAACTGTCCATCCTCTACCTGGACTGATTGAACTGTCCATCCTCTACCTGGACTGATTGAGCTGTCCATCTCTACCTAGACAGATTGAACTGTCCATCTCTACCTGGACTGATTGAGCTGTCCATCCTCTACCTGGACTGATTGAGCTGTCCATCCTCTACCTGGACTGATTGAGCTGTCCATCTCTACCTAGACAGATTGAGCTGTCCATCTCTACCTAGACAGATTGAGCTGTCCATCTCTACCTGGACTGATTGAACTGTCCATCCTCTACCTGGACTGATTGAGCTGTCCATCTCTACCTAGACAGATTGAGCTGTCCATCTCTACCTGGACTGATTGAACTGTCCATCCTCTACCTGGACTGATTGAACTGTCCCTCCTCTACCTAGGACTGATTGAACTGTCCCTCTCTACCTAGGACTAGATTGAACTGTCCCTCCTCTACCTGGACTGATTGAACTGTCCCTCCTCTACCTGGACTGATTGAACTGTCCCTCCTCTACCTGGACTGATAACTGTCCATCTCTACCTGGACAGATTGAACTGTCCATCTCTACCTGGACTGATTGAGCTGTCCTATCCTCTACCTGGATTGATTTGAACTGTCCATCATCTACCTGGACTGCACTTGAATGTTTTATTTGTCCAGCCTTGCCATCATGTAGTTGTGTGATTGCACCATTGCGGATTGTGTGATTATACATTCTGATTTAATTGTGGTCATGGAGATACTGTCTGTGAGGAACTGGTAGGGACTTCATGTGGTATCACATGATCAGCATTCACTGATATCAAGTCACAACATTATGGGGGGACATCAGCATGGCCAAATGGATAAGAGTACACAGCCTTTGGTGTGCCGACAGCGAGGTAGCGGGTTCAACCCTTACACCGGTCAGCCGGACTAAAATGTTGACCAATCGTCCTTGACTTGGGGATGTAAATTACAAGTACCTCAGAAGTCGGAATGGATTCACCTGATGGTGGAGGACAATGTTATTAGGGAAGGCAAAATCAGTGCAGCGCACTAGAATTATTGGCATGTATAGGGATTTTGCTTATTCAAAGCGAGCAAATGCACACACACGCACACACACACACACACAAAACTGAGTGGGTTTCCCAGAACCCTCCCTCATCACCTGTCTTCCTGTCTGAATCTTACTTTAGTTTACTCGATGGATCATCACGGCACACGGGTGTAACCCATAAGTGCGTCGTTCTTCTCCTAACTCAACCCTGAGTCTCCTGGGAAGGTTAACCCGGTCAACAAATGCCAGCAGAAGTCGGATGTGTCGGCCTAACAGCGCAAGAACGCAGCTCTGCTGTAAACAGGCACAACGCAGTCACATCCTGAAAAAAATCCAGATGAACGAAGAAGAAGAAGAAGAACCCTGAGTCTGGAGAAACTCAGCTCAGTGCACGAACTCCGTAGCACCGACGAGGATCCTGAAATAATCTGGGTAGATTTTTAACTCGACATTTTGCCCGGGCTAGCGCCATTAGGCTACTCTTTTCAATTTCCAACTGTCAAGGGATTTTTTACATGCGCAACAATACACACAGGCGTCCAATTTCACTACCCAGAGACCAGGGGAAATTGTATTACTAGAAGTCCAAATAAATCCCGGTCCTCACCGGGGTCTGAACCCGGGACCTCCAGCACTCGGGCCAGACACCATATCTCTAGACCACGCTGTCCCCCATGTTTAAGCTGGGTCAGTCTAGAAAAATACATTTCAGTTGATGAAAGAACACAAGACTGCCGCCATGTTTGATGATTAGTGAGCTGTAGATATAGGCTCTACCACCACAGATTTTAGGTATGAATTGTGGATGCTGATGTCATAAAAGTGATAATGTAACTATTTCATATCGCTGTTTATTCAGACGGAAAACCACCAGTGGTCTCCTACATACCACCAGCACCATCAGACAAAGAGGAAGATATTTTTCACAGTGACGTACACAAAGGAATCAATTTTGATAAATACGACGACATTCCAGTTGAAGTCAGTGGGCGGGACCAGTGTGGACTGATCAACTGTTTTGAGGAAGCCGGATTTTTTCCTACATTTCTACGCAACATACAACGGGCTGGCTATGATAAACCGACTCCGATTCAGAAGTACGCCATTCCCATCATCATGGCAGGAAGAGATTTGATGGCGTGTGCTCAGACAGGCTCTGGCAAAACGGTAAGGCTGTTGCAATCTGGCATGTATCTCCTCTATTAATTGCTGGCCTTGTTATGATGAGTTGCCTTGTCTTTGATAGACCTTGCTTGCCATGTGATTAGTTTTACAGTTTCTTCAATGGTAATGGAAATGATGAAGGAATATTAATGCATGCATGCTGATATAGCATGAAAGTTGTATAGATATACAATGATTGAGATAGATGGAGAATTATTGATGCATGCATGTTGATTTAGAATGAAAGTTGTATAGATATACAATGATTGAGATAGATGGAGAATTATTATTGCATGCATGTTGATTTAGAATGGAAGTTGTATAGATATACTTCTTCCTTCTTCTGCGTTTATCCGGAGTTTTTTTTTTTTTTCCTGGACGTGATTGCGTTGTGCCTGTTTACAGCAGAGCTGCGTTCTTGCGCCGTTAGGCCGACTTCTGCGGGCATTTGTTGACTGGGGTAACCTTCCCAGGTATAGATATGCAATGATTGAGATAGATGGAGAATTATTAATGCATGCATGTTGATTTAGAATGAAAGTTGTATAGATATACAGTGATTGAGATAGATGGAGAATTATTAATGCATGCATGTTGATTTAGAATGAAAGTTGTATAGATATACAGTGATTGAGATAGATGGAGAATTATTAATGCATGCATGTTGATTTAGAATGAAAGTTGTATAGATATACAGTGATTGAGATAGATGGAGAATTATTAATGCATGCATGTTGATTTAGAATGAAAGTTGTATAGATATACAGTGATTGAAACAGGTGGAGAAATATTCATGCATACTTGCTGACAGAGTGAAATCTGTATAGATATTCAATGATTGGGAAAGATGTAGAAATACATGCACTGATGCAGAATGAAAGTTGTATAGATATTCAAGGATTGGGAAAGATGGAGAAATATATAAGCTGACACAGAATAAAAGCTGTATAGATATTCAGTGATTGGGAAAGATGTAGAAATATATGCGCTGACAGAATAAAAGCTGTATAGATATTCAATGATTGGGGAAGATATAGAAATATATGCGCAAACACAGAGTGAAAGCTGTATAGATATTCAATGCTTGGGAAAGATGGAGAAATATATGCGCTGACAGAATAAAAGCTGTATAGATATTCAATGATTGGGAAAGATGGAGAAATGTATGCGCTGACAGAATAAAAGCTGTATAGATATTCAATGATTGGGGAAGATATAGAAATATATGCGCTGACAGAATAAAAGATGTGTACATATTCAATGATTCGGAAAGATGGAGAAATGTATGTGCTGGCACAGAGTGAAAGATGTGTACATATTCAATGATTGGGAAAGATGGAGAAATGTATGCGCTGACACAGAGTGAAAGATGTGTACATATTCAATGATTGGGAAAGATGGAGAAATGTATGCGCTGACACTGAGTGAAAGATGTATACATATTCAATGATTCGGAAAGATGGAGAAATGTATGCGCTGACACAGAGTGAAAGCTACATAAATATACAATGGTTTGGTGGCTTGTATTTTCAGGCTGCCTTCCTGTTGCCAATGCTGACAGCTGTAGTCAACCAAGGACTGACCACTGACCGGCACCAGCGGGTGCAGACACCCCAGGCCATCTGTGTGGCCCCGACTCGGGAGCTGGCTATACAGATCTACACGGACTGTCGCAAGTTTTCCTATCAGACTGAGATCAGACCTGTTGTTGTGTATGGAGGCACTTCGCTCGGTCACCAGATGAGACAGGTTGAGTCCGGGGCTAACATTGTTATTGGAACACCTGGTCGACTGTTGGATGTCATCAACAGAGGAAAGGTAAACACTGTGTTTTCATAGGGTAGACTTACGCTAGCATTTGATGTTACTTGGGATTGTTATTTATGTAGAGCGGATGTAGTCTAGCATTTGCTTTTACTATTACTTTGACTTTGGGATTATTATTGTCTCTAACTAGGATGCCGATGGAAGATAGCTGTCTGCACAGATGCCCAAGATGAAAATAAGAGATTAATGTGAACTAAGTTCACCAAGCAAGATCAGATCACAATAAGAATGTTAACTATATGTGGCTGGGGGAATAAAGCCAAGGAGACTTATGGAAAAACATCGAGAATTTTAAGTTCAGCAGAATTAAGATTGAAAGGAAAGGTTACGAAGAGATTGCACAAAGATTATGTGTTGATCTACTCTGGGATAGAACAGACTCAGGGTGCTGAACAAGGAGTGAGATTCATCATTGGCCCTCACCCACTCATGTTCTCACTATCACATACAATCTGAATTGTGAATCTTTTGTCTGGTTTTACTGACCAAGGGTCAACAACAGCGTGCCTATGCACACATTCAGCTGTGGGCAGTTGTCAACAGTATCTATAAGGTCATTGATGTTGGAAAATGAGGACCTACCCAGAATTGAGTATTCATAGGCATATGTTGAAGAGGGAAGGCAAATGTGGTCTTTACTTGGACGCAGCTCCAGCTGACATCGTGTTTGAGGTCAGCAAGAAAGTAGAAAACTCTGGACACATGGGCAGGAGTATCTCAGTCTTAGAAATGTGTTTCTCCAAAAATATTGACCTGTATGATGGCCAGGCAGTATATCAATGTCTTTACATATGTCCAGGTACAAGGCAAACAAGTCGGCATTCTATGGTTGCTAGAGAGAAACTGAGAGACATGTTGTGACAACTGGTCAGATGAATGGACAGTGAGATTCAGGAAAGCAAGGAGGAAAGGATCTTGCCCAGCATGACCAAGGTATGAATAATCAGCACCAGAAGAAGGGGACACGAGTGGCTGTGCCAATCTACAAGCCACTTCATAATGACATGCTGCAGTCAACCCAGCTTAAACCGGATCCTTGACTATTCAGAGTTCAGGGATAGCGCAGACAACAGAGAGCTGGAGGCTTGTATTGTTTTTTTTATTAAAACCACTTCTGAACAAAGAATTATTATTTTGTTATTGTTTTCCAGATAAGTTTGGCCAAAGTTTCCTTCCTAATTCTGGACGAGGCTGACAGAATGTTGGACATGGGTTTTGAATCAGAAATTCGCAAGCTGGTGGAGACTATGGGAATGCCTCCAAAGACTGAAAGACAGACTTTGATGTTCTCTGCAACGTTTCCAGAAGAGATACAGAAGCTGGCGGCGGATTTCCTCAACGACTACCTCTTTGTTACCGTCGGCAGAGTGGGTGGGGCCAACACTGATGTCTCACAACACTTCTTTGAGGTGGAGCGTCTGCAGAAAAGAGACTCACTCTGCGATATTCTCAATGCCAGTGGTGAGTTTTGATGTTATCGTTCTCATTGTTGTGTGGTTCCTAGAGGTGGCGAGTTTAGATGTGTTATTTTTCTTATTGTTTGGTGTGTTCTAGAATGGTGGCTTCCTCTGAAATGTTTTTATGCGTGGGATTTTTGTCACATGACAGATCATATTGGTCCAGGGTGGCAAATAAAATGATGATAAAACAGTACTCCAAGACGTAATCTGTATACATGACTTTGTGTTGAGGAAGGAAATAATGACAGACAAGAATTGGACACTTCACATGATTTAGTGTATCCAATCTGAATCATCTACGGTAGTGTGTACTGTGATGTTGCCTGTACCTGCAGACCAGACTTGTGCGATGTGGTCTGGCTGTGCTGCTCTGCCCAGTCAGTCTGTCACTGTGTGACCTAGTTTACCAGACTCCAGCACGGAGCTTAGAAAAACTAATCAACCACCAGTGAACCAACAGGGGAGAAACAGATGCTGGGGCTGCACAGGAAACCTGGACATAGTACAACAATAAAGTACTTTGTAATCCACAGGTCAAATGAAATAGTTTTAAGTCTTTACAGGATGTTGCAGTCAACCCCAACATTTTTTGGCTGTTTGAGATTTCTTGGCAAGTTAACGTTCAATAGTTTGCCATTGCCTCCCTAATGATCAGCGCTTGTACCATTGTATGAAAATGAGCGCAAGACAGTCTTTCTGAATTGCCTGCAGCAGTGTTCCAATTGCAATGTGTGTTCATAAGCCACAGTCCTGGCAAATGAAATAGATGTAGACCTAAAAACACACAGTGACGTTAATTAGAAACAGATGAATAATATATTGAGAACATGAAGGGGAGCTGACAGAGATAGCCATAGG
Organism: Cepaea nemoralis; assembly: GCA_014155875.1. Lineage (NCBI taxonomy): Eukaryota > Metazoa > Mollusca > Gastropoda > Stylommatophora > Helicidae > Cepaea > Cepaea nemoralis. Next base: position 27,097 of record JACEFZ010023668.1, read on the forward strand.
TCAAATGGCTAGGGGTAGATGGGTTGAGGTCAATGACGGATACAGCAACAGATCAGATGACTGTAGGTGGGATAATAGGGGTCTATGTTTTAATGAGGAATTACAAGAATACTCCGTTCAGCTGTTTCACATCTGACTGTCCTTGTTTTGCAGTTGGTGAGAAAACTCTGGTGTTTGTGGAGATGAAGAGAAATGCTGACTTCTTGGCGTCTTATTTGTGCCAGTCAGGTTTTCCCACAACCAGCATTCATGGGTAAGTGTGGACATCAGATTCTGGTCAGTCATATTTGTGCCAGTCAGGTTTTCCCACAACCAGCATTCATGGGTAAGTGTGGACATCAGATTCTGGTCAGTCATATTTGTGTCAGTCAGGTTTTCCCACAACCAGCATTCATGGGTAAGTGTGGACATCAGATTCCGGTCAGTCTTATTTGTGCCAGTCAGGTTTTCCCACAACCAGTATTCATGGGTAAGTGTGGACATCAGATTCTGGTCAGTCTTATTTGTGCCAGTCTATTAAGTGTCTCTCGTCATCAGGTGAACCCACTCCGACTTCAGAGGTACATGTAGATTTATGATATTTATTTTATTGCTGAAGATTAGCTACATGTAGGCACAGAATATTGATCTTGCTGAAGATTATACAAGGGTGAGATTCAGGATGCTGATCTTGTACGTCAAATAAATCTAAGTAAAGGATGTTGATGGAGGTTAAAATCAAATAACTGAGTATAGAATATTATTCTGTCGAAGATCAAATAAATGTAAGTACAAAATGATAATCTTGTTTTAGAGCTTTGTGATTTCTCATTTTTCAGAGATCGTCTTCAGAAAGAACGAGAAGAAGCTCTGGCAGATTTTAAGAGTGGCAAGGCTCATGTCCTGGTAGCGACATCAGTGGCAGCGCGAGGGCTAGACATCCCTGAGGTCATGCATGTGGTCAACTATGACCTCCCGTCTTCCATAGATGAATATGTCCACCGTATTGGACGCACGGGTCGCTGTGGTAACCTAGGCAAGGCCACCAGCTTCTTTAATGCTGACACTGACCAACCCATGGCACCACACCTGGTCAGGATTCTCAAGGAGGTAATGGTGTTGTCATTATTTGGTGGTCAGCCTTTGTGTATGTGTGTGACAGTAGACACGGTTGTGTTAGTCTGTGAGGTATTATATCACTATTTGGTTGTCTGGCTTTGTGTGTGTGTGATAATAGACACCAGTGTATTAGTCTGTGAGGTATTCTATCATTAGTGAGATTATTTAGATTCAAATGCTCTGGTTATCTCTCTGATTTTCTTGGGTAACAAAGGCAGTAAGACAATTTGTTACCCCATCTCATTGTTATGACCTAGTATATTTGCAAACAAAACACTTAACATACTTCAGAGTGTTATTTGCTGTAAGGGTTCCTGTCTTAACCTGTTGTTATTTTTGTTTGTTTGAACTCCCCTCTCTCTACCTGGACTGTTTGAACTGTCCATCCTCTGCCTGGACTGTATGAACTGTCCCTCGTCTACCTGGACTGTATGAACTGTCCCTCATCTACCTGGACTGTTTGACCTGGACTGTTTGAACTGTCCTCTCTCTAACTGGACTGTTTGAACTGTCCACTCTCTACCTAGACTGTTTGAACTGTCCATCCTCTACCTAGACTGTTTGAACTGCCCATCCTCTACCTAGACTGTTTGAACTGGACTGTTTGGACTGTCCTCTCTCTAACTGGACTGTTTGAACTGTCCACTCTCTACCTAGACTGTTTGAACTGCCCATCCTCTACCTAGACTGTTTGAACTGTCCTCTCTCTACCTAGACTGTTTGAACTGTCCACTCTCTACCTAGACTGTTTGAACTGCCCATCCTCTACCTAGACTGTTTGAACTGTCCATCCTCTACCTAGACTGTTTGAACTGTCCACTCTCTACCTAGACTGTTTGAACTGTCCACTCTCTACCTAGACTGTTTGAACTGCCCATCCTCTACCTAGACTGTTTGAACTGTCCATCCTCTACCTAGACTGTTTGGACTGTCCACTCTCTACCTAGACTGTTTGAACTGTCCACTCTCTACCTAGACTGTTTGAACTGCCCATCCTCTACCTAGACTGTTTGAACTGTCCATCCTCTACCTAGACTGTTTGAACTGCCCATCCTCTACCTAGACTGTTTGAACTGTCCTCTCTCTACCTAGACTGTTTGGACTGTCCTCTCTCTACCTAGACTGTTTGAACTGTCCTCTCTCTACCTAGACTGTTTGAACTGTCCACTCTCTACCTAGACTGTTTGAACTGCCCATCCTCTACCTAGACTGTTTGAACTGTCCTCTCTCTACCTAGACTGTTTGAACTGTCCACTCTCTACCTAGACTGTTTGAACTGCCCATCCTCTACCTAGACTGTTTGAACTGTCCACTCTCTACCTAGACTGTTTGAACTGTCCTCTCTCTACCTAGACTGTTTGAACTGTCCACTCTCTACCTAGACTGTTTGAACTGTCCACTCTCTACCTAGACTGTTTGAACTGTCCATCCTCTACCTAGACTGTTTGAACTGTCCACTCTCTACCTAGACTGTTTGAACTGTCCACTCTCTACCTAGACTGTTTGAACTGTCCACTCTCTACCTAGACTGTTTGAACTGTCCTCTCTCTACCTAGACTGTTTGAACTGTCCTCTCTCTACCTAGACTGTTTGAACTGCCCATCCTCTACCTAGACTGTTTGAACTGTCCACTCTCTACCTAGACTGTTTGAACTGTCCACTCTCTACCTAGACTGTTTGAACTGTCCACTCTCTACCTAGACTGTTTGGACTGTCCTCTCTCTACCTAGACTGTTTGAACTGTCCTCTCTCTACCTAGACTGTTTGAACTGTCCTCTCTCTACCTAGACTGTTTGAACTGTCCATCCTCTACCTAGACTGTTTGAACTGTCCACTCTCTACCTAGACTGTTTGAACTGTCCACTCTCTACCTAGACTGTTTGAACTGTCCACTCTCTACCTAGGACTGTTTGAACTGTCCTCTCTCTACCTAGACTGTTTGAACTGTCCACTCTCTACCTAGACTGTTTGAACTGCCCATCCTCTACCTAGACTGTTTGAACTGTCCTCTCTCTACCTAGACTGTTTGAACTGCCCATCCTCTACCTAGACTGTTTGAACTGTCCTCTCTCTACCTAGACTGTTTGAACTGCCCATCCTCTACCTAGACTGTTTGAACTGTCCACTCTCTACCTAGACTGTTTGAACTGTCCTCTCTCTACCTAGACTGTTTGAACTGTCCACTCTCTACCTAGACTGTTTGAACTGTCCATCCTCTACCTAGACTGTTTGAACTGTCCTCTCTCTACCTAGACTGTTTGGACTGTCCACTCTCTACCTAGACTGTTTGAACTGCCCATCCTCTACCTAGACTGTTTGAACTGTCCTCTCTCTACCTGGACTGTTTGAACTGTCCACTCTCTACCTAGACTGTTTGAACTGCCCATCCTCTACCTAGACTGTTTGAACTGCCCATCCTCTACCTAGACTGTTTGAACTGCCCATCCTCTACCTAGACTGTTTGAACTGTCCTCTCTCTACCTAGACTGTTTGAACTGTCCACTCTCTACCTAGACTGTTTGAACTGTCCACTCTCTACCTAGACTGTTTGAACTGTCCACTCTCTACCTAGACTGTTTGAACTGTCCTCTCTCTACCTAGACTGTTTGAACTGTCCACTCTCTACCTAGACTGTTTGAACTGCCCATCCTCTACCTAGACTGTTTGAACTGTCCTCTCTCTACCTAGACTGTTTGAACTGTCCACTCTCTACCTAGACTGTTTGAACTGCCCATCCTCTACCTAGACTGTTTGAACTGCCTCCTCTACCTAGACTGTTTGAACTGTCCCTCTCTACCTAGACTGTTTGAACTGTCCACTCTCTACCTAGGGCTGTTTGAACTGTCCACTCTCTACCTAGACTGTTTGAACTGCCTCTCTCTACCTAGACTGTTTGAACTGTCCTCTCTCTACTAGACTGTTTGAACTGCCCATCCTCTACTAGACTGTTTGAACTGTCCTCTCTCTACCTAGACTGTTTGAACTGTCCACTCTCTACCTAGACTGTTTGAACTGTCCACTCTCTACCTAGACGTTTGAACTGTCCATCTTCTACCTAGACTGTTTGAACTGTCCTCATCTCTACCTAGCCTGTTTGGACTGTCCACTCTCTACCTAGACTGTTGAACTGCCTCCTCTACCATAGACTTTGAACTGTCCTCTCTCTACTGACTGTTTGAACTGTCCTCTCTCTACCTAGACTGTTTGAACTGTCCCACTCTCTACCTAGACTGTTTGAACTGCTCCTCCTACCTTAGCGTTTGACTGCTCTCCTCTACCTAGACTGTTTGAACTGTCCACTCCTCTACCTAGACTGTTTGAACTGTCCCTCTCTCTACCTAGACTGTTGGAACTGTCCACTCTCTACCTAGACTGTTTGAACTGTCCCTCTCTACTAGACTGTTTGAAACTGTCCTCTCTCTACCTAGACTGTTGAACTGTCCCATCTCTTACCTAGACTGTTTGAACTGCCCATCCTCTACCTAAACTTGTTGGAACTGTCCTCATCCTCTACCGTAGACTGTTTGAACTGTTCCACTCTCTACCTAGACTGGTTTGAACTGCCCAATTCCTCTAGCCTAGACTGTTTGACCTGTCCTCGTCCTCTACCTAGACTGTTTGAACTGTCCAACTCTCTACCTAGACTGTTTGAACTGTCCACTCTCTACCTAGACTGTTTGAACTGTCCTCCGCTCTAACCTAGAAACTGTTTGAACTGTCCTCTGCTCTAACCTAGACTGTTTGAACTGTCCGACTCTCTACCTAGACTGTTTGAACTGTCCTCTCTCTAACCTAGAGCGTGTTGGACTGTCCTCTCTCTACCTAGGACTGTTTGAAACTGTCCTCTCTCTACCTAGACTGTTGGAACTGTCCACTCTTCTACCTAGACTGGTTGGACTGTCCTCTCCTCTACCTAGACTGGTTGGACTGTCCTCTCTCTACCTAGACTGTTTGAACTGTCCTCTCTCTACCTAGACTGTTTGAACTGTCCTCTCTCTACCTAGACTGTTTGAACTGTCCTCTCTCTACCTAGACTGTTTGAACTGTCCTCTCTCTACCTAGACTGTTTGGACTGTCCTCTCTCTACCTAGACTGTTTGGACTGTCCTCTCTCTACCTAGACTGTTTGAACTGTCCTCTCTCTACCTAGACTGTTTGGAACTGTCCTCTCTCTACCTAGACTGTTTGAACTGTCCTCTCTCTACCTAGACTGTTTGAACTGTCCTCTCTCTACCTAGACTGTTTGAACTGTCCTCCTCAATCTACCTAGACTGTTTGAACTGTCCTCTCTCTACCTAGACTGTTTGAACTGTCCTCTCTCTACCTAGACTGTTTGGACCTGTCCTCATCTCTACCTAGACTGTTTGAACTGTCCATCTCTCTACCTAGACTGTTTGAACTGTCCACTCTCTACCTAGACTGTTTGAACTGGCCACTCTCTACCTAGACTGTTTGAACTGTCCTCTCTCTACCTAGACTGTTTGAACTGTCCACTCTCTACCTAGACTGTTTGAACTGTCCTCTCTCTACCTAGACTGTTTGGACTGTCCTCTCTCTACCTAGACTGTTTGGACTGTCCTCTCTCTACCTAGACTGTTTGAACTGCCCTCTCTACCTAGACTGTTTGAACTGCCTCCCCTACCTAGACTGTTTGAACTGTCCTCTCCTACCTAGACTGTTTGACTGTCCACTCTCTACCTAGACTGTTTGGACGTCTCTCTACTTACTGTTTGCTGTACTGTCCTCTCTCTACCGACTGGAGTTTGAACTTGTTTCCCTCTCTCCTAGACTGTTTGGACTGCCTCCTCTCTACTAGACTGTTTGAACTGTCCTCCTCTACCTAGATTTGAACTGTCCCTCTCTCTGACTGTTTGACTGCCCCTCTACCTAGACTGTTTGACTGTCCTCTCTCTACCTAACTGTTTGAACTGTCCCTCTCTACCTAGACTGTTTGAACTGTCCCTCTCCTAGACTGTTTGAACTGTCCTCTCTCTACCTAGACTGTTTGAACTGTCCTCTCTCTACCTAGACTGTTTGAACTGTCCACTCTCTACCTAGACTGTTTGGACTGTCCTCTCTCTACCTAGACTGTTTGTACTGTCCATCTCTCTACCTAGACTGTTTGAACTGTCCATCCTCTACCTAGACTGTTTGAACTGTCCTCTCTCTACCTAGACTGTTTGAACTGTCCTCTCTCTACCTAGACTGTTTGAACTGTCCTCTCTCTACCTAGACTGTTTGGACTGTCCTCTCTCTACCTAGACTGTTTGGACTGTCCTCTCTCTACCTAGACTGTTTGGACTGTCCTCTCTCTACCTGGACTGTTTGGACTGTCCTCTCTCTACCTAGACTGTTTGAACTGTCCTCTCTCTACCTGGACTGTTTGGACTGTCCTCTCTCTACCTAGACTGTTTGGACTGTCCTCTCTCTACCTGGACTGTTTGGACTGTCCTCTCTCTACCTAGACTGTTTGAACTGTCCTCTCTCTACCTGGACTGTTTGGACTGTCCTCTCTCTACCTGGACTGTTTGGACTGTCCTCTCTCTACCTAGACTGTTTGAACTGTCCACTCTCTGTATGTGAGTTGAGGATTGTATTATAGTTGTATGTTATGCCATGAGAATGACCAGTTTGTCTGTATGTTTGTAGGCACAACAACTGGTGCCTGACTGGCTCGTGGCACATTCTTGTGGCATGGGAGCAGGCGATCCCACTACCTTTGCTGGACGTTTTGGTGGCAAGGATATCCGAAGAGGGAAGGTAGGAGCACACAATGTCCTGCTCATGTAGTTGCATTAATGACCAGATCATTTTGTTTTCAGAAGTGCAGTATGTACATTGCCAACAGTTGTACTTCCAGAACCCGGTACATTGCCAACAATTGTACTTCCAGGGCCCAGGAAGGCTAACCTGGACAACAAACTCCCGCCAAAGTCGGATGTGTCGGCCTAAGGGCACATAAAACCTGACACACCGTAATTACGTCTGGGGAAAAACAACTCCGGATGAACAAATAAGTAGTAGTAGTTCCAGAAGTTGTGAATGGATGACTTTGCCTAGAATTTACATCTTGCCACGTGCATTTTCTCACCACCTAACTCCATGCCCAGATGACACCAAATAGGAATAACCACAGCTGCAAAAAGTAGATCAGCCAAGTTCAAACACTCATTCTGTTAACTGTTGATTCAGCTTCTTTATTTCTTCCCCCCCCCCCCCCCCCCCCCCCCAAGTTCAAACACTCATTCTGTTAACTGTTGATTCAGCTTCTTTATTTCTTTCCCACCCCCCCCCCCCCCCCCCCCCCCCCCCCCCCAATACAAATCTTCTCTTGTCCACCCCCACCCAATGCACGGTATTTGTATTGTCTGTTTACAGCAGCTCTTTGATAATTGCACCTTTCGGCCAGCACATCCAACTTATTTCCAGCATTTGTTGATCAAGTTAGTCTTTCTGGGAAGTTTCTTGGGACATTCCACTGTCTCAATGAGGCGTTGTCTGTGTGGGCTTTATTTACAGGATGCACCACAGCAAGCTCTTCCAGAACATCCATGTGGTGTGGCCCCTCCAGAACACCCACTTCAAGCTCACTGTGTGGGTGTTATCAAAGATGGAAAAAGTGTCCTAGTGGCATGGACTGGAATATTGCTTGGATAGCAAATCCATTGCATAGAAAGTCTGAATCGAAAGCTCACTGTGTGGATGTCATCTGCAGACTGCTGATTGTCATAGGTCAGTTGGAGTGTGTTTACAACATTGGTGTGTGGGAGACTTCAGGTTGTCATGTGTATATATATGTTGGTGATACTTCCGAGACATTAAGGTGTAGCTAACTAGTGTGTTGGTGTAGCTTATCACACCTCTGACAGCTTGTATGATAGCTGTTTTAAGTGAATGGTAATATTGATCAGATATGCAAGTATAAATTATCATCATCACCTGCTTGCCAGTCATGGTTCGCTTCCTCCCACCATCTTCTTTGGTGAGGGCCATACCCCGCCCAGTATGCCCTAGTGTACCCACCCATTTTAGTTCCTTCTTGTGCGCACCCGTGCACACTGTAGCTGAAATGCACCCTGCACATGTTCTTGTCCGGATTATGCCTTGTGGTCAGATCATCCAGGGTATTGAGAAAAAGAACACTCAGCATGAAACCGAAAGAAGAGAAATAACCCTAAACTACATAAAAGAACATTACCCAAGCAGGAATTGGACCCATGCATATACAGATGGATCAGCCAAAAATTCAATAGAGAATGGAGGAGGAGGAATTCTCCTAAATTTAAAAAATGGAGCGAAAAAAACACATTCAATGGCAACTGGAAAATTTTCAAGTAACTTCAAAGCAGAGGTAGAGGCTTTGAAAACTGCAGCAGAAATGCTCCTGATGGAGGAAAATAAAGAGAAGCAAATAGCTATCTTCACAGATGCAAAGTCAGCTGTCTCAATACTGAAGAGCAATAACAGCACAGAACTAACTGACCTAAGAGCAGCACTCCATGGTCTATGCCAGAAATCCAAAAAGTTGTAATACAGTGGATCCCATCACATTGCAGTATACCTGGAAACGAAGAGGCTGACAGACTGGCAAAAGAGGGCGGACGACTACCACAGTCTGACATAGACATAACCTATAATGAGGCAAAGAGGTTGATAAAAAGCACTTATAGAACCAAATGGGAATCAGAGCATCCAGGCCATCAGAAGGATGATGCATATTACAAACTCGACCGAAGAGAACAAGTAACAATCTTCAGACTCCGCACAGGACATAACAGGCTGAAACACCACTTGTTCAATAAACTAAAGATAGGAGATACCGATGAATGTAATTGTAGAACTGGAAAAATGACAGCAAAACATTTGCTGCAGGATTGCCCAATGTATGCAGAACAGAGAAAGATATTTTGGCCCACACCTGCTTCATTTGAGGACAAGCTCTATGGAGATATCAACAAGCTCAAGTTGACCGCAGCTTACTTTAACTACATACAGGTTGACATTTAAAGGTGCATGAAGACCTAGAGGCATGAAATGGAATATTGCTTGGATAGCAAATCCATTATGTGGAAAGTCCAAATCGAAAGCTCGCTGTGTGGGCTTCATAAAAGGTGGAAAAGTGTCCTAGTGGCACGAAATGGAATATTGCTTGGATAGCAAATCCATTACGTGAAAAATCTGAATCAAAAGCCCATATCAAAAGCCCATTGTGTGGGCTTCATAAAAGGTGGAAAAGTGTCCTTGTGGCATGAAATGGAATATTGCTTGGATAGCAAATCCATTACATGGAAAGTCCGAATCGAAAGCTCACTGTGTGGATGTCATCTGCAGACTGCATACTTCTGGTTTCCGGAAGAACAGCCTATGGTGAACGGAAGGCCCAATATACGGAAGTGAGGCTAAGCAGCCATGTGCAGAACGTGATGATTCCTTGGGTGAGCCCAGTACCAGAGCGCTATGTATCGGCTCTGCAAGTATGGAAGCCTCCTTGGATGGCGGGGAATGCCCATGGTCTGCCCCTGCCTTCCCTTGAGGGCTGACCAGGATCTTTGGCTGTTCTATATGGACCAGCTGGGATGGGGGATAACACCACAACAGTGAGAGTCAAACGTCCTAAGAAACCCACGGGAAGGTTAACCCGGTCAACAAATGCCCGCAGAAGTCGGATGTGTCGGCCTAACGGCGCAAGAACGCAGCTCTGCTGTAAACAGGCACAACGCAATCACATCCGAAAAAAAAAACTCAGGATGAACGAAGAAGAAGAAGATCATCCAGGTATTTATCTCTTGTCTTCCTCTAGCTCTTGTCCCCGTCCATGTTGTTATTTTATTACTGAAATCTGTTGTTTGCTGGAATGTGTGCTAACTCTGTGGTTTCTGTGTTTGCAGTTTGATGCTGAAGGCAGATCTGGAGCTGCAGACGATAACTGGGCGGCTGGGGCTGGGGCAGATCTGGGCAGCGGTGGTGTCGATGATGAACAATGGGACTAGTTGTAAATATGTACAGCGGTGTCTTGGTACAGCCGACTGATTGTATTTCGATGGTTTTTTAGGTGTTGTTGATTGGTTGGACGTAGGCTATACCAAGAGACACAGACACCTCAATCGTGTAAAATGTTTTGTTTTATTGTTATTGTGTTTCTTGTTATTCAAGCATTCAAGCAAGTTGAGAGGTAAGGGGAATGTAAAGTCATGGCAGTAAAGAGTGAAATCTGATACATGCAATCAGTCTTGTTGGGGGAATGATAAGTGTAGGTAAGATTAGGATGTACTGGTTGTGGGAAGAAGGTAAGATTGGGATGTACTGGATGTGGGAAGTAGGTAAGATTTGGATGTACTGGTTGTGGGAATTAGGTAAGATTAGGATGTACTGGTTGAGGGGAGTGTAGGTAAGATTGGGATGCATTGGTTATTAGAAGTGTAGGTAAGATTGAGATGTACTGGTTGTGAGAACATTTTGCTGTGTTGTGACATGCCTGTAAGGCAGTCACAGTGAATATGGCTGTGTGTTTATGTGTCATGCTTGTGTGTTTATAGTTGTGATGGAATGAGAGTATTCCACTGAAGGCTTGGACTCGGCTCATGAGCACACTGACTGCTGCAGTGTGCCCCCAGTGTAGACCCCATCTTGTATATAATGTTCCCACTGTGTCGACTGTTGTAAATAAGTGATTGCTTGAGTGGCTGTTGCAAGGTTTGACTTAACTACACTTGGTCACATTCGATATATGAAGCTTGTGAGATCCACAAGTTTCCATTCCTGCATTAATGAGACGGATGCTTCAGGACATTCAGTGCAACTATTTTGAGATGGATCAGTTGCCTCCAATTGGAGAAATGTGCATTTTCAGCAACAATTTGTCATTTGTGGATGTGCCTGCGTTGGACCTGTGTATGGCAATGTGCTGGCCATCTGTGCATGGTGTATGGCAGAAATCTGGCATGCTGGTCATGGCAAAGAGGCAGCCAGGGCCCACAGTGAGGTACACAGTATGTTTTATACACCACACAGGGGCCTTAACTGTGATTGGCACCACACCGGGGCCTGAACTGTGCCCCTGGCCTGTGATTGACACCAGCAGGTACACTTGCCAGGGTTTGAACCTGTCTCAGGGAAAGATAACTGCTAACTTCAGTATCATGGTTTTGTCTTTCTTGCTGAAGTTGTCTTCCTGCATTGCTGGTTTCATTAGATTGTGGTTATATTAGGTGTCAGTTGTGAAGAAATGTCTTTATTTGCCACTGCACACCCATCTACTAGTCAGTTTGTTCATACATTTCTATTATACATTCCATAGACAACATAGGTCATTTGAATAAGACTAGATGTTGGTTGCATGCATGTGTGTGACCTCAATGTGGCCATCTGTCTGGCAGTGGTGTGAGTCTGTGAAGACACAGTATTGTGTCTGGGTGTTGTGTCTATAAAGGTAGATCATGCTGGGGAGGACAGTTGCTGTGTGGGGTAGGGCAGAGCTGGAGGCTACAGTGTGTGCGGATGCTCACAAGAGGGAACTAACTGGGCTGGGTACACTTTATGGGGGGGGGGGCAGCTGCTGCTGCTTACACCTGTATTCTCCCATCTGGACATAGAACTCCACCAAACACTCCACTGTCAAGGATATGCAACTCACTTCTCCTTGTGTCTTTACGTCTTCGGTTTCTTCTTCCCCATGGATTCCAGGCAAAAGTTAACTAGCAGTTAACTACTCTCAGGTTTTCTCAATTTATGTCCCATCCGGTGCCTGCATCTTTGGGGGACTGCTGCTATAGTATATTATGTGACAGAACTAACAAGGAATCTTTATTGTGTGGGGAACTACAAAGAGAAATAAGTGAGTACACTGGGGGACTACTAGAGCAAGATAATATTGTGTGGGGGATGATAGAGCAGGTACATCATGTGGGGGGCTACTAGACTAGAGCAAGATAATATTGTGTGGGTGATGATAGAGCAGGTACATCATGTGGGGGGCTACTAGAGCAAGATAATATTGTGTGGGTGATGATAGAGCAGGTACATCATGTGGGGGACTACTTGAGCAAGATAATATTGTGTGGGTGATGATAGAGCAGGTACATCATGTGGGGGGCTACTAGAGCAAGATAATATTGTGTGGGGGATAATAGAGCAGGTACATCATGTGGGGGCTACTAGACTAGAGCAAGATAATATTGTGTGGGTGATAATAGAGCAGGTACATCATGTGGGGGACTACTAGACTAGAGCAAGATAATATTGTGTGGGTGATGATAGAGCAGGTACATCATGTGGGGGAAAAAACGGGGGGGGGGCCCCGGGGGGGTTGGTTTTGGGGGCCCCCGGGGGGCCTTTTTTTCAATTTTGGGGGGGGTGGGGGTTTTTTTTTCCCCCCTTCCCCCCCAAAAACCCCAAAGGGGGAAAAAAAAAAAGGGGGGAAAAACCCCTTTTTTCCCCCCCAAAAAAAAGGGAATTTAAAAAAAAAAATTTCCCCCGGGGGGGGGGGGAAAAAAAAAACCCCCCAAAAAAAAAAAAAATTTTGGGGGGAAAAAAAAAATTTTTAAATTTTTTTTAAACCTTTTTGGGGGTTTTTAAATAAATTTTTGGGGGGGGTTTTTTTTTGTTTTTTTTAAAAAAAAATTGGGGGAAAAGAAAAATTTTTTGGGGGGGAAAAGGGGGGGGGGTTTAAAAAAAATTTTTTTGGGGGGAAAAAAAGGGGGGGGGAAGGGTTTTTTTTTTGGGGTTTTTGGCCCAAAAGGGGGGGAAAAAAAAATTTTAAAAAGGGGTTTTTTTTTTTTAAAAAATTTTTTTTTTTTAATTAAAAAAGAAAAGGGGGGGGGGGTTAAATTGGGGCCAAAAAAAGGGGGGGGGTTTTTAAAATTAAAAGGGGGGGAAAAGGAAATTTAAAAATTTTGGGGGGGGAAAAAAAAGGGGGGGGGAAAAAAGGAAAAAATTTTTTTTTTTGGGGGGGGAAAAAGGGGGGTTTTTTTTTTAAAAAAAAGGGGGTTTTTTGGAAAAACATTTTTTTGGGGGGGCCCCAAAAAAAAAAAATTTTGGGTGGTTTTTTGGGGTTCTTTTTGGGGGGAAAAAGGGGAAAAAAATTTTTTTTTTTTGGGGGGGTTGGGGGGAAAAGAAAGGGGGGGTTTAAAAAAGGAATAATTTTTCCCCCGGGAAAAAATTTTGGGGGGGGGGGAATTTTTTAAAAAAGGAAATTAAAAAATTTTTTTTTCCCCCTTTTTTTGGGGAAAAAAGGGTTTTTTTTTTAAAAATTTTTTGGGGGGGAAAGGGAAATTTTTTGGGGAAAAAAGGGGTTTTTTTGGGGGGGGGGGAAAAAAATTTTTTTTGTGGGGGGGCAGGGGGGGGGTTTTTTTTTAAAAAAAAGGGGGGGGGAAAAAAGGGACAATTTGGGGAACCCCAAAGGGGTTTTTGTTTGGGGGAAAGGGGAACGGGGGGGCCCCCCCCCGGGGGGGTTTTTGGGGGGGGCCCCGGGGGGGAAAAATATTTGGGGTTTTTTTGGGGGGGTTTTTTTTTCAATCGTGTAAAATGTTTTGTTTTATTGTTATTGTGTTTCTTGTTATTCAAGCATTCAAGCAGTTGAGAGGTAAGGGGAATGAAAGTCATGGCAGAAAAGAGTGAAATCTGATACATGCAATCAGTCTTGTTGGGGAAGATAAGTGTGGGTAAGATTAGGATTACTGGTTGTGGGAGAAGGAAAGTTTGGGAGTACTGGATGTGGGAAGTAGGAAAGTTTTGGGATGTACTGGTTGTGGGAATTAGGTAAGTTTAGGATGTACTGGTTGGGGGGAGTGTAGGTAAGATTGGGATGGCATTGTTATTAGAAGTGTAGGTAAGATTGAGATGTACTGGTTGTGAGAACATTTTGCTGTGTTGTGACATGCCTGAAAGGCAGTCACAGTGAATATGGCTGTGTGTTTATGTGTCATGCTTGTTGTTTTATAGTTGTGATGGGAATGAGAGTATTCCACTGAAGGCTTGGACTCGGCTCATGAGCACACTGACTGCTGCAGTGTGCCCCCAGTGTAGCCCCCATCTTGTATATAATGTTCCCACTGTGTCGACTGTTGTAAATAAGTGATTGCTTGAGTGGCTGTTGCAAGGTTTGACTTAACTACACTTGGTCACATTCGATATATGAAGCTTGTGAGATCCACAAGTTTCCATTCCTGCATTAATGAGACGGATGCTTCAGGACATTCAGTGCAACTATTTTGAGATGGATCATTGCCTCCAATTGGAAAAATGTGCATTTTCAGCAACAATTTGTCATTTGTGGATGTGCCTGCGTTGGACCTGTGTATGGCAATGTGCTGGCCATCTGTGCATGGTGTAGGGCAGAAATCTGGCATGCTGGTCAGGGCAAAGAGGCAGCCAGGGCCCACAGTGAGGTACACAGTATTTTTTTATACACCACACAGGGCCTTTAAACTGTGATTGGCCCCCACCCCGGGGGCCCTGAACTGTGCCCCTGGCCTGTGATTGACACCAGCAGGTACACTTGCCAGGGTTTGAACCTGTCTCAGGGAAAGATAACTGCTAACTTCAGTATCATGGTTTTGTCTTTCTTGCTGAAGTTGTCTTCCTGCATTGCTGGTTTCATTAGATTGTGGTTATATTAGGTGTCGTTGTGAAGAAATGTCTTTATTTGCCACTGCACACCCATCTACTAGTCAGTTTGTTCATACATTTCTATTATACATTCCATAGACAACATAGGTCATTTGAATAAGACTAAAGTTGGTTGCATGCATGTGTGTGACCTCAATGTGGCCATCTGTCTGGGAGTGGTGTGATCTGTGAAGACACAGTATTGTGTCTGGGTGTTGTGTCTATAAAGGTAGATCATGCTGGGGAGGACAGTTTTCTGTGTGGGGTAGGGCAGAGCTGGAGGCTACAGTGTGTGCGGATGCTCACAAGAGGGAACTAACTGGGCTGGGTACCCTGTATGGGGGGGGGGGCAGCTGCTGCTGCTTACACCTGTATTCTCCCATCTGGACATAGAACTCCACCAAACACTCCACTGTCAAGGATATGCAACTCACTTCTCCTTGTGTCTTTACGTCTTCGGTTTCTTCTTCCCCATGGATTCCAGGCAAAAGCCTTTCTAGTTACCTACTCTCAGGTTTTCTCAATTTATGTCCCATCCGGTGCCTGCATCTTTGGGGGACTGCTGCTATAGTATATTATGTGACAGAACTAACAAGGAATCTTTATTGTGTGGGGAACTACAAAGAGAAATAAGTGAGTACACTGGGGGGCTACTAGAGCAAGATAATATTGTGTGGGTGATGATAGAGCAGGTACATCATGTGGGGGACTACTAGAGCAAGATAATATTGTGTGGGTGATGATAGAGCAGGTACATCATGTGGGGACTACTAGAGCAAGATAATATTGTGTGGGTGATGATAGAGCAGGGACATCATGTGGGGGGCTACTAGAGCAAGATAATATTGTGTGGGTGATGATAGAGCAGGTACATCATGGGGGGGACTACAAAAGAGAAAGATAATATTGTGGGGGGGATGATAGAGCAGGTACATCATGGGGGGGGCTACAAGAGAAAGATAATATTGTGTGGGTGATGATAGAGCAGGTACATCATGTGGGGGGCTACTAGAGCAAGATAATATTGTGTGGGTGATGATAGAGTAGGTACATCATGTGGGGGGCTACTAGAGCAAGATAATATTGGGTGGGTGATGATAGAGCAGGTACATCATGTGGGGGACTACTAGAGCAAGATAATATGTGTGGGTGATGATAGAGCAGGTACATCATGTGGGGGGCTACTAGAGCAAGATAATATTGTGTGGGTGTATGATAGCAGGTACATCATGTGGGGGGCTACTAGAGCCAAGATAATATTGTTGGTGATGATAGAGCAGGTACATCCATGTGGGGGGCTACTAGAGCAAGATAATATTGTGTGGGTGATGATAGAGCAGGTACATCATGTGGGGGGACTAGCTAGAGCAGATAATATTGTGGGGTGATGATAGAGCAGGTACATCATGTGGGGACTACTAGAGCAAGATAATATTGTGTGGGTGATGATAGAGCAGGTACATCATGTGGGGGCTACGAGCAAGATAATATTGTGTGGGTGATGAAAAGAGCAGGTACATCATGGGGGGGGCTATTTGAGCAAGATAATATTGTGTGGGGGATGATAGAGCAGGTACTCATGGGGGGGGCTACTAGGGGCAAGATAATTTGTGTGGGGATAATAGAGCAGGTACATCATGTGGGGGGCTACTAAAAGAGCAAGATAATATTGTGTGGGTGATAATAGAGCAGGTACATCATGTGGGGGCCCTACTAAAAGGCAAGATAATATTGTGTGGGTGATGATGAGCAGGTACATCATGTGGGGGACTACTAAAAGGCAAATAATATTGTGGGGGTGATGATAGAGCAGGTACATCATGTGGGGGGCTACTAGAGCAAGATAATATTGTGTGGGTGATGATAGAGCAGGAAACATCATGGGGGGGACTATTTGACCCAAGATAATATTGTGGGGGTTGATGATAGAGCGGTACATCATGGGGGGGGCTACTAGAGCACGAATAATATATGTGTGGGTGATGATAGAGCAGGTACATCATGTGGGGAGGCTACTAGAGCAAGATAATATTGTGTGGGTTGATGATAGAGCAGGTACATCATGTGGGGGGACTACTAGAGCAAAGATAATATTGTGTGGGTGATGATAGAGCAGGTAACATCATGTGGGGGACTACTAGAGCAAGATAATATTGTGTGGGTGATGATAGAGCAGGTACATCATGTGGGGGGCTACTAGAGCAAGATAATATTGTGTGTGGGTGATGATAGAGCAGGTACAATCATGTGGGGGCTACTAGAGCAGATAATATTGTGTGGGTGGATGATAGAGCAGGTACAATCATGTGGGGGGCTACTAGAGCAAGATAATATTGTGTGGGTGATGATAGAGCAGGTACATCATGTGGGGGGGCTACTAGAGCAAGATAATATTGTGTGGGTGATGATAGAGCGGTACATCATGTGGGGGCTACTAGAGCAAGATAATATTGTGTGGGTGATGATAGAGCAGGTACATCATGTGGGGGCTACTAGAGCAAGATAATATTGTGTGGGTGATGATAGAGCAGGTACATCATGTGGGGGGACTACTAGAGCAAGATAATATTGTGTGGGTGATGATAGAGCAGGTACATCATGTGGGGGGCTACTAGAGCAAGATAATATTTGTGTGGTGATGATAGAGCAGGTACATCATGTGGGGGGCTACTAGAGCAAGATAATATTGTGTGGGTGATGATAGAGCAGGTACATCATGTGGGGGGCTACTAGAGCAAGATACATATTGTGTGGGTGATGATAGAGCAGGTACATCATGTGGGGGCTACTAGAGCAAGATAATATTGTGTGGGTGATGAATAGAGCAGGTACATCATGTGGGGGACTACTAGAGCAAGATAATATTGTGTGGGTGATGATAGAGCAGGTACATCATGTGGGGGGCTACTAGAGCAAGATAATATTGTGTGGGTGATGATAGAGCAGGTACATCATGTGGGGGCTACTAGAGCAAGATAATATTGTGTGGGTGATGATAGAGCAGGTACATCATGTGGGGGCTACTAGAGCAAGATAATATTTGTGGGTGATGATAGAGCAGTACAATCATGTGGGGGGCTACTAGAGCAAGATAATATTGTGTGGGTGATGATAGAGCAGGTACATCATGTGGGGGGCTACTAGAGCAAGATAATATTGTGTGGGTGATGATAGAGCAGGTACATCATGTGGGGGGCTACTAGAGCAAGATAATATTGTGTGGGTGATGATAGAGCAGGTACATCATGTGGGGGGCTACTAGAGCAAGATAATATTGTGTGGGTGATGATAGAGCAGGTACATCATGTGGGGGGCTACTAGAGCAAGATAATATTGTGTGGGTGATGATAGAGCAGGTACATCATGTGGGGGGCTACTAGAGCAAGATAATATTGTGTGGGTGATGATAGAGCAGGTACATCATGTGGGGGGCTACTAGAGCAAGATAATATTGTGTGGGTGATGATAGAGCAGGTACATCATGTGGGGGGCTACTAGAGCAAGATAATATTGTGTGGGTGATGATAGAGCAGGTACATTCATGTGGGGGGCTACTAGAGCAAGATAATATTGTGTGGGTGATGATAGAGCAGGTACATCATGTGGGGGGCTACTAGAGCAAGATAATATTGTGTGGGTGATGATAGAGCAGGTACATCATGTGGGGGGCTACTAGAGCAAGATAATATTGTGTGGGTGATGATAGAGCAGGTACATCATGTGGGGGGCTACTAGAGCAAGATAATATTGTGTGGGTGATGATAGAGCAGGTACATCATGTGGGGGGCTACTAGAGCAAGATAATATTGTGTGGGTGATGATAGAGCAGGTACATCATGTGGGGGGCTACTAGAGCAAGATAATATTGTGTGGGTGATGATAGAGCAGGTACATCATGTGGGGGGCTACTAGAGCAAGATAATATTGTGTGGGTGATGATAGAGCAGGTACATCATGTGGGGGGCTACTAGAGCAAGATAATATTGTGTGGGTGATGATAGAGCAGGTACATCATGTGGGGGGCTACTAGAGCAAGATAATATTGTGTGGGTGATGATAGAGCAGGTACATCATGTGGGGGGCTACTAGAGCAAGATAATATTGTGTGGGTGATGATAGAGCAGGTACATCATGTGGGGGGCTACTAGAGCAAGATAATATTGTGTGGGTGATGATAGAGCAGGTACATCATGTGGGGGACTACTAGAGCAAGATAATATTGTGTGGGTGATGATAGAGCAGGTACATCATGTGGGGGGCTACTAGAGCAAGATAATATTGTGTGGGTGATGATAGAGCAGGTACATCATGTGGGGGACTACTAGAGCAAGATAATATTGTGTGGGTGATGATAGAGCAGGTACATCATGTGGGGGGCTACTAGAGCAAGATAATATTGTGTGGGTGATGATAGAGCAGGTACATCATGTGGGGGGCTACTAGAGCAAGATAATATTGTGTGGGTGATGATAGAGCAGGTACATCATGTGGGGGGCTACTAGAGCAAGATAATATTGTGTGGGTGATGATAGAGCAGGTACATCATGTGGGGGGCTACTAGAGCAAGATAATATTGTGTGGGTGATGATAGAGCAGGTACATCATGTGGGGGGCTACTAGAGCAAGATAATATTGTGTGGGTGATGATAGAGCAGGTACATTATGTGGGGGACTACTTGAGCATGTTATGTGTGAGCAGTATGGGTCAATAGAGACGGTATATTCTTGTACATGTTGAATTAACAGGGAAACTGGGCAACTAGAACAAGTAGATTGTGTGGAATTCATTGTCCTGCCAGCCAGGCTTAGCTTCTTGTTTTACAAGTTAATTCAAATGATTTTCTTTTGTCCAGCAGTTTTGTTTGCAAAAACAACTTTATTGAGATTTGTGTTTTTAAAAGTTGACAAGCGATGTCTGAATAAATGTTTGATTGAACAATCTGTGACTTGCTGCTACTAATGGTAGAGTTTGTGGAGTCACTTATTGCTGTGTTCGGCTGAGTGGCCACGTTATGTATCCGTTAGGACGTTGACCTGACAGTGGCACGGCGTAAGTGTGATGGGCGAGGTTTTGATGCTGCCGGTCTCTGTAGGAGGGAACCACTGACCACTTTCTCTGCACATTATGACCAACAAAATGTGATGCTACGTGACTTGAGTGTGTGTGTGTCAGCTTCTACTGTGGTTGTTGCTGCTATCTGACTGTTGTCTGTTTAAATGATCTCCTTGGCTAGAAAGCCTCGTCAGTACTAAAGTTAAAAAAAGCCACAACTACGTTGTAAAATCTTAAATAATGTCATATAGCTACCGTTGTGGCGACTTGGAGCACAAGATCTGGGCTGTAGGCATCGTAGACCAGTGGACCGGAAGTTAATGGAGTTCAAGGACAGAGGGTTTACATCATGGCACTGCACTCTATACATGACTTGGTCTTTTCTCAGAGTCGCCTGCTACATGCTGCCACACCGCATGAACTCTGTAGATGTAGTGACGAACCCTAGGCATCGCTGGCCTGCTACATGTGCCACACCACATGAACTCTGTAGATGTAGTGACGAACCCTAGGCATCGCTGGCACACATTGAGTGCATAAACAGAACGAAAAAGCTGCATTTCAGATACTGAAAAGTATCTTATGCAATAAGTTACTATCTTTGTAAGAGTGCTGCAGTACTATATAGAACCTGTTTTTATGTATGGCAGTGTATCTTGTAGCCTGTTTTTATGTATGGCAGTCGGAAACTTATGAGGTATGTGAGCCGGCCGCTCAGCAAGCAATGGCAAACTACTGAGCGTAATCTTGCCAAGAAATCAACAATCAGCTGAAAGATGCTGATGTTGACAGTGATGTCCTGTAAAGGATATGCAAACATTAGTTAGTGTATCTTGCAGTGTAAATGAACAAATTAGGAAGAACTTGGAAGCAACAGAGATGTGGTTGCTAAGAAGAATTTTGCAAATTCCTTGGACTGCCAGCGTAACTAAGGACGGTTGCCTGAAAGCTGCTAATGAAATGAGAGCATTACATACAAAGGTCAGAAAGACAAAACAGCTTTCTTTGGTCATGTGATCAGAAGAGGGGCATTGGAGAATATCGCGATGACAGGAGAGATAGCAGGGAAAAGAGGCAGAGGCCCACCAAGGAAAATGATGCTGGATGGATTGAGACGGTGACTGAATATCATCGGCAGAGTTGATCCAGAACACTAAAGACCGAGATCTGTGAGTTGATCCAGAACAT
>JACEFZ010023669.1:0-56150 GCA_014155875.1 Cepaea nemoralis
GAACGAACGAAAACAAACCCCTTTATTTTCAAAGGCTTAAGAATTGGGCACGCAGGCCCGTCTGACATTCTGCCCTTTTTATCTTTTTCCTCTCATACATTCTTTCATTCAACATATCTTATGAAGCAATTCTTTGACAACAGAAGAACAATAAGCATTTACAACACACTGCAGTTATATATATATTTTAAGCGAACAAAAGAAGGAGAAGAAGTGTATGAGCTAGCAAGAATGTTTATGATCTACTAAGAATGTTTATTAGCTAGTAAGAATGTTTATTAGCTAGTTAGAACGTTTATGAGCCAGTAAGAATGTTTATGAGCAAGTGAAAATGTTTAAGAGCTAGTAAGAAAGTTTATGATCTATTAAGAATGTTTATGAGCTAGTAAGAATGTTTATGTGCTAGCAAGATTGTTTATGATCTATAAGACTGTTTATGAGCTAGCAAGAAAGTTTATGATCTACTATAAATGTTTATGAGCTAGTAAGAAAGTTTATGAGCTAGAAAGAATGTGTATAATTTAGTAAGAATGTTTATGATCTAGTAAGAATGTTTATGATCTAACAAGAATGTTTATGGTCTAGTAAGAATGTTTATGAGCTAGTAAGAATGTTTATGTGTTAGCAAAAATGTTTATGATCTACTAAGACTGTTTATGAGCTAGCAAGAAAGTTTATAATCTACTAAGAATGTTAATGAGCTAGCAAGAAAGTTTATGAGCTAGTAAGAATGTGTATAATTTAGTAAGAATGTTTATGATCTAGTAAGAATGTTTATGGTCTAACAAGAATGTTTATGAGCTAGTAAGAATGTTTATGATCTACTAAGAATGTTTATGAGCTAGTAAGAATGTTGATGAGCTAGTTAGAAAGTTTATGATCTACTAAAATGTTTATGAGCTACCAAGAATGTTTATAATCTACTAAGAATGTTGATGAGCTCGTTAGAAAGTTTATGATCTACTAAAATGTTTATGAGCTACCAAGAATGTTTATGATCTAGTTGTCGTTGATGATCAGATCATGTAGAACATCAGTACGTGTCTTCTTCTGGTTCCGCGGTACATCTCCGTAGCCAAGAGGTTACGCCGCCAGTCTCGCGCTAGGAAGGTTGTGGGTTCGATTCCGGACTACATCGTTCGGTTCACAAGTACAATTTTCTCGGAGACTCCTGGGGTCGTCGCTGGAGCTACGGAATTCGCGCTATGTACGAGACCGAGCCATATGGGATAAAACCCGGTGCAAGAAAGTCGACCTCTTGCCAGAAGGACAGCGATCTGATTTCTTTCCCCAATAACTGTAGGTGGGTTACATCTGGAGTTTTGGCTTGTCCTATTAATTCTAATTGCGATTAATTGTTTTCGAGGAAATATTTTTCTCTCCCGTTAATTTTAAGAAAGATACATTTTTCTTAAGATGTCTTTATCTGTGCCCTTAATTGTAGCGACAATTATCTTTTTAAACCACGGTAACAAATAGAATTATCGTAAGCAGAGGTTAGCTTGGCCGAATGGATAAGAACGCTGGCTTTCGATTCGCTGTTGTCGGGGTAGCGGATTCAACCCCCTACACGGTTCAGTTGGACTAACATGTTGAATTCTCGTTCTTAACTTGGAGACGTAAATTACCAGTACATCAGAAGTCGGAGAGGATTCGTCCGATGGCGAGAGACACTGGTAATAGGGAAAGCTAATCCACGCGAACATCAGTCTATTGCACTCTCCAGTTGTAGCAACTACTACTACTACTAGTAGTAGTAGTAGTAGTAGTAGTAGTAGTAGTAGTAGTAGTAGTAGTAGTAGTAGTAGTAGTAGTAGTAGTAGTAGTAGCACGTGTATGAACTACGCAGAGTTCAAAACGAGCGAGGGAAAACAAAAATCATGACTCGGGTACAAGAAAAGAAACTAAAGTTCAGACATAGGAACAGCCTTATACCCACTTCTACACACACGCGCACATCCTGGTATACACACATAAAGCACAGAATAGAAATATCTAATGATAGCCCAAACAAAACTAATTCTGACAACCGTATCCCAAAGGTAACACATTTATACGGCGCACGGTTGCATTTATTGAAGTACGTACGGTACGGGCAGAAAACAAGCGACGGGTAGGCTGGGAGAATGGAGATTTGGTTCGGACGGTACACAGCATTAGACGGCTTCTGGTGGGGGGAAGGGGGATTTTGGAGGGAACATGGAGGTAGGGGCGGCTACCAAACAAGAAGAACGGAGGGGAAAACAAGGCAAGATTGGCGGCGAAGTTGTTTCTGACTTTCCCTCTCGCGATTAATACATCTTGTTAATTATGTGCGAAGGGTGCCTAGCAGAAGTGGAGATTGGGGCGCGAGGAGAGGAAAAGTACTGGTGGGGATCAAAGATGCTCTTAGCCTCGGCTTGTCATTGAGTTCCAAGTGAAGTGTCTGATACAAGCGCCTGAGGAGCATGTGCATTGACTTCTGCTGGTTAGTTAATTAATGAAAACCAAAGGTGTAAATGGGGTGAGGGGTGTGGAAGACGGAGGGAGAGAGGGATGGTGAGAGAGAGATAGAGGGAGGGACAGAGTAAAGTGAGAGAGGATAGCATTTAAGAATGTCATCAGAGAGAGCGAGAGAGAGAGAGAGAGAGAGAGAGAGAGAGAGAGAGAGAGAGAGAGAGAGAGAGAGAGAGAGAGAAGACATCAGTTAAGAATGTCATCAGAGAGAGAGAGAGAGAGAGAAAGAGAGAGAGAGAGAGAGAAAGAAGACAGCAGTTGAAATCGTCATCAAAGAGAGAAGAGCGAGAAAGGATAGTTACCAGTTGAGATTGTCATGAGAGAGAGAAGAGAGAGAGAGAGAGAGAGAGAGAGAGAGAGAGAGAGAGAGAGAGAGAGAGATGACAGCCGGTTAAGACTGTATCAGAGAAACAGAAGAGAGAGAGAGAGAGCGAGAGAGAGAGAGAGCCAGAGAGAGAGCGAGATGACAGCCGGTTAAGACTGTATCAGAGAAACAGAAGAGAGAGAGAGAGAGAGAGAGAGAGAGAGAGAGAGAGAGAGAGAGAGAGAGAGTGAGAGAGAGAGTTAGCAGTTAAGTTGTCATCAACAGCAAGAAAGTGGCATGGGAATACACCTGGCAAGGGTTCAACACTGAAAACTATAGGAATCTCCCCTTCTCAAGCAGGCAGGCATTTCGGACCTCAAATACCACAAGTCGGTAGAAAAGCCCGTATTTCGGGTGTTATTTCTACGGTCTTAGGGGTTCCCCTAGCGAATGTTTTACTGTAGAAATTAAGGGGAAAACACTTTCAGCAGTAGATTGGCGGCGGTAGTGCTAGTTGGCGGCGGTGGTGGTAGGTGGCGGCGGCGGCGGTGGTAGGTGGTGGTAGCGGTAGGTGGCGGTGGTAGTAGTGGTGATAGTTGGCTTGGTAGTGGTAGTAATGGTGGGGGTGGTAGTAGTGGTGGTAGTTGGCGAGGTAGTGGTAGTAATGGTGGCAGTGGTAGTAGTGGTGGTTGTGGGTGTTAGTGGCGGTGGTAGTAGTGGCGGTAGGTGGCGGCAGCTGTGGTAATAATGGTGGCGGTGGTAGTAGTGGTGGTGGTGGCAGGAATGGTGGTGGTGGCAGGAATGGTGGTGGTGGTAGTAGTGGTGGTAGGTGGCGGCAGCTGTGGTAATAATGGTGGCGGTGGTAGTAGTGGTGGTGGTGGCAGGAATGGTGGTGGTGGTAGTAGTGGTGGTAGGTGGCGGCGGCTGTGGTAATAATGGTGGCGGTGGCAGTAGTAGTGGTGGTAGGTGGCGGCGGCTGTGGTAATAATGGTGGCGGTGGCAGTAGTAGTGGTGGTGGCAGTAATAGGTGGTGGTGGTGGTAGGTGGCGGCGGCGGCTGTGGTAATAATGGTGGCGGTGGTGGTGGTGGTAATAGCGGCGGTTGTGGGTGTTAGTGGCGGTGGTAA
This sequence comes from Cepaea nemoralis, assembly GCA_014155875.1. Lineage (NCBI taxonomy): Eukaryota > Metazoa > Mollusca > Gastropoda > Stylommatophora > Helicidae > Cepaea > Cepaea nemoralis. Next base: position 3,927 of record JACEFZ010023669.1, read on the forward strand.
TAATGGTGGCGGTGGTAGTAGTGGTGGTAGGTGGCGGCGGCTGTGGTAATAATCGTGGCGGTGGTAGTAGTGGTGGTGGTGGCAGTAATGGTGGTGGTGGCAGTCATGGTGGTAGTAGTACTAGTGGTGGTAAGTGGCGGCGGCTGTGTTAATGGTAGTAATGGTGGTGGTGGCAGTAATGGTGGTGGTGGTAGTAGTGGTGGTAGTGGCAGTAATGGTGGTGGTGGCAGTAATGGTGGTGGTGGTAGTAGTGGTGGTGGTGGCAGTAATGGTGGTGGTGGCAGTAATGGTGGTGGTGGTAGTAGTGGTTGTGGTGGCAGTAATGGTGGTGGTGGTAGTAGTGGTGGTGGTGGCAGTAATGGTGGTGGTAGGCGGCGGCGGCTGTGTTAATGGTAGTAATGGTGGCTGTGAGTGTTAGTGGCGGTGGTAATAATGGTGGTGGTGGTAGTGGTGGTGGTAGGTGGCGGCGGCTGTGGTAATAATCGTGGCGGTGGTAGTAGTGGTGGTGGTGGCAGTAATAGTGGTGGTAGTAGTAGTGGTGGTAGGTGGCGGCGGCTGTGGTACTGGTAGTAATGGTGGTGGTGGTAGTAGTGGTGGTTGTGGGTGTTAGTGGCGGTGGTAATAATGGTGGCGGTGGTAGTAGTGGTGGTTGTGGGTGTTAGTGACGGTGGAAATAATGGTGGCGGTGGTAGTAGTTGTGGATGTGGGTGTTAGTGGCGATGGTAATAATGGTGGCGGCGGTAGTAGTGGTGGTAGGTGGAGGCGGCTGTGGTGATAATGGTGGCGGTGGTAGTAATTGTGGTTGTGGGTGTTAGTGGCGGTGGTAGTAGTGGTGGTAGGTGGCGACGGCTGTGGTACTGATAGTAATGGTGGCGATGGTAGTAGCGGTGGTAGGTGGCATGATAGTGGTAGTAATGGTGGTGGTGATGGTGGTGGTGGTAGTAGTGGTGCTTGTGGGTGTAAGTGGCGGTGGTATTAGTGGTGGTCGGTGGCGGCGGCTGTGGTAATGGTAGTAGTGGTGGCGGTGGTAGTAGTGATGGTAGGTGGCATGGTAGTGGTAGTAGTGATGTTAGGTGGCATGGTAGTGGTAGCAATGGTGGCAGTGGTAGTAGTGGTGGGAGGTGGCGGTGGCTGTGGTAATGGTGGTAATGGTGGCTGTGGTACAAGTGGTGGTTGTGGGTGTTAGTGTCGGTGGTAATAATGGTGGCGGTGGTAGTAGTGGTGGTTGTGGCTGTTAGTGGCGGTGGTTGTCGTGTCCTCCTTTAAAGTGTCGTCCCTGGAGTGAGGAGATCCGACACCCACATTATAATATTATTTTTTTTTTTCCCCCTCAATATTCTGGAGAATCCACCAGCTTCCGTCCAACACACTCCATCAGCCTATGGACACCTTTTCCTATCACTCTCACACTGTCGTACTATGCCCCCTTCTCATACTTCCCCAACGCAACATACTCAACAACTCTTACTTCTAGAAATTAATAAAGATTAATTTATTAAAATAAAAGTGTAACGTGTATGAGACGTGTATGCGAAGAAAATGTGTGACGTGTTCTATAAAGTGTAGAGAATCTGACTCTCAGACATCAGATCAGTCCGCTGATCACAGCAAAGATAGACCACAGCACGTTACGTCAGAACAAGTACGTCTCACCCGTTGCCGGAACCATCCTGCCGGATACTGCTTTGCTTCTGTAGACCTCTGGTAATCCCATTTCATGAACATGAGAAATAGACACCGGTGGTATGAACAGTTACTTATGGACCGGATTCACTCTACACAATGTCCGTTCCTACTGTTCTCTAACCAACTGCACAAGTTCTTTTCTAGTGTTTACACAGTTAGTAAAGTTAAGTGTTAGTCGACAGATCATCCTCGTTGCACATCGAACCATTCAGTCCGCAAGTGCTAATTACTAATGTTAATTGTTACTGTACTAACACTAGTTACTCTTAACCGGTTCTCGGTTCGTTACCACTGTTTAATGCTGTATGGTGCAACTGTAATCTTCACTATGTTGGGTGAATCAACCTCCCTCTAGCTTTTAATCACGTCTGTAAGCAATCTTTATTGATTGCCGAACTGGTGTTCTTCCGACTGGGATTTTCTTCCTTCCCAAAACTTTATTGAGCTTCCTTGGATCTGGTAGGGAACCTAGGATAGAAACAACACACCTGGTGATAGTACTAGTTCATGATTCTTTCGGCTGAGTGTAAGCCTATCACCTTGCCTAATGATCGTTAGCTAACTAGACTTAGTCATAGAGCAGATTAGCTACCCACCTAGAGTCGAATCAGGTTATGACAAAGAAAAAATCAGCAAACAGAATGTGGAACCCCTCCCACAAGGGACACCTACGGGAAATCCCAATTATCCCTCATTACTCAATTCTCAACTAGTAAAGCTTATCAACACTTCACTAATCTATTCTAGCTAACAGAGTCAAGTATCACTTCCCTACTCTAGCTAGTTTCCACTAACAGTGCTAATCATCACACTATAGTTTAACAAGGCTACTGCCTAAAGTAATTATAACGAATATATTATAATAGGTTATACCTTAAATGGCACCACTGCAGTCCTATCAATCATATCTACATCTGCCATTATAGGCACGTGTAAAATTAAGTCACTAATTAACACACGGTAGATATTATTTCCACTAGGCGCTGCCGTGCCCTGGCACTCTGACTAAAGCATAATTTCAAGTCCTCCCTAGCTGGTCCCAACTAGAGTTTATATGGCAAACTACCAAAGTTGTCCACGTGACTTTATCCTCTTCTCCCCCACACAGGTGTTATTTGGACATATCAACCATTTGCAAGGATCTATTTTTCCGGGCTTAAATCCTGTCAAAGTTGTCAGTAATTGTTAAGATTCTCAAAACAAGCCAGCGAATTTTATGACGACTTCCAACAAACAGTTGCAAATAACCCCGTCAAACTCTTCATGTTCCGGAAACCAAGAATTGACATATGTACTGTTTTCTCCCTACTAAGTACTTCCGTTTTACATCTGCCATTGTGATCTCACGGCTTCCATCTGCATTCAAATGTTGACAAACTTGTCAATCTTCTGTTCCGTGGTGACAATATATGTGATTCTAACTGGTAATGAACTGCCAACTCGGTGTATCCCTTCCTTCTCACTCAACACCAAATGTGTAGATGGGCTGACCCCACTGCTTCCATTTACATTCAAATGTAGACAAACTAATCAAGGCGATGCCAGGACCTGTCACCATCAACACCGACCGTTCCAAATCCGTTATAGATGTACACGTGCAGCTACAAATATTGTCCTGAGATTTTGACATCCGCGGTGTTTTTCCAGTTAGTAAAATAATGGTGCTGAAAATACACGCCAAGCAAACGTCGGGAATATTTATCTGTTTAACTCATGGCAATCTCGCGACATAGGCCCCCTCTTAAGAGAGTAGTCCATCTCACTCTCCTCCACCATGAGTTAAATCCAGATAATTCATTCCTCTTCTTCAGGAGCTGGGTGTCTTGACAAGAAATCCGCTCCAACATTCTCCTTCCCAGGAATGTACTCTACTGTGAAATTATACGTTTGAAGTAACAACGACCACCGCATCAAACGTGCGTTGAGCTTCTGAGAAGTAGCCAGGAACATCAGGGGCTGATGATCCGACTGAACCCGAAACTTAACTCCATACAAATATGGCTGAAATTTTTGCACTGCCCATACGAGGGACAAGCATTCTCTCTCGACGGTTGAATAATTCCTCTCCGCCTGTAGAAGTTTCTTACTTGCGTATGCCACAGGTTTCAAAACCGAAGCATCGTCTTTTCCTTCCTGTAACAAAGCGGCTCCAATTCCAATCCCACTCGCATCCGTTCTCAACACAAATGGTTTGGAAAGGTCAGGGAGCTGTAATACAGGTTTGCTGACCAAGGCCTCCTTTAACTGACTATAGGCATTCTCACATTCTGGTGTCCAAATGATTTGATCCGGGAATCCCTTTTTCAAGGTTTCGGTCAACGGAGCTCCCAGTTCCGTGAAATGTGGGATAAATTTGTGGTAGAACCCACACAACGAGAGAAAAGATCGCACATCCTTCTTCGTTTTGGCCTTGGTGCATTTCTGATTTTCTCCAGGTTCTTCTCTTCTGGAACAATGTGTCCTGGAGTGATGGTGTGACCTAGAAATTCCAGAGTCTGGTAACCAATCATGCACTTGGTTGGACGAGCAGTAAGCCCTGCTTCCTTGAGCCTATTAAACACTCTCTCCAAGGATTGTAAGTGGTCATCCAGGCTGTCACTGGAAATCAGAATATCATCCATAAATGAGATGATGGACGGATCCTGTAACGGATCTAGTAAAGTCCTCATCATGCGTGTAAACACACTAGGTGCATTGCTAAGTCCAAAGGGCATGACCTTAAATTCGTAGTGTCCACTGGGTGTACTGAAAGCTAACAGTGGTCGAATCTCCGGTTTGACTGGTATCTGATAGTACCCCCGACTCAGATCCACCTTTGAAAAGTACCGAGCCTTATGGAGCCTAGCGAATAGCTGAGTTGGATTCGGCAAAGGTTCCACCTGAAACTGTGTATGACTGTTCAGCAGTCGGTAATCTATACACAACCTGTGTTCTCCACTTGGTTTGCGTAACAAAACTACCCCCGCATTGTATGGGGATGTGGATGGTGCAATCACGTCATCCTCCAGCAATTTTTTTATTTCCTCCTCCAGGGCCTTTTCTTTAGAGAATGGCACTGGGTAAACCTTCTGACGAACCGGCTCCTGTGTGGTCAAAGTCATCTCAAACTCCACCAACCTCGTTCGTCCAGGTTTATCAGTCAGTATCTCCTTATGAGACTTGAGAACCTGGGTTATCCTTTCCCTCTCCTGGGAGGTCAGATCAGGGTTCACTTGTACATCCCTATAGGTTTCCTGGTGTACTAAGGGATATTCCCTGCCCTCGCTGGTTCCCACTTCTGTCTCCACTGCAACTGCCATTGCCATGAGGTGAGCTGCCTTGTCTCCGGGTCTCTCTTCGTATTTCCGCAAGAGATTGATATGGAAAATCTTCGACTTTCCCCGGATCCGGATTTGATAGTTGGTTCTGGATATCACCCTTTCCACGGGAAATGGTCCTTGCCAACCTATCTCCAGTTTGTTGTTTCCCGTTGGGAGTAGCAACAAGACTTTATCTCCCACCTCTAGAGATCTTTCTTTAGACCTACGGTTGTAGTAAGCCGCATGTCTTTTCCTGGCCTTTTTCAAGTTTTGATTTGCCAGAGTCCATCCCTTGTGGAGTTTTTCTTTCAGTTCCTCCACGTATTGATAGGATGAGATCACTTCTTCTGACGTCCCCTCTTCAGTCCAACTCCTCAACATGGCTTCCAACGGTCCTTTGATTGGACGACCAAACAGCAACGTAGCGGGTGGTAGTCCTGTTGAGCCATGAGGAACTTCCCGATAGGCAAAGAGTGCTGCTGGGATATATTCATCCCACCTATCAGGTTTTTCCTGCGCTAATTTCCTGAGCATTGTCATCAACGTGCCGTTGAAACGCTCTACTTGTCCATTGGCTTGAGGGTGGTAAGGGCTGGTATGTATGTGGTTAGAGTGAAACACCCTAAATACCTCCTCCATGAGTTTTCCACAAAACTGAGATCCATTGTCCGTCAGAATTTGATCCGGAAAGCCTAATCTGGTAAAGGCCTCCATCAGTGCGTCCGCCACTCTTTTCGAGTCAATCGTGGTCAACGGTATAGCCTCACCCCACATTGTACAGCAATCCACCATTGTGAGTATATACATGTTCCTCTTCCTAGTCCTGGGAAGTGGACCCACGATATCGATGGCTACCCTCTCGAAAGGAGAGTTCATGATGGGCATCTCACCCAACATCACCGGTGCTGTCCAGTGTTTCGGTGCCACCCTCTGGCACTCAGGGCATGACTTCACATACCGACGCACATCATCTGTCATTCCCGGCCAATAGTAGTGGCAGGAAATCCGCTGCATGGTGGCGGCAATACCCATGTGTCCACTAAAGGAGATGGTATGCCCCATATGAAGAATCTGGGACCGATGAGCTTTCGGGACGACCAACTGACCGTATAGGTTGTCTCCCCTTCCTGCTCTCCTGTAGAGTATCCTATTCTTCATGTAGTACTGCCCCCGTCCTGGTGGATCAGCACTTTTCTGCAGCTTTTTGTAGCAAGGACGTAAAGTATCATCCTCACTCTGGGCAGTTCGTAGCTCCCCCGGCATTGGGTTAGTCACAATTGCGTCTGCCTCTTCCGTTTTCGCCTGAGAGCGAGTCTGCATTGCTCCCATATGAATAGGCTCCCTGGGCATTCCCAGAAAGACATACCGGCAACCTAGGATGACTGGAAAAATGGGATCGGTCAATACAGCGGCCTTGATGGTGCCGGTGACGTACCGTGACCGAATCTCCACATTAGCAATGGGCAACTTCATGACTACAGCACTCTTCTGTGCAGGCTGTATATCCAAGGTTTCACCTGTGAATTGTTCTGGATGTACCAGATCCGCAGAAATCACGGCCTCCCCGTCCAGTCCTGTGTCGTATAAACACTCCACTTGACGACCGTTAACCTCTACCAATTCCACTACAGGTGGTTTTTCCTGGTCTGGAGTCTCTTCCTCGGTCTCGACCTGTTCGGTGGGCTCCACCTTAGGTTTCCCTGAGCACACGACGAATTGAGTGTCTCCTGACTTTTCCCTGCAGTCAATAGCATTGTGCGTATTCGACTGACATTGGTTGCACCATTTCCCTGTCCTAGATTTTCTATTGTCGGACTTGAATGAGCTCTCCTGGTGGCGAGCTTCCTTGTTGACCTTGGCATTTTCCGTGACAACCTCCTTGGAAGTCACTTGACATGCTGCAAAGTGAGGGTTCTTAGCCTTCGATTTGCAATCCCTCGTATTGTGAGAGGGTGACTTACAAATTGAACACCACTTATCCGACCACGGTCGTTTTGGTGTAGAGCTTGAGGTGCTCTTGCTTCCCTCCTTCTTCTTCTCTGAATTATCCTCTGATTTTTGCACATAAGGTTCCCACTTTTTGGTTCCTGAGTTTTTGGCTTTCTTCTTGTCATGTTTCTCTTGACTTTTGGTGTTGGTTGAAAGGTTTTCCCCTACCTCCCCATGTACCTCGACGAACCGTTCTGCTAATTTATTCACGAGGTCAATACGTTCCGCTCCTTGTTCTCCCAGGAACGTCCTGAGAGGTTTAGACATTTGCTTCTTCAGCTGGTCGACCACCATGAGCTCTTCCAGACTCTCATAGTCATGTGCGAACCCAGCCAAATCCATCCACTTATGGAGATAAGATTTAAGACGCAAACTGTAGGCGGCAAACAACTCTCCCGGTTCTCGTTTCGCTGCTCGAAATTTTTTCCGGTAGGTATGCGATGTAACCTCGAATCGTTTCAGCAGAGCCGTCTTTAACTCATCATAATTGTTCTCATGTCCTGGTGGCAGGCGAGTATAAACCTCGTATCCTGTCCCGCGTAATCCCTGGGATAGCTTAAGATTCCATTTGTTACGCTCCAGACCCATAGCAACTGACATAGCCTCGAAGCGTTGAAGGTATTGATCAATCTTCTCTTTGTCCTCCTCGTAGACCGCTAAAGGAAACTTCATAGCATGGTACCCATGTCCACCTACTGGTGTTGATCCTGGGATGGAGGAACCTCCAACTGCTCCCTCAGTTTCTCCATTAGATTGACTCTTCAACTCGAGTTCCCTCATCCGGTACTCGTGCTCCCTTTTCTGTGCTTCCTGTTCAGCTTCTAATTTCCTAGCTGCTTGCTCAGCTTCAAATTTCCTAGCTGCTTGCTCAGCTTCAAATTTCTTAGCTGCTTGTTCCAACTCCATCCTTCTCAATTCCAGCTCGGCCTTTCGATCATCCCTTTCTGCTTGACGATACTCTCTCTCCACTTCCTGTATGTAATCCGTTAGAGCAGACCCCGCCAATCCCATTTCTTCCCCCCTTTCCTTTAATTCTAACGTGCTAAGTTTAGGGGTGGCCATTATACAGAGAGGTAAGCTAGCAGGTCTAGTACAATATAACTGCAAATTACTATACCGATATATGAACAAGTACTATAAATCTCGATATTACCACACACAGTACATTCACTCAGTGACAAGAGTAGAATCAGGACCACAGACCTATGCAGACGTGTGAAGTGTGAACAGGTAAGATATTAATCCTAACCCCTATCCACATTCACTCTAGCTGGATTCTCCAAAATGATATCTCCCTCTTATAACTAAGGATCCCGTGTCAAAAGACCCCGTTGTCAGAAGATCCCCCTGTCAAACGTTCCTGCTTGCAGGAGATCTCGCTGTCCAAGGATTCCGTTTACGGGAGATCCCGCTGTCCAAGGATCCCGTTTACGAGAGATCTCGTTGTCCAAAGATCACGTTTACGATAGATCCCGCTGTCCAAAGATCACGTTTACGAGAGATCCCACTGTCCAAATATCACGTTTACGAGCCCCCAATAATGTCGTGTCCTCCTTTAAAGTGTCGTCCCTGGAGTGAGGAGATCCGACACCCACATTATAATATTATTTTTTTTTTTCCCCCTCAATATTCTGGAGAATCCACCAGCTTCCGTCCAACACACTCCATCAGCCTATGGACACCTTTTCCTATCACTCTCACACTGTCGTACTATGCCCCCTTCTCATACTTCCCCAACGCAACATACTCAACAACTCTTACTTCTAGAAATTAATAAAGATTAATTTATTAAATAAAAGTGTAACGTGTATGAGACGTGTATGCGAAGAAAATGTGTGACGTGTTCTATAAAGTGTAGAGAATCTGACTCTCAGACATCAGATCAGTCCGCTGATCACAGCAAAGATAGACCACAGCACGTTACGTCAGAACAAGTACGTCTCACCCGTTGCCGGAACCATCCTGCCGGATACTGCTTTGCTTCTGTAGACCTCTGGTAATCCCATTTCATGAACATGAGAAATAGACACCGGTGGTATGAACAGTTACTTATGGACCGGATTCACTCTACACAATGTCCGTTCCTACTGTTCTCTAACCAACTGCACAAGTTCTTTTCTAGTGTTTACACAGTTAGTAAAGTTAAGTGTTAGTCGACAGATCATCCTCGTTGCACATCGAACCATTCAGTCCGCAAGTGCTAATTACTAATGTTAATTGTTACTGTACTAACACTAGTTACTCTTAACCGGTTCTCGGTTCGTTACCACTGTTTAATGCTGTATGGTGCAACTGTAATCTTCACTATGTTGGGTGAATCAACCTCCCTCTAGCTTTTAATCACGTCTGTAAGCAATCTTTATTGATTGCCGAACTGGTGTTCTTCCGACTGGGATTTTCTTCCTTCCCAAAACTTTATTGAGCTTCCTTGGATCTGGTAGGGAACCTAGGATAGAAACAACACACCTGGTGATAGTACTAGTTCATGATTCTTTCGGCTGAGTGTAAGCCTATCACCTTGCCTAATGATCGTTAGCTAACTAGACTTAGTCATAGAGCAGATTAGCTACCCACCTAGAGTCGAATCAGGTTATGACAAAGAAAAAATCAGCAAACAGAATGTGGAACCCCTCCCACAAGGGACACCTACGGGAAATCCCAATTATCCCTCATTACTCAATTCTCAACTAGTAAAGCTTATCAACACTTCACTAATCTATTCTAGCTAACAGAGTCAAGTATCACTTCCCTACTCTAGCTAGTTTCCACTAACAGTGCTAATCATCACACTATAGTTTAACAAGGCTACTGCCTAAAGTAATTATAACGAATATATTATAATAGGTTATACCTTAAATGGCACCACTGCAGTCCTATCAATCATATCTACATCTGCCATTATAGGCACGTGTAAAATTAAGTCACTAATTAACACACGGTAGATATTATTTCCACTAGGCGCTGCCGTGCCCTGGCACTCTGACTAAAGCATAATTTCAAGTCCTCCCTAGCTGGTCCCAACTAGAGTTTATATGGCAAACTACCAAAGTTGTCCACGTGACTTTATCCTCTTCTCCCCCACACAGGTGTTATTTGGACATATCAACCATTTGCAAGGATCTATTTTTCCGGGCTTAAATCCTGTCAAAGTTGTCAGTAATTGTTAAGATTCTCAAAACAAGCCAGCGAATTTTATGACGACTTCCAACAAACAGTTGCAAATAACCCCGTCAAACTCTTCATGTTCCGGAAACCAAGAATTGACATATGTACTGTTTTCTCCCTACTAAGTACTTCCGTTTTACATCTGCCATTGTGATCTCACGGCTTCCATCTGCATTCAAATGTTGACAAACTTGTCAATCTTCTGTTCCGTGGTGACAATATATGTGATTCTAACTGGTAATGAACTGCCAACTCGGTGTATCCCTTCCTTCTCACTCAACACCAAATGTGTAGATGGGCTGACCCCACTGCTTCCATTTACATTCAAATGTAGACAAACTAATCAAGGCGATGCCAGGACCTGTCACCATCAACACCGACCGTTCCAAATCCGTTATAGATGTACACGTGCAGCTACAAATATTGTCCTGAGATTTTGACATCCGCGGTGTTTTTCCAGTTAGTAAAATAATGGTGCTGAAAATACACGCCAAGCAAACGTCGGGAATATTTATCTGTTTAACTCATGGCAATCTCGCGACAGTGGTAATAGTGGTGGCGGTGGTAGTAGTGGTGGTAGGTGGCGAAGGCTGTGGTAATAATGGTGGCGGTGGTAGTAGTGGTGGTTGTGGGTGTTAGTGGCGTTGGTAATAATGGTGGCGGTGGTAGTAGTGGTGGTTGTGGATGTTAGTGGCGTTGGTAATAATGGTTGCGGTGGTAGTAGTTGTGGTTGCGGCTGTTAGTGGCGGTGGTAATAGTGGTGGCGGTGGTAGTAGTGGTAGTAGGTGGCGGCGGTTGTGGTAATAATGGTGGCGGTGGTAGTAATTGTGGTTGTGGGTGTTAGTGGCGGTAGTAGTAGTGGTGGTAGGTGGCGGTGGCTGTGGTTATGGTAGTAATGGTGGCGGTGGCAGTAGTGGTGGTTGTGGGTGTTAGTGGCGGTTGTAATAATGGTGGCGGTGGTAGTAGTTCTGGTTGTGGGTGTTAGTAGCGGTGGTAATAATGGTGGCGGTGGTAGTAGTGGTGGTTGTTGGTATTAGTGGCGGTGTTAATAATGGTGGCAGCGGTAGTAGAAGTGGTTGTGTGTGTTAGTTGTGGTGGTAATAAGGGTAGCGGTGGTAGTAGAGGTGGTTGTGGTGGTAGTGGTTGTAGCAATATTAGCGATGGTGACGGCGTGGTTGCGGTGTTATTGGGGGATGTGGTAAAGATCATGATGGTGGTAGTTGTGACTGTGATTGTAGTGGTTGCGGTAGTAGTGGCTTTGGTAGTGGTAGTGGTAGTGGCAGTGGTAAAGTTGGTAGTGGTGGTGGTGTTAGTGGCAGTAGTGGCGGTGGCATTGGTTGCGGTTGTAGTAGTGGCAGTGGTGGTGGTAGTGGTAACAGTTGTGGTAACAGTGGTAGGTCTTGAGGATTGCGATTCCCCTTCTAAATATTCTAAAACTAATACATCCACATTACAAAACTACCTAAACGGCGCTACCTGCTTTCTATTAACGCCGAATGTTGGACGGCGCTCATGAAACCCGACACACCACATTGTGCCAATGGCTTCGGGCGAAGGGGCACAAATGTTACCCACAAATGTTACTCACAAATGTTACTTATGTTATAACTTGCGAAGCTGTGAGTACCGCCTTTAGACCTATTTAACTGCTTCAGTACCGAATGTGACCTCGCATTTGAACAGAAGTTCGATATATTGCCGTACTAGGATCATCGTGATTTTTGTTTTGTTTCGTGTTTAAAAAAAAGTTAATTGCATATCTTTAACAGGTCGTAGCAGTCAACTTCAGCATGTTTTGGCTGTCTGTGATTCGTGGTCAAGTTTTCGTTCAGTAGTTTGCCATTTGCTTTATGAACCACCGGCGCTCATACCAACTTATTTCAACGCAAGGCAGTCAGCTTCCAAATCGCTCGAAGCTGTTTCGTGGCATCTTCCGCAATTTCAATGCTCAGTGAACGGAAATTTGCATTACAATACTTGCTCATTTGATTATTACCATTTTTGGTAAAAACTTCCTTTTTGTTTGGCACCGAATCACTTAAGTAAAGGTGTCATTTCTGCTCGGCACTGAACCAGTTAAGTATATGTGTCATTTCTGCTCGGTACTGAATCAGTTAAGTATATGTGTCATTTCTGCTCGGCACTGAATCAGTTAAGTATATGTGTCATTTCTGCTCGGCACTGAACCAGTTAAGTATATGTGTCATTTCTGCTGGGTAATGAATCAGTTAAGTAAAAGTGTCATTTTAGTTTGCTAGTGGTAATGCCACTACCACGGCCACTACCACCACCAAACAAACATGACACCTTCAGTTAAGTAAAGGTGTCATTTTTGTATGGTACTGAATCACTTAAGTAAAGGTGTCATATTTGTTTGGCTCTGAATCAGTTAAGTAAAGGCGTTATTTCTGGAGCAGTCGACGTACACGCAAGGATAAAATCCTCGCTCTTAAACTTCCAGTACGCTGATGGCGAGATAGGGCGTTCAATCCCCACGCCGGCATGGGGTTGAGCATAAACGTTAACTTATCGTTCAGAAAGCCACGTCAAACTACTGAGCGTAAAATTACCAAGAAGATCAACATGGGATTGATGGCAACGCCCTGTAAATGACACGCAACATTTAAAATCATTTTCTGGGAGGGAGCCGGGGTAGCGCAGTGGCTAGCAAGCACACTAGCCTGCCAGCACCGAGGTAACATGCTCGAATCCTCCTGGAGTCAGCCACTGTTTTCAATTGACTTAGGCTCCCAGGTCGACCGAATGCAAGAGTACCAGGGAATCTTTGGGGAAGTAAAGGCGAAAGATGTGATACTGGCCACATATCACCTATGGGGCCCGCACCATATACCCAAAACGCGTTAAAGCGTGGAAAAGGTTTCTTAACGGGTTCTTCGACTTTATTTTTAATGTAGTTGTAATAATGTCTTTTTATTTTTGCTTGCTGATGAAGGATTTTTAGCCGGAAAGTCAATTCTTCTGATTGTGTTCTTATCAAGTTAACTCTTTCCACTGTCGGTCCACAGTCAACGCAGTTTTACAGCCTGCCTGCAATTCAACATATGTTCATTGTCTGTTAAGCCCATTTTCATTGTTTGTTAAATTCATTTCCATTGTTTGTTAAACAAATTTCCATTGTTTGTTAAATCCATTTTCATTGTCTGTTACCGCCCTTCCACCATTGCAACACTTACAGCCCCTTCACGGTCGGCGATAGGGTATTTAAAGTTTGGTCCATCAAGGATCTCTTTCTCTGTCCACTCGAAACAGCAGCTCAAATGCTTCAGATTCAGTCTTCACCCATAGACCACACAATGAGATCATGACTCAGCGCAAGAGATCCGATGCTCCGACAATGATCTATTTATGTGTGTATATGAAAATAACTTCAGCTATAATTAGTCAGTGTCCGCTAGTAGGTGTTTCAAAGATTTAAATTTAGACCAGAGAGCGGCCTACTTAGGGATTACTTTTTTTTTAGAAGTCCAATGCCGAGTGATATTGTATAATTCTGCCCCAGACGTCCGGCAAAATGAGGACATGTCCTTCTCTTTAGCCTAATATTCCCGGGAAGGTTAACCCGGTCAACAAATGCCCGCAGAAGTCGGATGTGTCGGCCTAACGGCGCAAGAACGCAGCTCTGCTGTAAACAGGCACAACGCAATCACGTCCGGAAAAAAAAAAAACAACTCCGGATGAACGAAGAAGAAGCCTAATATTCACCGTCCGGCAGGCAAAGCTAAAAACCTTTAAAATGTCCGGCTCTTCTTATATTTTATGTTTTTTTTAAACTATATTTTATGAGCAATTAATAAAGATTATAAGGTAATAATTGTACAATCGGCTGTTTAAATAATGTTTTTAGCATTTTGAAAAAGGCCTCCATTGAATTTATATTTATTTTTTAACATGACTGTTTCTTGGTCGATTCACTAAGAGTAAGATGCACTTATTGGCAGCTATTGTAATAAAATTGTACTGGGACTGGAACGATTCAATTGAAACATTCAATATGTCCCTCTTTGTCCTCTTCTTTTGTCTTATTATGTCCTTTTGGTGCCCACGTATCTGGCAACATTATCCAAGCAACGCATCATGTTTAGGTTTAGTTTAGTTTAGTCGTTGGATCAACATCACGGCACACGGTTTAACCCATAAGTGCTCCGTTTTCCTCCTAACTCAAACCTGAGTCTGGAGAAACTCAGCTCAGTGCCGAGTAGCACCGGCGAATGTGCCTTCATGTGTCATCGGATATTCTTTGTGTGTAACAAACAAGGCGTCATGTGTGATTTAATTTCTCACGTTTACTCCCTGGACCGTCTCTCTTCGATCAGTCAGTAAATTATAAATTACACACACACAACAAAACACAATCTATTATACAGTTCCGAAATATATATACACTTTTATAAAAGCAAAATAAAACCACAACAATAAAATCATGCCAAGCTTAACTGGCATTTTTTTTAAACGTTCGCTCGCTGTCAAAACAGACGTAGTCCATACAGTGCTCTGATGTTTGCGTGTGAATTAGCTTTCCCTATTACCAGAGTCCCTCGCCATCAGACGAACCCACTCGGACTTCTAAGACACTTGTATTTTACGTTGGAGTTGACTGCGACGTCGTGCAAAGGACATGCAACAAACTGTTTATTTGTCAGGCATCTTCCATCCGATGTGATGACTGCCTGTAGCTGTCTGAATTTACTACGTGGCCGAGAGGTTTAACGCTCACGCGCTTAGACTTCCTGTGCGCGGGCAATGAGTTCATTCCACACACCCGGTCAGCTGGACTTAAACGCTGGCCTCTCGTTCGTAAAGCAATAGCAAACTACTGAACGTAAAATTGCCTTACAACATTAACCTGAAATTGATGGCAACGTCCTGCAAAGGATATTTATAATTTATTTTTTATAAGTCGCTTAAAAGTCGACAGGGTCGACTTCAGTGCACCGGGTTTTTATCCCATATGGCTCAGTCTTTTTCCGCAGCGCGGAAAGCGTCGCAAAAAGCACGAACTCCGTAGCTCCAGCGACGACCCTCAGGAGTCTCCGAAAAAAAAAATGCACTCGTGAACCGAAGAACGCGGCCCGGAATCGAACCCAACATTCGAAGCCAGAGTCAGATGACTTGACCACTTCGCCACGGAGACTACCTCATAATTTTCTTAATGTATTTAAACCGCTTAAGCATTATCCCTTCTATTTTCATGTCACATTTTTGTTTTATCTTTGTCCTTGATAGGAAAATGCTTTCAGCAGCATGACACCAGTATTACAGTCTAAAGAGATTAACAACGCATTAAAAATGACAATTGTCAAATGCTACGTATATTCAACATTACTGTATGGCGCAGGAAGCATGGACATTGAACAAGCAACTAGAAAGTTGAATAGAAGCCCTGGAGATGTGGATATACAGAAGAATATGTCGTATTTCATGGAAACAAAAACAATCAAATACAGAGGTTCTAGAAAAACTGGGAATGAAAAGAGAGTTGATGAAAGAAATAAAAAAGAGGCAAGTGAAATATTTTGGCCATACTAAAAGACATAACACTCTTATAAAAACCATACTGGAGGGCAAGGTTGAAGGCAAGCCAGCAAGAGGTAGACAACGATACAAGTGGGAAGACAACATCAAGAGATGGACTAACAGCAATCTGACTGAATGTACAATCAGGGCGAGAGACAGACAGTGTTGGAGATCCATTGCAGCCAACCTTCATTGTGGAGATGGCACCTGATTGAGTGATTGTCTTTGATAAAAGCATTCTGTGTGTGTGTTGTTGCTGGTTAAGGAAGCACCCAAGCTTTGCACTGCAGATTACTACAATGTCGAAGAGCTGTTGTAGATCTTTCGCGTTTTCATCTATCAATACGATGAGATTAGCGTGGCGTTTAAGCTTCCGGTGTGCTGATGTTGAGGTAGCGAGTTCAACCCCTAGACTGAACAGTTAGGTTAACATGTTGACTTCTCGTCCTTGACTATGGGACGCAAATTACAAGACCTCAGAATCCGGAGTAGGTTCTCGCGATGGCGAGGGACATGGTAAAAGGGAAAGCTAATCCACACGCAAACATAATTGCACTAGAAGTAGTAGCACGGGTATGGACTACGTTTGAGTTCAAAGCCGGGGGAGGAGAGAACAAAAAAAAAAAAACATAAATAAATAAAACTATTGATACTGTGTCATATGCTCACTATAGATTGTTTATATTAGCGATTAGTTGAGATCGTCATCATTGCACTCCGGGGAAATCTATAGGTGCTCCAACTTCCTCAACATCCCCGCCGTTGTATATGGAATGATCGCACCAGTGCTGTGTTGGTTAGTCAAAGATGTTGTACCAAATGTTCATGAATGGTTGCTCTCCGTGTATTGTTTTTATTACCTTCAAAACGTCTGACTTTCCTCGGAAACAACAACAACAACCCCAATTAATATGTTCATTAGGTGTGTGTTTATCGGTTAGCGTGGCCCCGGATGTTCATACGCTTGAGCTTAAATTTCCGGTGCGCTGATGTACGGGTAGAGGGTTTATTCCTACACCGGTCAGTTTGACTTTAACATTGAATTCTTGCTCAGGAAACAAACTACTGAAGACAGACAAATCAGCATGGGCTTGATCCTAACGTTCTGCAATGAACACGCAATAGTTTATTCAGCGTGTAGTGTGTGTGTGAGTGTGTGTGTGTGAGTGTGTGTGTGTGTGCGCGCGCGCGCGCGTGCTCGCGCGCGCAGAATGTAGCAGCTAGTTCAGTAACATTCAAGCATGGAAGGGTATGTGGACCGATGCCGAAACATAGGGGAGAATGAATGTAGGCTGATGCTCACTCACCTTCCCCCATAGGCGTGACTTGGGGGTGGCAAGGAGGAGGAGGAAGGGGACACCCTGGTGTGGGGTGATAACATACAGTTCTGAGAAGTGGTTAATGTAAATGGTTTTATGAAATACTGTGTGTGTGGAGTTGTGACAGTCAGGCGAGTAAGCAGTCAGGTAGGCAGGCAGGCAGACAGACAGATAGACAGGTGGATAGACAAGCAGGCAGGCATACAGACCGACAGACAATCAGACAAGCAGGGAGCAGATAATCTCACTTTATCGCGACCTAGAATATGTAAAGGCCTGACACCTCACACGCCAAACCAGTGTGTGTGAGGGACTACTCGTGCCAAGTGAGTGAGCCCGAGGTTCAACCAGGTTGAGGATCGCTGCAGGGTTCCACCCGAAGTCCCAAGACCCAGTTACTGCGTCTGGCTACCAATCTTTGACGTGTGGTCACATTTAGCGTTAAGTATATAACTAGGCTTCTGTCTTAACCTTTCCAGGGGCGTCACCGAGGAGTCGTATAAAAGCCGGGTGGGGGGGGGTGTGAGGGCCGGGGAGTGGAAACACATAATATCATAGCCGAAATACTTATACATTCACACATTATGCACTTATAAATTCATAGGTTATATATGTATACACGTACAGATTATATATTTATAAATTTACAGGTTATATATTTATAAATCAATCAATCATGTGCCGTCTCCACAATGAAGGTTGGCTGCAATGGATCTCAAACACTGTCTCTTGCCTTGACTCATGTTCGTCCATCTCTTGATGTTATCCTCCCACTTGTATATTTTCCCACCTCTTGCTAGCTTGCCCTCAACCTTGACCTACAGCATGATTTTTTTTTTTTAAATAACATTGTTATGTCTTTTAATGTGACTGAAATATTTCAGTTGTCTCTTTTTTATTTCTTTCAACTCTCTTTTCATTTCCAGTTTTTCTAGAACCTCTGTATTTGATTGCTTTGCCTGCCTCTCTCTCTCTCTCTCTCTCTCTCTCTCTCTCTCTCTCTCTCTCTCTCTCTCTCTCTCATGTTCCTCTTGTACCTTGGGGTGTCGAGGTGAAGTATAAACAGCAGGAGAGTGCCCGCTTATGGGCTTCATGTATCGATATTCCCATGGACTCTGTTATTCCCTGCGTCCATCGTTTACGTGGTCGGCCTCTTAATCCGCTTCCCTCTGGTCTGTACACCATTGCTTGTTGTGGTATACCGTTAGTTGGTAACCTACTTGCATGGCCAAACCATTTGACTTGCTGCCTTCTAATAAAATCTAGTGCAGCCACAACCCCCACTGTAGTCCTTATTTCTTAATTTCCGATCTTATCTCTTCTTGATACATTGCGTATTCTTCTCGGGAATCTCATTTCTGTTGTTGTGATTTTTCTTTTCTCTTTTTCAGTCATTTTCCAGATTTGACATTGGTAACGTAGAGTTGGTAGGAAGATTGTGTTGTAAAGTGCTTTCTTAGTAGTTATTGATACATGTTTGTTCTTTAGTATTGGTGTCATTTGTCCAATAAGTTAGCTTGCCTTATTGCACGTATTTTCGATCTCGTCTTCTGATTTCCCATTTGATGATATACTTCCTAGGTACTTGAAACTCTTTACTTGCTTGAAGGGATGTTCGTTTAGGTGAATCGTTGTTGCTTTTTCTTCTTTAATTACCGTCATTACCTATGTTTTACCTGCGCTAATTTTCATGTTATGTTCATTACACGTTTAATTTAGACTATTCATGTGGTCTTGTAATTCAGCTTCTGAATTTGCTATTAGTTAGCTTGGTCGTCCGCAAACAGGAGTCCTCTAATGGTTAGATTTGCAGATGGTTCTTCTTCTGTGTTCTCGTCATGCGGTGTTCTTGCGGTCTCTGTTTGGCTGGTTTCTTTACATATGTTGTCTATATATGTTATGAACAAGAGGGGGAACGGGTCACAACCTTGTCGTACTCCGGATCTTAAGGAGAAGGCTTCTGTTTCCATGAAATACAACATATTCTTCTGTATATCCACATCTCCAGGGCATTTATAAATGCATAGATCATATATTTATACATTCACAGATTATATATTTATAAATTCACTCATTATATATTTATAAATTCACAAATTAAATATTTATAAATTCACAGGTTATATGTTTATAAATTCCTTAGATTATATATTTATAAATTCACAGATTATATATGTATAAACTCACTCATATATTTATAAATTTACAGGTTATATATTTATAACCCGGGAAGGTTAACCCGGTCAACAAATGCCCGCAGAAGTCGGATGTGTTGGCCTAACGCCGCAAGAACGCAGCTCTGCTGTAAACAGACACAACGCAATCACGTCCGAAAAAAAAAAACAAATCCGGATGAACGCAGAAGAAGAATAATATATTTATAAATTCATAGATCATTTATTAATAAATTCACAGATTATATATTTATGAATTCACATGTCATATATTTATAAATTCAAAGGTTATATATTTATAAATTTACTCTTTTTTCGATTTCCAACAGCCAAGGGATTTTTTACGTGCGCAACAATACATACGGGCGTCCGATCTCACCACCCAGAGACCAGGGGAAATTTTATTACTAGAAGTCCACGTGAAAAATTCCCAGCCTTCACCGGGGCTTGAACCCGGACCTCCAGCACTCGAGGCGGACACCATACCTCGAGACCACTCACTCCTCCCCCCCCCCCCCCCCCCACCCAACAAACAAAAAAGAACAAAACAGAGAACAGCAGTCAAAGCTATGCATCCAAAGGGGATCAGCGTGGCCGAATGGTTAAGAGCGTTCGCTCTTAAACATCCGATGTGCTGATGCCGAGGTCAGTGGTTCAACCCCTAGACCGGACAGTTGGCTAAAATGTTGACTTCTCGCCCTTGACTTGGGGACGTAATTTACAAATACCTCTGAAGTCGGAGTGGGTTCGCCCAATGGCGAGTGACGCTGGTAATAGGGAAAGCTAATCCACATGCAAAATTCAGCCCAGCGCTACTAGAAGCAGCGGCTGGCCGAGCAGCTAAGAATGCCGGGTTGTCCTTCGGGAGACCCGGGTTGGAACCCTCGGTAAGGGTGGATTTGTTTTTCTGTCGGGGGTAAAAATAAAACTCTAACCTGCACAGTTCGCGGCGACTTCTCTAGCCAGACGGCCTTAATTCCTCAAGCTCAAGACACCCTCCCTCCCCCCAACTCTGCTGCCCTACACTGCAAGATGCTATGGGCAGTAGATGAAAGTTTTGACAGACAACCACTAGAAGTAGAGTGTATGGACTACGCTTGAGTCAAAAGCGAGCGAGCGAAAAAAAACAAAACAAATCCTTTTTTAATTTATTTATGTGCGCCGGTGTTTCCTTTGTTGGTTTATTTAAATTTTCACAGCGGTATCAGCTATTCAAAATCCAGTATATTGATAACGAAGATTGAATCTAAGCATTCCGTACGCTTGGCCAGAAGGTCGCGCGGTACACGGCGTGAAATTGTATGCATAACTGCGCATATTCGCGCAACGGATCCGATTGTGTAAAGTTCCACCAGCAAAGGTGCACTTGATATGGCCGGAAAGGTTATCGGAATACACTATCGTAGGAATGTGTTGTGGTAGGTGTTCATATATACCAGGTGGGTCGTATAAGAAAT
The DNA here is from genome assembly GCA_014155875.1 of Cepaea nemoralis. NCBI lineage: Eukaryota > Metazoa > Mollusca > Gastropoda > Stylommatophora > Helicidae > Cepaea > Cepaea nemoralis. The sequence goes on from JACEFZ010023669.1 coordinate 24,551, forward strand.
GGTGACAAACCCCGACAATCAAAGCTACCAGGCACGAGCTTGGTGTCGTATCACTGCTTCCTCCCATACCTTTGAAGTGTAGGTTAGCATGGGCCATTGGATAAGAACGCGTGTTCTTAAACATCCGGTGTGCTGATGCCGAGGTTAGGGGTTCAACCCCTTCACCGGACAGTTGGACTAAAATGTGTGACGTACCGTCCTTGACTTGTGGACGTAAATTACATGTACCTCTGAAATCGGAGAGAGTTTGCCTGATGGTGGGGGGCCACTGGTAATAGGGTAAGCTAATCCACCCGCCAAGATGATTTCAGTGCACTGGAAGTAGTAGTACGTGTATGGACTACCTTTGAGTTCAAGGCGAGTGAGCGTGCGTCATCTTTTCCTACATTTTCTCCTCCTACTTCTCCTATTTCTTCTCTTTCTACTTCTCCTTCTCCCTCTTTTCCTCCTACTTCTTCTCCTCCGATTTATTCCCATCTTCATTAACCAGCAATTAGGTCAGCATGGCCGAATGGATAGAAGCGCTTGTTCTTAAACTTCCAGTGTGTTGATAGCGAGGTAAAGGGTTCAATCCCCCTACATCGGTCAGTTGGACTAAAATGTTGATTTCTCATCTTTTACTTGGGGACGTAAATTACAACAATGAAAGGAGGTGGGAGAGAGGGAGGGTGAGACAGAGGGGGAGGGAAAGAGTAAAGAGGACAGGATAGCAGTTAAGAATGTCATGAGAGAGAGAGAGAGAGAGAGAGAGAGAGAGAGAGAGAGAGAGAGAGAGAGAGAGAGAGAGAGAGAGAGAGAGAGAGAGAGAGAAGTGGATTGCCAGTGATACTTGTAATGTGGAAAGCTATCCCGCACGCAAAAATCAACCCAGTGTGGACTACGCTCAAGTTCAAAGCTAGTGAACGAAAAATAATGTTCATATTGTGTTTTGACAATCGTCACGTGTACAGTTGTGAATACAACTTCCACGGCATGAAGAACACACATAACTGTTACTACTACTACTACTCACACCTCCTCCTACCCCCACTACTACTATTACTACTACTACTACCACTAATACTACTATTATTACTACTACTATTACTACTACAATTACTACTACCATTACTACTACAACTACTACTGTTGTTTGTCCATCAAGAATGATGATGACCATTCAAGCAGCAGCAGCTGCTTCTGCTGCTGCTACTACTACTATTACAACAACAACAACTACTACTACTACTACCACCACCACCACCACCACCACCACTACTACTAACACTACTAAACTATTCTACTACTACTACTACTACTACTACTACTACTACTACTACTACTACTACTACTACTACTACTACTACTACTACTACTATTACTACTACTACAACTACAACAACTACTACTACTACTACAACTACTACTACTACTTCTACTACTACTACTACTACTACTACTAGTACTAGTACTACCACCACTACTATTACTACTACAACTACTACAACTACTACTACTACTACTACTACTACTACTACTACTACTACTACTACTACTACTACTACTACTACTACTACTCTCTTTCGAAGGGATATGCATGAATCCAAATTATGCACCACAAAGATCAGCGTGTCCGATTTCAGAATGCAAGTGTCTAAGGTCTAGGCTTTCTTACACGACACACTGCCTCTTCCCGTAGGTAGGTTTTCTTACACGACACACTGCCTCTTCCCGTAGGTAGGTTTTCTTACACGACACACTGCCTCTTCCCGTAGGTAGGTTTTCTTACACGACACACTGCCTCTTCCCGTAGGTAGGTTTTCTTACACGACACACTGCCTCTTCCCGTAGGTAGGTTTTCTTACACGACACACTGCCTCTTCCCGTAGGTAGGTTTTCTTACACGAAACACTGCCTCTTCCCGTAGGTAGGTTTTCTTACACGACACACTGCCTCTTCCCATAGGTAGGTTTTCTTACACGACACACTACCTCTTCCCGTAGGTAGGTTTTCTTACACGACACACTGCCTCTTCCCATAGGTAGGTTTTCTTACACGACACACTGCCTCTTCCCATAGGTAGGTTTTCTTACACGACACACTGCCTCTTCCCGTAGGTAGGTTTTCTTACACGACACACTGCCTCTTCCCATAGGTAGGTTTTCTTACACGACACACTGCCTCTTCCCATAGGTAAGTTTTCTTACACGACACACTGCCTCTTCCCATAGGTAGGTTTTCTTACACGACACACTGCCTCTTCCCGTAGGTAGGTTTTCCCCCCTTTCAATTTTCCAGTGCATCGACCTTACGGCCTACTCTTTGCGATTTCCAACTGTCGTGGAATTGTTTACCTGCACAGCTTGCACACAGTCTCCCGCTTTTCGCCCTTACCCAACAAGGCTAAGTATCCGATCTCACTATCCAAGAGACCGGGGTACGAAGAAAGATTATATAGTTAGATACAAGTCGCTCTTAGACATATTCCCATAAGGAGGATCGAACCCGATACCTTCTGTTGTATGGACACCGTTACCTCTCGACCACACTACCCCCTACTATTACCCAACTACCCCCCAATCAATGGAAGCGATTGTCTTTTCTAAAGTCTTCACTGAGGAACATTCAATTTTCGTTGATAAAGACTTTGATTAAAGCTTTGGCTAGTATCTGTATGTGTTATCTTTCATCGAGCTCCCCAGTTTCATTCAGATTGCAGTACTCGCCTGACAGCAGTGAACCCAGCTGTTTTCGATGTCATGTTTCAGTTTACAGTAGGTCACAAAATCGTACACTTAACTATACCGCCATAAGCCCAGCACCGTATTCTCAGACTCACCTAATTTCTCTACCACTGGAGTTTTAACCATACGTCTTTTCAAAAGCCAGCAAATACATTATCCCGGCGATCAATGACAGACCTGGCTACAAAACCGCCACACTCTATTCAAAACACACCGCCATTTTCTTTCAAATCAAACATATTAAAAAAACTGAACACACAATTAAACGAAACGAAGAAAAACCAAGTACAACTCTAAACCTATTCAGCTTTCTAAAAACATCAACCATTCATCGTTTCTAAAGCACGGGTCAAACCAAAGTTTTCTATTGACTGACAACGACAGGGAAAGAAAAGACTGAATGAATGGCCATGACGTAGGTATATTCTACATCCAATCACTAAACACCACGTCACACAGGCAGTACTAATGTTAGGTACTTAATTAAATGTCAATAGTTAACACCCGCGAGTCCACAGCTGATGGCTCAATTTTGTGTACAGTTCATTATATGTTTCTGTTCCCATACATACACCAGCGCTGTCATGGTAGTTTTCTGTCATCACCACCAACGCTACCTTTGCAACTATTACTGCTACTACAACTACCCCCACCACAAGTACTACTACTACTATCAACACCACACCACCACCATCACTACTACTACTACTACTACTACTACTACTACTACTACTACTACTACTACTACTACTACTATAACTACCACCACCACCACCACCACCACCACCACCACCACCACAACAACAACAACAACAACAACAACAACAACAACAACAACAACAACAACTACTACTACTACTACTACTACTACTACTACTACTACTACCACCACTACTACCACTACTACTACTACTATCACCACCACGCCACCACTACTACTACAACTACTAACAAAAATGGTTTGCATATCCTTTACAGGACATCGCTGTCAACATCAGCATCTTTCAACTGATTGTTGATTTCTTGGCAAGATTACGCTCAGTAGTTTGTCATTGCTTTCTGAGAGACCGGCTCACATACCCCGTAAGTTACCGACGCTATTCGAACCACTGCTAATTCTCACCGTCGTCACGTTACCTACGAGAGTATACGAGATTACGGAGAAAAGTCGCTAACCTCTAGGCCAGGAAGCCGGCTACTACGACTACTACAACTACTACTAGAACTACTACTACTACTACTACTACTACTACTACTACTACTACTACTACTACTACTACCACCACCACCACCACCACAGCAAACACTTCTACTACTACTACTACTACTACTACTACTACTATTACTACTACTACTACTACTACTACTACTACTACTATTCGGGGAAGGGACGCTGTATAGCAAAGTGGGTAACCCGCCTGCCTAACGCTCAGAAGGTCGGTGCTCGTTGTAAGACTCCGCTACTGGGTTCCCCAGTGCAGCTGTCTCTGAGACGCACGAGGGTTGTCACTGGAACCACGGGGTCCGTGATCTGTGCGACATTTGTGGCAGACAGTTAGACGTTGTCTTATCAGTGCCACACGTTGGCACTAACTAAAGGACAGGAAAGAAAACTCACTACTTGTGAAATGAGATGCCGGAGAAAAGCAGCACCAAATCACAAAAAGGACAATATTAGAAACGAGGAGATCTATAAAACAGTTGTAGCAACACCAGCTGTTAAATTCATTGATAGACAAAGACTTAAATGGTACGGCCACCTAGTGAGAATTACAAAATGTCGCAAGAGCATACAACATGAAAATGAAAACATCAATAGGAAGGGGAAAACCACGAAAAAGATAGATCACGGAGCCATCAACGCCTTAACAACCCACACATCTCAGCATACCACGCGACCCAGCGAGCCCTAGTTCGTACACCAGTCATCAAACAAGACAACGACGACTAGCAGCAGAGAGCAGTGAAGAACAAATGAAAGAAGAAGTTAGCAGCTCTGCGGAGAGAGATTGAGCTAGATGGGATAAAGCCATCCATTCATAATGTGCGCTGCCGGAAAACGTGGGCGGTCATGACTCACCATTTCACTCGATCACCAATCTAGTGGATCAGCTCAGTGTTCCTGTTTCGACCATGCCATGTGGCCAAGCCATCCAGGTATTTACTTCTCTGCATTCCCCTTGTTCTTTTCGCCTCAGTCTTGCCAGTTGTCACCAAGTTTTCCAATTTATTTTTAAGCAAGGAATACAGGAATTAATAAGGTACAAAAGACATAAACCAAGCAACTAATAATTGAACGACAGAACAAATTGAGGATGGATGACAGAATCATACTCACTGTTTGTCTTTAGCACCTTTGACCAAGATCTCTCCACAACACAGTCCTCGGAGATGACGAAGAACACGGAAGACACATATTCCAGATAAGACACCGCACATCAAGAGGCAACTGTCTGCTGCATTCTTCTCTAAATCCTTAACCTTCCTTTGGCAAACCGAGGCGTTCTTCTGTACATCGATGAGCTGTCAAGCCACCCTGGTTTGGTAGTTTCCAGAAACCACAGGGTATTTGGATAAGCGGGTTCTGATTAATGAAGGCTTTGGATGATGGAGGATCTTCTGAGGAAAGATAGGAAACACAGAGCTTAAATTGAGAGTCATTATAATGCATAAAACCGTAAACTTGTTAGAGAAATTAGACGTAGGCAGTCAAAATTTGTTTGGACACGTTATGAAAAGAAATAAACTGGAGAACTTGGTGACATCTAGCAGGATTGGGGGTGGGGGAAGTTATAACAACTAACATAATCAATAATAATGGGACTGTTCACAACATGCCAGAAGGAGACGGACCGCAGCAATCCAGAAGATAAACAGAATGAAGAGCCCATGGCACAACCAAGGTCCAGGCATCTTTGAGGAAAGAGAGATAGAGGAAGACAGCGATAGAAGATTCTTGATAGTCTTGCGTCTTGGCACAGAAAGGAGTCAACGCACGAACTGATCCATGCTGTCGGAGATCGCAATTTATGGATAACCATGATCGGCCACACCAGCCGGCAAGGCATTGGATGATGATGATGATGATGATGTTGATGATGATGTCGATGATGCTGTTGATGATGGTGATGATGACGATGCTGAAGATGATGATGATGATGATGATGATGATGAAATCGATGATGATAATATTGATGACGCTAATTATGATGAGTATGATGCTGATGCTAATGATGATGTTTACGATGCAGATAATTGTGCTTATGATGATGATGATGATGATGATGATGATGATGATGATGCTGATGATGATGATAATGATGACGATGATGTTGATGACGATGATAAAGATGATAATGATAATAATGATGATGATAACGATGATGATGATGTTTATGACGCAAATGATGATGCTTATGATAATGATTATGAAGATGATGCTGATTATGATGATGATGTTTAATAAGCTGATAATTATGATGAAAATAATTATACTGATGCTGATAATGATGCTTATAATTGTGATATTGATGATTATGATGCTGATAATGATGATTATAATGATGCTGATAATGGTGCTGATGATACTGATGATGCTTATGATGAAGCTGACGATTATGGTGATGATGACGATGGTGATGATGTTGACGGCACAACAATTTTGAGAACAGGCATATTTCCCGTGGCAACATAAGGATGTGAGTCGGAGACCATTTCGCAATCACCAAAGAAAATCTGTAACGTTTAGAACGTTACACCTACAAGGCATCAGCGCGGTCGGACAGGGGTTGGATGTCAATTCTCGTCGTTCACTACGGGAACGAACGAATGAATGAACGAAAAAAACATTATTTTCAAAGAGTTAAGATTTGGACACGCAGGCCCGTCTGACATTCATTCTGCCCTTCTTCTCTAAGTAATCTCATACATTATTTCATTCAACATTACTTATGAAGCTAATCTTAGACAACAAAAGAACAATAAGCATTAAAAATCATGAAAAAGAATCAATAATACATGACTCACTGAGGCAATGTTTAACATGGGCAATATAAATACCTAAGGAAAGTGTAACGTTCCATACATATGGGGATGTGTATTGGCTAGTTGTCGTTTGAGATAATTTTCCATTATTTATTTATTTTTTGTAGGGAGGGGGGGGGGGGGCATGTATTCTGTACTGAGGTAATATTCAAACAGGGAGGGAACAACTGGCCATCTATTTCTCCATACAGGATATTCTCTACTCTTTCCTATTTTCCCCAAAATAGTTTCCTGTTACGGGTTTGTGATATGATATAATCATCACATTTTGAAGGTCTGGATGCACGGAGGAAGATGGCCGGTCGTTCCCTCACTTTCCCAGGTGACAAGCCCAGGCGTCGAGTCCGCGTCTGGTTGTGTTGATGACATTACCAGTCCAGTTCCCTATCAACTACACTAGTGCGCCCTCTCTCCAAGCACTCCGACCCACACAACTGTGATTTATCCCAACACTTCACATTTTTTTTTTATTGCGCTCGCTGGCTTTAAACTCAAGCTTTCTCCCGTGTGTTGCCGGGACCCATAAGGGAAGCAAAGAATAGCAACACTGTAGCCTACCACGCAAGTCGTAAGAGGCGACTAAGGAGGCTTGATGGTTCCGTCGCCCTGCTACTGAGTGAGTGCGTGGCGCGACACTGTGAGCTGTGAGTTTCATGTGAAGTGCTTTTGAATCTGCCCAAGTTTTTATTTTTGGAACGTGACTGCAAGTTTGGAGTGATGGCAGGTGGCTATGTCCCAGAGTTGGCCAGTTTTTGCCATATGCAGACATGCGTGGCTGCTGGGCTTCTGGTTGACTGCCACTGCCGTCGGTGATGAACTGTATGTTCGTGGACTGTAGGTGAACATCTAGGAAACATCCAGATAGGATAATGACTGCCGATTCCATCAGAGATGAATTGGGTGTTTTGTGGGGGACTGGTGTTGACATTCTGGCGGCGGCATTATGCACAGTGTATCTGTGCGGGCTGTTGTTTGTCGAGACTCCTGTCTTTTCCACTTTTCACATTGGGCATTGGGGAGCGTTTTGTGTGATATTCACTGGCACAGGAACGGAGCATAATGGGGACGACCTGTTGCTGTGAAGTTGGAACTGCGACTAACTAACTAACTAACTAAACTCAAGCTTAGTCCATACACACTACTTCTAGTAGTGCTGGACTGAATTTTGCGCGTGGATTAACTTTTTCTATTAACATTGTCCCTCGCCATCAGGCGAATCCACTCCGACTTCATAGGTACTTGAAATATACGCCCCCAAGTCTAGGACGAGAAGGTCAACATTTTAGTCCAACTGTCCGTTGTAGGGGTTGAACCCCTTACCTTAGCATCAACAACACGCGTTCTTATCTATTCGGCCATGCTGACATCCACTTCACATATTTAATGATGCTCCCAACACATCACATATTTAATGATGATCCTAACACTTCACATAGTAAATGATGTTCGTAACACTTCAAATAGTAAATGATGTTCCCAACACTTCACATATTACATGATGGTCCCAACACTTCACATATTAAATTATAGTTCTAACACTTCACATATTAAATGATAGTTCTAACACTTCACATATTAAATGATAGTTCTAACACTTCACATATTAAATGATAGTTCTAACACTTCACATATTAAATGATAGTTCTAACACTTCATATATTAAATGATAGTTCTAACACTTCACATATTAAATGATAGTTCTAACACTTCACATATTAAATGATAGTTCTAACACTTCACATATTAAATGATAGTTCTAACACTTCACATATTAAATGATGGTCCCAACACTTTACATATTAAATGATAGTTCTAACACTTCACATATTAAATGATGGTCCCAACACTTTACATATTAAATGATAGTTCTAACACTTAACATATTAAATGATAGTTCTAACACTTCACATATTAAATGATAGTCCTAACACTTCACATATTAAATGATAGTTCTAACACTTCACATATTAAATGATAGTTCTAACACTTCACATATTAAATGATAGTTCTAACACTTCACATATTAAATTATAGTTCTAACACTTCACATATTAAATTATAGTTCTAACACTTCACATATTAAATGATAGTTCTAACACTTCACATATTAAATGATAGTTCTAACACTTCATATATTAAATGATAGTTCTAACACTTCACATATTAAATGATAGTTCTAACACTTCACATATTAAATGATAGTTCTAACACTTCACATATTAAATGATAGTTCTAACACTTCACATATTAAATGATAGTTCTAACATTTCACATATTAAATGATAGTTCTAACACTTCACATATTAAATGATGGTCCCAACACTTGACACACCTAATGATAGCCCCAACATTCGCATATCCAATGATGGCCCCAACATTCACATATCCAATGATGGCCCCAACATTCACATATCCAATGATGGCCCCAACATTCACATATCCAATGATGGCCCCAACATTCACATATCCAATGATGGCCCCAACATTCACATATCCAATGATGGCCCCAACATTCACATATCTAATGATGACCCCAACACTTCACATATCCAATGATGGCCCCAACATTCACATATCCAATGATGGCCACAACACTTCACATATCCAATGATGGTCCCAACACGTGACATATCTAATGATGACCCCAGCACTTCACACATCCAATGATGGCCCCAACATTCACATATCCAATGATGGCCCCAACATTCACATATCCAATGATGGCCCCAACACTTCACATATCCAATGATGGTCCTAATACTTCACACATTCAATGATGGTCCCAATACTTCACACATTCAATGATGGTCCCAATACTTCACATATTCAATGAGCGTCTCAACTCTTCACATATGCGATGATCGGAGAAGAGAAGAGTAGAGAAAAAAGGAGAATAGAAGAAAAGACAAGACAAGACAAGACAAGACAAGACAAGAGAAGAGAAGAGAAGAGAAGAGAAGAGAAGAGAAGAGAAGAGAAGAGAAGAGAAGAGAAGAGAAGAGAAGAGAAAGTTCAGCACAAGATAAAGCCACAAGTCAATTTATTGTTGTTCGGTGCTTGATTGCTCCTCCCTAAGTTACCATATTTGCTCTTCCAATGCCAGGAATGCCACAGCGGGATAGTCTAAGCTTTCTTCCAGCTGTTATTTAGGACTGCTAGTAGTTACTTCTTTGCCTTGGTGCCTAGTCCTATTAGCATTTCATTTGTGATTCCATCCTTTCCTGGTGATTTCTTCTTTTTTAGGGTATTCATTGCCTGTTCCATTTCTTCCATTGTTAGATTTGCCATCATATATTCTGCTGCTGTCTCTGTATTTCTATGATGTATCTGTTTGTCTTTGATTGCTTTCTTCTGTTCGGTTGTAATATCAATGTGGTTTGCACTGGCAGTGTTCCATTAGTGCATTTGCAGCCTTTTTTCCTGTAAGCAAGGCATTTCCTTGTTTAATTGTTATTTGTTTGTTTCTAGGTCCTTCATTGTTCATGGCTTTCACTAGTTTCCGTAGTTTGTTTCCATCCCTGTCAAAATTCAGGTTTTCTGTTTTTTCCCTCCAACAATCTCTTGTTGTTTGATTTACTGTTCTTTTATATTTTGCTGAGATGGCTTTGAGAGAGATGTTCGCTTCAATTGTTTGTTCCCTCTCTGCTGTCTTCCTGGCATCTTCAACTTTGTCCTCCAAACTTTGTAGTTCTTCAGTCCAGTATGGTTTGTAATTTTTCCTCGCTCCTCTTGGAATGGACTCAGTGCCTGCCTGTATTATCGCTCTGTTTAGACTTTCTACCATTTGCTTTATGTTGCCATATCGTGTATTTATGTTTTCACAATATTTGTCTGTTAGTATGGCAAATCTGTCCCAATCTGCTCGTTTGTAATTCCAGCGGGGCAAGGGCTTTTGCTCCTATGGAACATACTCCATATTCATTACAAGCTTGATTGGTCTGTGGTCACTACCTGCTAATTGGTCCAGCACATGGCGATCGATTTTGTAGAGGATGTCTCCTGTGCAGAAAGCTAAGTCTGGAGTAGAAGTGGTAAGCCATCTTCTGGAGTAGAAGCTCGGTGTGTCATCCGCTTTGTTGAGTAGATGGAGATTTGAGTCTATTTCCCAGTCCTCCAATTCATCTCCTCTTTTGTCAGTATCTGGGTATCCCCATCTTTCTGAACGGCTATTAAAGTCTCCGACAATAATGCAGTTTGTGTCAGTTATTTCCATGTTTGAGAATGTAAGGTCCTTATCTGCTGGGCTATACAGATTGTAGATTCTTATTTTCACGTCCTTTATCATTATATCAACACCTTTAATTTCCGTTTGGTTATCAGAGATCACAGATACTTCGCTGCAAGATATTGTATTTCGAGTAAGTATTAGAACTCCTCCTTTGTGTCCTTCGCGGTCGAAACGTGTGGCCTGATATCCTCTGACTGAGAATTTGTGAAAGGCGATGAGGTGTGTCTCTTGAATGCATGCCACATCTATTCTATCTTTATTAAGACGCTGTGTTAGGGAGTCTTTCTTCTTGTAAACTCCTTCGGCATTCCACTGTAGTATGTTGAGTGTCCTTGGTATTTTGTCAATAGCTCTTAACCTACTCCTCTGTGCCTTGACTCCACAGCACAGGGGAAGGTGACCACCAGTAGTCATGGGTGGACCCCCTCGAGGCAGGGGGCCAGGCACTATCACCGCCTGATGGGACTTCACGGGATTAGCACCATAACGATTAATTTTGATTTGTGACATCATGAATTAAGTTACGTTGCACTGCTTTGTCAAGCCTGTGGCTCAGTACATCCGATTTCGACAAGCATTTTTCAGGATGCTTTCCCTAGCCTTTGACTGTCCCCAGTCTACCTACAAGGCAGCAGGTTTGTGCGTCACTTCGTCTGGTCCCTCTCCCTTGACCTGTCCGACATGGGTGACCCTACCAGTAGCTGTGCTACCGTCGGCATAGCTCTTGGGGTCATTGGAACGCGCAAGCCCCTTTACCTCGTCAAGGTGGACGCACGGCAGAGGGGAACTTAGTAAACTATAACTCTACATAATCTTATGAACAGGGATGAAAGCACGGGAAGAATGATGCCGTTGCTGGAAAACATGAAATAACAATTAACACTAGATATAACACAGAGTTTAACATCACATTAACAAATTACCGTTCTACAATATCTGAGATGGAATTACCTTTCAGCTGACTACGACTTTAGCTATTATGGAATTACCTCTATCGTGCGTCTGAATCTCTCAGTAATTACTCTTACCAATCTACAATGGTAAATGATAAGAAATTACCTTTTCCTCTCTACATCAGTATAGCTGCGGAATTACCCGTACCACTCTACAAAGGTAAATGTTAAGAAATTACTGTACCTTTTTTACAGCAGTATAGCTGTGTAATTAACCTTACCAATCTACAATGGTCATGCAAAGAAATTGCGTTTTCCTCTCTACAACAGTAAAGCTGCGGAGTTACCGTCAGTGCTCTATTTAAAAAAAAAAAAAAATCTGTTCGAAATTACCCGTAATCTGCTTTTGCTGAGACCACAAGTAGCCCGACCATGGAAGTCATGGCAGTAAGTAAAGCAATAACATTGCTCGAGACAAAGACACTCACTAGGGCATGTTTCCTTAGCGACTCAATGAGCATGCTCAAGAGGATAGAGATGGGGTGGATCCAAAGAGAATGGTTGCTGTCTCTGGAGCGGTCTCGGCTGGCAAAGATTAGTTTCATCTTCGTGCCAGGGCATGCGGGAGCAAAAGAAAATGAGCGGGCTGACAAGCTCGCAGGTGAGGCTACTGTGGAGGGCGGACGCGCCATGGACCAGCTGACATTCTGAATGCTCTACGAGAAGTAAGACTTTTGCGAGAACCAAGTGATGACTGTGAATCTACAACCATGGCCAGACTGCGAGAACAGCAAATTAAAAGAGGGGTGGCCAAACAAGAACACTACGCAGGAAGCCAAAGAAGATTGATAAACCAACACAGAACTGGTGTCGTTAGCCACTGCACGCTGCGGGATTTGCTGAGGAGGGAATTCTAGCACTTATGGACTGAATGGTTCGATGTGCAATGAGGATGATCTGTCGACTAACTAACTAACTAACTACCCGTAATCTCTACAATGGTATTTAATGAGGAATTAACTAAACCTCTCTACAAAAATATCTGCCGCGGAATTACTCCTTGCTAAGAACGTATCAGCTTCGACGCTACCCTTAACCCCTCTACAACAGCGCTACTAGGGATTTACCTTTACCTCTCTAGGTAAGAAGCTATCTGTTTTGGAATTACCTTTACCTCTTTACAACATTATCTCCCGATGAATTACCACTCTACAATGGTATTTGCTACGGCAGTACCAAAAGCTCTCAATAATATATCAGTTACGAAATTACCTTTACCTGTCTACAGTAGTATTGATCAAGAATTACCTTTACCCCTCTACAGTAGTATTGATCAAGAATTACCTTTACCTCCCAGCCTAGGTTATCTGTTTCGGAATTACCAGTACAACCCTGCAATAGTATTTGCTCTGTGGTGAAGGGGTTACGGACGTAATTCGTAATCCTGCATACCGCGTTCGAAACACAGCTGCGGGCGATTTGACAGCAGACTGCCTTGCGTTGGTTTTCATACAATGGTATGAGTGTGGGTACTTCAGAAAGCACTGGCAAACTACAGAACGTAAAACTTGCCAAGAAATCACAAAGAGCCAAAAAAAAATGATGGGGTTTAATCGACGTCATGTAAAGGATATGCAACTAACTTTAACTGTGATTACGTTTCTATGATAAGAATGAACTGTCCCCGCGATTGCCGGCAACTATCACCGTTCAGTGACAACCTCAGCTGTAATCAATTTAAGAGCAATCACCCCAGGCCGAGCTCACACACACCAGATAAGTGATACTCTTAAAATCAACGCGATTAGATCCGGAGAGCACCGGCGACATCTTCCTAGCAACCGGCAGCAACAGAATCAGGGAGAGGGGAGGGACGGGACGTCTTGGCGGAAGCGCACGAGATCTTCCGCCGGAAGTTGTTCACGTAGATTGGAAGAGCGCGAGCTGACGGAAGTAACAAGCAGATGTGCGCCATCTTGGGTCGCCGGCAGGGCGGATAGAAGATGAATTAATTGATAGGCATTGTTTGGCATTTACAAACAATAAGGTTATAGTTTTAAGTATTAACGGTACAAAATGACAAGGTAAAATTGGCGAGGTGTAGAAGATGAAACACCAAACAACAAACAGTGTTATAAAAAAGAATATCGGTATTTCTTCTGCTTCTGTCTTTCATCTCCGTGGATTCCAAGTGACCAACATTCAGACTTCCTCTCAATTTGACGCCGGATGAGTGTCACCTCTTGGTCTACTAAGATGACAGATATAAGTTAGTTAGTCGTTAGTCGCTGTTCCAACTTCACGGCAAAGGGTCGCCCCATTATGATCCGTTCCCGTGCCAGTGAATATTACACACATTGCTCCTCACCTCCTCGTGTGAAAAATGGAACAGACAGGAGTCTCGACCAAACCAATAGACCACAAAGGTTTACTGTGCATAATGCCGCTGCCAGAATGTCAACACAAAAGTCCGCCACGAAAAATACAGTTCATCGTCGATGGAAGCGGCAGTCACAAGAAAACCAACAGCCGCACATTACTGCACAAGGCAACCCAGTTAGTTCAGCGACTGACCGGCCGCCATTGTTCTGAACATGCAGTTCACGCTACAAACAACCGCGGACAGGTGTAAAAGCACTCCATGGGAAATTCACAGCTGACAGTGTCGCTCCATGCACTCAACTCATAAGCAGGGAGACGGAACCATTGACAAATATATGTCAGCTAAATAACTTAGTTGTACTAATGTCTGTTTGTTGTGAGTGTGCTGATGAATGCTCTAACCGCAACGTTCATTCGGTCACTTGAGACTGTTCTTGTAAAGCTAGTCGGCTTCACTTCTCGTGTACCTCAATTTACCCATCTCCAAATGGGACACGGGCCGTCAACTAACTCACCCAAACTCTTTGTAGGTTGTTATTAACTTGTTGCTTTTTTGCCTCTAAAGTTATGTATGGGATAGGATAGCAAGCAGCGCACACACAAAAATATACTTAGTTGCTTCTTACAACATGCATGTGCAGGTTACAGTGTTACTATTCTTATCTGTCTTTATGGGTCTCGATAACACTCGGGCGACATTTCGTGACTGGAGACTCTACAACGATTGCTCTATGTCTGTTCTATTCTAACTAAATGTCTGAACCATTTAATTCTTTGATGTTCAATGAAGTTTAAATATTGAGCACAACCCACTACTGGCAACGCTGATCGTATTCTGGTATGAACCCAAGGCCTATCCACGTCAATATGGAAGCACTATACTCGAGTTTCGCTCTCGTTTGAGCTCGTCAGTAGTGCATATACATGACCGGATCCGGAAACAAGCCCCGGATCACTGGCGCGTGAAGCGAGTGTGTAACCACGTGGCACACGCTGGACACGCCAAAGTATCATAACAGAATATTATAACGTTACCCATCGTAGGCTATGCTCAGCCTGGTGTTCCTTGCCAGTGAGAAGTCCTGATCGTTCGGGTCCACATTGATTAACGGACGTCAGTCGCGGTGATTGGGCAATCTTGAGCATAGCCTACGATGGGTAACGTTGTAATATTCTGTTATGATAATTTGGCGTGTGCCGCGTGGTTACACACCCGCTTCACACGCCATTGATCCGGGACTTGTTTCCGGATCCAGTCAGTGATATGCACTACTGACGAGCTCAAACGAGAGCGAAACTCGAGTATAGTGCTTCCATATTGACGTGGATAGGCCTTAGGTTCATACCAGAATACGAGCAGCGTTGCCAGTAGTGGGTTGTGCTCAATATTTAAATTTCAAATCCCGAAACAACCAAATAATCAAGTTTAATGAAGTCACTAATCGGTGTTCTCCTTACACTTGTTCTCAATTGCTCTGTTATTCTAGCTGCTTTTCTTATGCATCTTAACTCACATGATGTGATTTTACTCCTGTGTTTCTTGGACTGCCCGTGTCTGGCATTAGTAACACAGTGCTAGGACAAATGAAGATCCTATCAGCTTCTTTGCTGTATGCATGTTGATAGTTGGACGTTTTAGAATAGGTGCTAATTGATCGTTAATGTTGTTTGATTTCTTAAATGGCATCTATTAATAAATTACCACTTGTTCGAAGATTTCACTTCAACACCCTACAGGTGGACATATCGGGACATTTTAACTCATCAATTCTCACATTCTTATTGTAAGCGCAACTGAAATCAGAGCAAACAGTGCAGTAGCCAAAAGGGTGCTTCGAGATAAAGAAACATTCATAACACCAAGTAACATCAATAAAGAATAATAACTATGCATAATCGGTCTCAGTAGTGTAGTGGCTAGACACTCGCCTGCCAACACAGCGGTCATAAGGTCAATCTGGACGGATTCAACTGTTTAAAATCGACTCGGGTTCTCAGGTTGACCCAGCCTAATGTTGGCACCAAGAAAATAATTGAAATTACTTGGAAAGTAAAGGCACCCACGAGATACTGAACACATCCCCCATCAAGTGCCGATTGGTCTATACAAATATAGGTCTAGCGTGAACGTAACTTGCGCGAGAATCGGTAGCGGTTCTCGCCGCGTTGGTGACTTACGGGGTATGTGAACCGGCCGCTCAGACAGCAATGGAAAACTATTGAGCGTAATCTTGCCACGAAGTCAACAATCAGCTGAAAGATGCTGATGTTGACAGCGATGTCCTGTAAAGGATATGCGAAAAAAAAATACATGTATATATGCTTACAACAAGGGTCCTTTACCTTTAATGTTACAATAACTGGCCCGTGGCACTATGAGGTTGTGAAACATGCACTCTACGCAAAAGAGATGAAGACAAGTTGGAAGCGTTTAAGATGTAGTGTTATCGCAGGGTGCAAAGAATAAGCCGGACAGAAAAGATATCAAATCAGCATAGTCTAAAACAGTGGTTCTCAACCGGTGGGGAAATCCCCCCCCCCCCCCAGAGGGGAATTTTAGGGTTTCCGGGGAGGGTGGGGGATTAAGATGATTTCAGATCGTGTTAATACAAGAACCCATTACTTGATATTGTTTTCCCCTTCATACTTTACGGTTCTGTACGTCTCACCCTTCTAAAATTCATTTTATAAAGTAAGTAGACCCACAAATCACGTTTTATGTGGAAGTCTAGACTTGTTTTAGTATGTGCTATTAAATTTCGCTTCCATTATTACGTATAATGTGTAAGGGGCGGGGGCGGGATATTTTAGGTAGGAAATACGAAAGGGGCGAATGACGTTCTAAAAATATGGTGAAGGGGGGCACGGCCAAATTTTTAGGTAGGAAATACGAAAAGGGGGGGGGGGGGGGGGTGACGTTCTGAAAATATGGTGAAGGGGGGCACTGGCCAAAAAAGGTTGAGAACCACTGGTCTAAAAGACATTGGAGAGAGCAGACAACTATTAAGGAAGGCAAACAATATGAACACTCTGTAAACTCACATAGATGCAGAGGCGACGAAGGAGGGTTTAGCGTTGGGCTGGCTGTCCCGTTTTGTAAACACACTTTAGCTGCAAACTCCAACCAAACACGTACACGTCTAACAACAAATGGGGTGAAAAAGAAATAACTAAGCCAAACATGGGGAAACTATAAGGCGGCTTGGAGTGACAAGATTGAGGGCCTATGCCTAAATGGTGGGAAAAGGGCCAAAGAAAAGAAGAAGAAGAAGAAGAAGAAGAAGAAGAAGAAGAAGAAGAGAAGAAGAAGAAGAAGAAGCAGGTTCAAGCAATGGTACTTATAGAGTCGCTTTAAAGTCGACAGGGTCGACTTCATTGCACCGGGATTTTATCCCATATGGCTCGGTCTCTTTCCGCAGCGCAGAAAGCGTCGCACAAAGCACGAACTCCGTAGCTCTAGCGACGACCCACAAGAGTCTCCGAAAAATTTCACTCGTGAACCGAAGGACGCGGCCCGGAATCGAACCCACAACCTTCGGAGCCCGAGTCAAACGGCTTGACCACTTCACCACGGAGACTCCAATGGTACTTATGTCGCAAGCCAGAATTGGAGTAATGTAGTCACTTACCATAGGCATTTACATTGTTAAACAGACCGCTGAGAAGTAGTTCAGATCCGTGTGGGTGTGGAAAGCAAGGGGAAACTTCGTCAGTATTGTTTTTTTTCCGCTCGCTCGCTTTGAAAACAAGTGCAGTCCATTCACACTACTTTTAGTAGAGCTGGACTGAATTTTGCGTGTGAATTAGTTTTCAATGTTAACAGTGTCCCTCGCCGTCAGGCAAACCCACTCCAACTTCAGAGGTACTTGTAATTTACGTCCCAAAGTCAAGGACGATAGGTAAAAATTTTAAGTCCAACTGTTCGGTGTAGGGGTTGAACCCCATACCTCGGCATCAGCACACCGGATGTTTAAGAACACGCGTTCTTATCCATTCGGCCATGCTGACCTACTACCACAGTTTGTATTCATAGAAAATATAGTTAGTTGCATATCATTTACAGGACATCGCAACCGACCCCAGCATTATTTTTGGCTGTTTATGATTTCTTGGCAAGTTTATGTTCAGTAGAGTGCCATTGCTTTCTGAATGACCGTCACTCATACCAACTTATGAAAACCAAAGCAAGGCGGTCTGCTTCCAAACTTCCGCAGCTATGTTTCGAACTCGGTATGCGGGATTGATTACGAATCTTGGTGGCATAAGAAAATAATAATGAAATCATAACACAGAGGACAGATGGTTGTAAAGGAACATGATCGCCCGCGTCACTCGGCACGACACCTGCTGACAACGATGATCTGTGCTACCATGAAAGTAAAACAGAAGAAGAATCTTTCCTCCAAATAACAAAACAATGATCACTCAATGTTGCCCAGTTCAAACAGAACGAAACCGGACCATGCAAACGTGAGAAACGCAATCGTGTAACGCCACTTGGCTCCCCCGAAGATGGGGAGTCCACAACCTGCGCTGGCCAATCGATGGGAAGCTAACGGCAGTCAGCTAGCCGACTCCTCGACTCCAAACTCACAGCTTTCTGATACGATTCCACACGAGCTTCAATTTAAAAAAACAAAAATGCATCGCACACGATGCAGACATCTCGCAGATACATGGCATGAAATATCGGGATGGGTTAAAGAAAATACTGGTGTGGCTAAGGAAATTGAATTTTCTATTTCTGCGCCCCTGTTGGGCTTTCAGGGAGCGTTAAAAAGCGATTTGGTGGTGGGGTGTGGTGGTGATTGGGGGTCGTGGTGATGGTGGTGGTTCTGGTGGTGATGGTGGTGGTTCTGGTGGTGATGCTGGTGGTTCTGGCGGTGTTGTTGTGGTGGTGTTGTGGTGGTGGTGTTGTGGTGGTGGTGTTATTGTGGTTGTGATGATGGTAGTGGTTGTGGTGGTGGTTTTGTGGTGGTGACTGTGGTGGTGGCGGTTGTGGTGGTGATGATGGGGTGGTGGTGATGATGGGGTTGTGGTGATGATGTGGTTGTGGTGATGATGGGGTGGTGGTGATGTTGATGGGGTGGTGACGATGATGGGGTGGGGATAATGGGATGGTGATGATGGGGTGGTGGTAGGGTGGTGGTGATGATGGAGTGGTGGTGATGATGGGGTGGTGGAATAGTGGTTGTGGTCGACCTGGGAGCTCAGGTAAGTTTTTAAAAAGTAGGCGTCGATGCGGATTCAAACCTATGACCACTGGATCGGTAGGCGAGTGTCTAGTCACCAAGTGACCGCGGCTCCAATGAGGATTCAGGACGCAGAAGAAATGACAGCAGATGGAGAAACATGTCGGTGAGGCCGTGATGAGAATACGCCGTCAGCAATGGACAAGCCACGCGAGGGTCATTGTCAACATACTATGTCTCAATGCCCAGAGCAGAGCAGAGCAGAGAAGAGAGAGAGAGAGAGAGAGAGAGAGAGAGAGAGAGAGAGAGAGAGAGAGAGAGAGAGAGAGAGAGAGAGAGAGAGAGAGAGAGAGAACAGTAAACTTATACAAATGTATTTCGAGGTCGGACTCATTCACTGCTGAGTTAGAGAGGTGCATTATCTAGATTTGCTGTCCTCCCTTCGAAAGAGAAATCATCAAGGATTGTAACAACAAACATTCCGTATTTGTAAATGTAGTTGGTTCACTTATCCTAAATATCCTATTGCAACTATCTCTGAACAGTCATAGCCTATGGAAAGTGCATTTTAGAGATCCTAAATATCCTATTGCAACTATCTTGGAACAGTCATAACTTATGGAAAGTGCATTGTAGAGGTCCTAAATATCATATTGCAACTATCTCGGATCAGTCATAACTTATGGAAAGTGCAGCGTAGATATCCTAAATATCCTGTTGCAACTATTTCGGATCAGTCATAACTTATGGAAAATGCAGTGTAGAGATCCTAAATATCCTGTTGCAACTATCTCAGAACAGTCATAGCGTCTGGATAATGCAGTTTAGAAATCCCAAATATCCTATTGCAACTATCTCGGAACAGACATAACTTACGGAAAGTGCATTGCAGAGATCCTAAATATCCTGTTGCAACTATCTCAGAACAGTCATAGCGTCTGGAAAATGCAGTTTAGAAATCCCAAATATCCTATTGCAACTATCTCGGAACAGACATAACTTACGCAAAGTGCATTGTAGAGATCCTAAATATCCTGTTGCAACTATCTCAGAACAGTCATAGCATCTGGAAAATGCAGTTTAGAAATCCCAAATATCCTATTGCAACTATCTCGGAACAGACATAACTTACGGAAAGTGCATTGTAGAGATCCTAAATATCATATTGCAACTATCTCGGATCAGTCATAACTTATGGAAAATGCAGTGTAGAGATCCTAAATATCCTGTTGCAACTATCTCAGAACAGTCATAGCGTCTGGAAAATGCAGTTTAAAAATCCCAAATATCCTATTGCAACTATCTCGGAACAGACATAACTTACGCAAAGTGCATTGTAGGTAGAGATCCTAAATATCCTGTTGCAACTATCTCAGAACAGTCATAGCGTCTGGAAAATGCAGTTTAGAAATCCCAAATATCCTATTGCAACTATCTCGGAACAGACATAACTTACGCAAAGTGCATTGCAGAGACTGGAACAAGAATAGTTATAGCAACGGTGTCGCCTGTCGTCCCTGGAGGGAAGTGGAAGCAACAAGCACACTTTTTAAATTCCCTTTCCTCAGCTTGGGCTTCTGTCGGACCTTTGTCTACACACCCCCTTTCAGTCTCTGGATCACTATCTCTCTCACTTCCTACCATAAGACAATATCCTTTCTCCCATTCCTCCAGAACATATCACCCAACACTGGCTTCGAACAAAATGATAAAACATTTAATGCAGAAAAGTGTCACGTGTGTGTGCAATGTATGTGAGTGGAGATATGTGGTGTGGTCTATCGTGAATGTGAGATATAATCAGGTAGTTCAGGATCAGAGTCAACTTTCATCATCGTGCTCCGGCCATACAACTGCACAACATTCAAGATCAGAAGGAGCTCACCCGATGATGTGTCTCTCCGGCCGATTGTTGACTTCTTCCTGTATATCTTGGATAGTTTGGATGTCTGGTCACCAATGGGTGATTTGATTAGTTACCGTCCCTTAGGTCGACACAGACGGTGAATATGTATCTAATATAATCCAGTGATGAAAGAACATAGCCACTGGTCCAATAACATCTCTACTAAACACTGCTGTCAGTCAATCTACGAAATGTTTCATGTCATTAGGGAAAAATGTTATTTAGTTATAATCTTCCCCCTCTTATACTTCTTCTTCTGGTAACTATCACAGTTAATAATTCCGTTGTTGTTTGGAATACAGTCACTGACCAGTCTCTCTTCCCGCGATTCACTATCTGTACTCAAATGAAACCAGGAAGTGTTGGACCTTCTTTGAGGAACAGGGTTCAATTGTTGAGGTCAGTTAGCACTGCACCAGGGTACTGCCATTTTCCTCATCTCTGAGTGGTAGGTAAATTCTCTGTTCTAGTGGAACCTGTCGAAGAGAGAACACCCGGTGATAGCAACCCGATTCAGACCCATTATATGTGAGTGTAGGCCGAAGGCCGTACTCAGACTTTAATATCTAGATCCTCATAGAACCACTCTGGTATAAGACAGAGGAGTTCATCACATTACCTGAGACGTGGTAAGAACAGGAATGACCAAAGGGAAGCGAAGACACCCTAGTAGACACCTAACCGGAAAATCCCACCATTGACCTTCCCTTTATCCCCCCAACCACTCTCAATCTCCCTAAATATCATCCCACTACATTAGTCTTAACCCGCTGAGTTAAACAATATATTACTTGACCTATTTTAAGCTATGCATCAACCTACTACTGCCGACGCTCCTATAATAAGTTCACACAACGCAACCTTACTACGCTCGATCTCTAAACTCTATCAAGTAGGTACCTTATGTAAATTATTCCAAGTCAGAATCGAAATCACAACTTCACATTAAGGAAAAAATGTCCGTCGCTGTTCACAACATTAGACACAGTGATTTCTTTACATATTTTGAAATGGAACAACTCCACCCTCCTTTTTGTTTCAAACCATCCTGCACACTGCTCCCAATTTAGTTATTTTTCAGACAGCCGAGAATGTTGTCTGAGTGACGTCACTGACTTGGCCGGCAACCAAGTTAAGACGGCGTTTTCTCTCTTATCTTTAGATCCGGGTAAAACAACATGTCGACGAGTCTACTTTGATCCTGGGGAAATCTCAAAGAATCCTGGCTGTGTTTGATCTGATGAAACACCCCCCCCCCCCCCCCCCACAACAAAAAGTTGCAGCGGCCTAGACCGACAGTCTCTGGCCTTCCATCATTCTGGTCGACTACCTCCAGTAATTCCGTGACAAACGGTAGCCATTTGCCAGATAGAAAATGTACCTATAATAAGCGGTCAACTATGTGAGAACAAGAATGTTATAGTGCTATTGGAACATATACTATTATATGCAAGTGAAATATTGGCAAGAAACAGACAATATGAGAAGCATCTAATGGCAGTGGGAATTTGTTTTCTTGGGGAAATGAAAGAATAAAATGGACGGACAGAAATACGAATGTGGCAGACCATCAAGAAACAAATTAAAACCTTAAAATGATTCAGAAAACTTTACATAGACAGTCCAGATTTGGAGACACATTATGAGGAGAAATAAATTGGAAAACTCAGTGACAACTGGCAAAACAGAAGATAGGAAAAGAGCTGGCGAGGGCAGAGAGATCAACAGCTGGATGGCCTGGCCACATAGCATAATCATGACAAGAGGAGAGAGTTGATTCACGACTCATGTGATCGCGTGAGATGACGAACTATGACCGCCCACACTTAGGGCATGGCACATGATGATGAAAGTCAGTTGAATATCCTTTACAGGACGTGGCAGTCAAGCATTTGTTGACTGTTTGTGATTTCTTTGCAAGTTTATTGTTTGTCCTGGCCATGCGGGAGTGAGGGGGAATGAACAAGCTGATAGGCTAGCAGGGATTGCACCTCCTGGTGGTAGATTACCTATGGACAAGAGGAGAGGTGGTCGTGCGCCTCTGGGACCAGATGGAGAAGGTGGAGAAACAGATTGAGAACCAGTATGTGGAAAGGAAGAGATTGCGGGGGATTGGCAGAGGTTCTAGTAGAATCTCAAAACTGAGAGGGAAGGCCAGGAGCACTGTTAATAAAATAGCGGTGGAATCGATTAGTAGTGTGACTCTTCGCTGGCTGTTGAACGAGGGGAAGGAGCGCGTATGGGAATGTCCCGAGTGCAGTGATGTCAATTCTTAGCTCAACTCAACTCTTGGCAAGTTTACGTTCAGTAGTTTGCCATTGCTTTCTAAACGACGGGTACTCATACCTTTGTATGGGAACCAACGAAAGTGGTCTACTTCCAAACTGCCCGCAGCTGTGTTTCGAACGCAGATTGCAGGATTACGAATTGAATTCGCAACCCATTCGATATAAACATGTAAAGGGAATAGTATAGCAGATACAGCCATTGGAGATGAGAAGTGTGAAACCTTAAGATAGTCTATGCCACGACATATGTTCTGATGTGGCCTGTTCTCTTCCTTTGGCCTGTTCTCTTGGCCTGCTGGGGAATGAATCCGGACCACTGTCTTGGAAGTCACGAGCTCTAATCGCTGTGCCACAATGGCTTCCACACAATATATATATATATATATATATATATATATATATATATATATATATATATATATATATATATATATATATCTTCTATAGTTTGTGTTTAATTTTTTGTTGCCTCAATATAAAATTCAATATCTCAGTAACCAACTGAGGGAAAATGATGAGATTTAGTATATAACCTTATCATAATGTCCACCCAAAAATTTTTTTTTGTTCTGGAGATTGTACAGCAGATTTCAATGTTTGTTTATATTCAAAACAATGTTTTCCCGTGATGAATTTGAATAACGAAGATACAAACAATAGATTGCACGATTTATTGCCTGGCATATTTCGCTGCATCTCGTCAGGTACATACTGCAGAAATCACACAACTTACGTGAATAATTAGATAAATCCTTCAAACTGAAATATACACATGTTCGCACAGTAATGTCGCTTGTCTACCACGGTAATTTTAAACTGACTAACATGTCTTTCTGCTTACACAAGGACGGCTTACGAAAGTTGATTAGTATAGCTTCAGCAAACTTTAACAATCGACTACTTTGTGTGTTGAACAACACACGGAAGGCACTGTCTCTTTCAACCACGTGGCCACTCTCGAGCACATGTCTCCCGACCGATGAAGCCAAATTTTTCCGGTGTGTCGGCCTGCCTAGGCTACCATCTTCTGTGTGTAGTATCTTGTCAAACCAATTCGGAATATGTTCCGAAACCCTGCAATGTAACTGTCGCTTAGTTCTGCCTATGTAGATGGCCTCGCATCTGCATGTAAATTAGTAAATACAATTTGATTTGGCGTACAAAGCTACAGGTTCTTTTACTGCTGGGACTGGGATTGGTGTGTTTCTGTACCTGATGACTAGAGCTGCAGCACAGAATGTTCGCTCGACTGCTGTGGTGAGCCGGTCCTGCAGACGTTGCATTACGTCATCTCCTCGGAAGGTTAGCTGGATGAATACTTTGAGTTTAGGGACTGTAGTTACTTCTGATTTCGGTTTGGGCTGTTGGCAGTGGCGCTTTATAAATCCTGTGGAGTACCCATTCAAGTTTAAGGCATTCTTCAGAGTTTTAAATTCTTCTGTCAGTGTGTCCTGGGTGCATATCTTCCTAGCACGGTCAAACAGGGTCCGTACTAAGCCCCGTTTGTACTGGACAGGAGTAAAGCTCTGAAAATTTATGTATTGGCCAGTCCATGTTCCTTTGCGATACACCGATCTTTGAATTGTGCCGTCTGCTCTACGTAGCATTAGGATTGCAGGTCTCCCATTACCGTAAAAATAACTTTGTTAGCAAGAAATCACTAGTTGTTAAGCAAAACATCAAAGGAATGTTGCCGCTTTCAATGATTTAAGTTGATTTTGAACCTATCAAACCTGGGTGGGGGTAAATATAAGACGGCTGGAAAAATTTCATAACGATGCAACAGACAGTTTTCAAAATAATTGATCGTGAATGAAGGCAAACAAATGTGGACATACTATAGTTTGGTGTCAGGTCTTAGACAGATATGACTGAGTTACCGGTATGACAGTAGACGGTACTATCTGCTTTTTGTTAGCGCCGAATGTTTGACGGCGCTTTCCAAACCCGACACCACACATTGTGCCACCGGCTTCGGGCGTAAGAGCGCGACTAGGAGGGCACAAGCCTTATCTTGGTGCGAGGAAATGCAACCTAAAGGTGAAATGTCATGGCAGGGCAGACCAGGCCCTAAGCCTTGGTTGGCAGCTGGTCTAGGATCGAAGCTCCGACAGGCGGACAGTTAGAGCATTGCTTTGCTGATCCGGCAGCTTCTGCAGCTTGTCTTGTTCCAGATGTATTGGTGTTACCTTTCCTCTGGAGTGAACTAGGCAGGCCGAGAGAGGGATCATGCTGCAGGGCAACACATGGTCTCTATATTTCAGCCCAGGCTTTGTGCTATGGAGAGGTATAACTCCATCCCTGGTCTTAACCGGTCTCGGAATCAAAGCGAGAGGTAGCAGTTACGGGTTATAAGTCCTTGTCAATTGGCGTAGACATAGGGCGCCACGGGTTGCCTCTGACGGTGGGAGACACCTACAGGTGTCACTGATCAGCTACCGCCCGCCTCAAGCTGGGCAGCCTAAGGCCAATTGGGCGCTGATCTGCCACAGACTGCCTGCTTCAATGAGTGCTTGGGACTAGGACAACATCTGAATCGCAGGCTGTAAAACCAATGCACCAGATACTACTAAAAAGAAAAATAGAAACCTCAAGCTACGGCTTGCAACCTGGAACGTAAGAACCATGTGTTGAGGATTTTTCACTGACCTGACGAATATTGACGATGTGAGAGAAACAGCTGTGATTGATGCTGAACTCAATCGTCTTAACATTGAAATTGTTGGCCTGCAGGAGACTCACCTCGCTGAGGAAGGGTTACTCAGGGAAAACAATTACACCTTTTTATGGAAGGGTAGAGGGCAGGAAGAAAAAAGGCAACATGGTGTGGGCTTTGCATGAAGAATTCGCTACTGGGAATGATTGAAATTCTAGCTGGAGGTAATGAAAGACTATTATCCCTGCTCTTGGCAACCTCTTGTGGTTTTGCCACCATTATCACTGCATATGCAACGACACTCACATCCTCTGATGATGTGAAGGATTCGTTCTATGAGGAGTTAGACTGTGATCAAGGCAGTTTCAAAATCCGACTATATTTATATGCTCGGTGATTTCAATGCTCATGTGGGCAAGGACTCGAGTTTATGGCCAGTGTGCCTGGGAAAATACAATATCGGTCGCATGAATGAAAATGAGCAAAGGCTGTTGGAGCATTGCACCAGAAATGACCTATGTATTACAAACTCCTTTTTTTGAAAACAAAAGAGCTGCATAAGGTCACATGGAAACATCCAAGATCCGGCCATTGGCATCAGCTGGACTTCATCATCACACGGAGACAATATTTAAACAAAACATCATTAACTCGAAGTTACCACAGTGCTGACTGTGATACGGATCATTCTTTGGGTGTTGCAATGGTTAGACTGAGACCAAAGAGAATCTACACAGCTAAACACAAATCTAGCCCCAGGATTAATATTATTAACACCCAAGATCCTGATAAGTGCTTTGAGTTCCAACAATAACTTGAAGACGCTTTCACCGATACATCAGAAATTTGTACAGCAAGTGAAAAGTGGGGTAAACTTAAGGAACTCTTTATAAAACTGGTTTGCGGCAAACAGCCAGACACTGCAACCCTTGATTGATAAAAAGCTCCCCCGATGTGTCTCCACCTTGCCGTGGTGGGGGAGCTTGCGTGTCTCATCGACCCCATGTGCTTGCCGATGGATGAAAAACTACATATCGGACAGCTCATGGGATAGGGACCAGACTAAGAGAGACACAACCTGCTGCTCTGCAGGTAGACTTAGAGGATAGCAGTCTAAAATTTAAATCAGGTGCACGAAGGCAGAAGTTCTTGGTCCGGACAAAACACTTAAGGCTCCCTGTCGAGGGCTGTGGCTGGACGCCTCTAAGCCATAAACACTCGGATCTGAGAGCCGGGCCGATACCCGTCTACCGGAAAATAGAAATGTGATACTGAGAAAGCTACATGCTCAGGTCTGATACAAGTTCGAAAGCTCTCAGCTGGGGGATATGAGAGATCTCCGGATGAGAGGGCCAAGCCGTTTCTCGTTCACTGCTGCACGAAGGTAAGGTGATGAGCCGGCAGCACATGTAGCCTACCTTGTGAGCGAGTACAAAAAGTCAGAAAAGTGCCCCAGTCGAAGGAAATGGTTACGAAAACTGTCTGTATCTAACTCATAGAGAGTGTAGACAAAAGTGGAAGAACGTTTCAATGACGTGAAATGGAACGCACGGCGAGCGAACCTATTGCGTGGTCCGAAGTCAAAAGCAAAAGCTTACCGAGTGGATGTCTCTCGCAGTGTGACCGCTCCTGGTGTGTGCTTGGGCGATCAGTGGCAAGCGAGTTTCCCAACACATCAAAGTGAGGAACTAAAGCAGTCATGAGCAGGACGTGGCAACTCCTCGGGAGCCCAGTCTCAGAACAATATGTGCCGGCTCTGCAATTATGGAAGCCTCCTTGGATAGCGAGGGAATGCCCATGGTCTGCCCCTGCCTTCCCTTGAGGGCCGACCGCGATATCGTTGATCGTACTATCTTGACCAGCTGAGATGTTGGCGACATCACAACTGTCTAACGTGCCTCGAAAATAGAGGAAGGCTAACCTCATTAAAAAATGCCCGCCGGAAGTCGGAAGTGTCATCCTACGAGTGGCAAACTAAAAATTGACACTATGCAATTCCGTCCGAGTGAAATGTCTCGTCCGAATGTCTCTCGTGCTAGGAACAACTCTGACTACCTAGTTTCCGAATGCCGCTCTTGTTAGGAACAGCTCTGACTAGGTAGTTTTCCGAATGTCTGTCGTGCCTGGAACAGCTCTGACGGGCGCAACGACAAGCACATGTCCGAAAACTCGCTGAGTGGATGCCGTCTGCAAACTTGTCTGGTTTGTGCGGGAATGGCCCGGGGCAAACGAAATGACCAATATATTGAAGTGAGGATTTAAAGCAGCCGTGAGCAAGACTGACGATTCCCTCGGTGAGCCCAGAATCAGAGCGCTATGTGTCGGCCCTGCAACTATGGAAGCAACCTTGGATGGCGGAAAATGCTATGGACTGTCCCTGCCTTCCTTTGAGGGATGACCGTTGTCTTCGACCGTTCAACCTTGGCCAGCTGAGTTGTAGATGGCACCACAAAAGTGAGAGTCTCCCAGGAATGCTACCTGGTCAAAAAAAAGCACGCTGTAGCCGGATGTGTTGGCCTAGGGGTTTCGGCCCAAGGGCACATAACAGACACACCGCAATCACATCTGAAAAAAACACTCCGGATGAACGAAAAGAAGAAGAAGAAGATTGATAAAAAGAAGATAGCTCTCTTAAGAAACAATGAAAGAACAACGCGTAACACTCTCAGTGAGCTGAAGCAAGCTAGGAAGGATGCCAGGCAGTGTGCAAATGACTATTAGATCAATTTATGTGAGCCCATTCAAAATGTAAGTGGTAAGGGAAACATCACAAGCATGTATGAAGGGATAAAGAAAGCCTGTGGTCCAATGATCAAAAGAAGTGCACAATTGAAGACCTTGACTGGAGAAAACATCGCTGATAAGAAACAGCAGATGGATAGATGGGTAGAGCACTATTTGGAGCTTTACTCGAGTGAGACCAAACTAGCGGATGATGCCCTCAACGCCATGGAGGCCCTACCAACTCTTGACCACCTGGACACACTTCCCAGCATAACAGAGGTCAAGTGTGCCATAAATGAACTTGCATCTGGCAAGGCCCCAGGTAAGGATGGGATTCCAATAGAGGTTATCAGGAGTGGGCACGACACACTCACTCTACAGATCCACCAGCTAATAGAGCTATGTTGGCGAGAAGGACAAGTCCCACAAGATTTCAAAGACTCAAGCATCATAACGTTGTACAAGAAAAAAGGCGGTTTTTTTTTTAAAGAAAAAAGGCGATCGGAGCGATTGTAACAACTATAGGGGTATCTCACTTATGTGTATTGATGGGAAAGTATTTGACATAATCTTTATGCGCAGACTTCAAGTCATGGGAGATTAAGTCTACCCCGACTCACAGTGTGGCTTCCGACTGAACTGGTCTACCATTGATATGATATTCTCATTGCGACAAATGCAAGAAAAATTCTGTGAACAGAATCAACCACTGTTTATTGCCTTCATCGACCTCACAAAGGCATTTGATTTGGTCAGTCGTGAGGGTCTATTCAAGGCGCTAAAGAAGATTGGCTGCCCACCAACTCTTCTGTCCATTGTGGAATCGTTCCATACAGGCAGGGCGGGTATAATCAAGTTTGATGGTGCACCTTCAGAAGAGTTTGAAATCAAGAGTAGAGTTAAGCAAGGTTGCGTAATAGCTCCCGCCCATTTTGGAATATACTTTTCATTTCTACTGAAATATGCCTTTCGTTATCAGGATGGTGGTAAATACATTCACTCACGCTCAGATGGTGGACTCTACAATAATCAGAGATTGTAGGCAAAGACCAAAATTAGGAAGGTACCGACCAGAGAGTTGGTATTTGCAGATGATGCTGCAATTACGACCCACTCTGAGGAAGAATTACAACGTCTACTATCTGCATTTCCCAATGCTTGTTCTGAATTTGGTTTAACAATCAGCAACAAGAAGACACAGATTATGTCACAAGGTGCACAAAGGGTACCATAAACCTTTATTGGCGACGCTGAATTGGAGACAGCAAACCATTTTACATATCTAGGATCAGAGGTAAATAGCAAATTATCCCTAGATCAGGAAATAAACACCGGGATTGGTAAGGCAGCAGCAACAAAGAACAAGTTAACAAAAAGAGTCTGGGAGAACAGGAAGCTTACTGCAAAAACGAAAGTCCTTGTTTATCAAGCCTGTGTCTTTAGTACTCTTCTTTACGGCAGTGAAGCCTGATCAACTTACTCACACCAAGAGAAACGTTTAAACGGCTTTCATATGCGATGAGTGCGAAGAATACTTGGTATTAAGTTGCAAGACAAAATCACAATACTGAAGTATTGGAAAGATCAGGTAGTGTGACGGTTTGTTCCATGCTCAGTCTTCGTAGACTTAGATGGATAGGACATCTTAGGAGGATGGATGATAGTAGAATACCAAAGGACATCTTTTTTGGTGAATTACAGATGGGTAAAAGATCTCAGGGTTGGCCTCTACTACGATACAAACATGTGTGTAAACGGGATATGATTGATACAGGCATTGATAATGCACATTGGGAGCAAGTCACCACTGAACGTGTTGCATGGAGGGCAAATATCACAAATGGAATTAAATACACAGGAGAAAATTATTGCAGATAAGTCACACGCCGAGCGTGCATGGCGTAAGATGGTGCATGATGGTGGGAATGACCAGATGTTCACATGCATCCACTGTGGACGAACATTTACAGCACGAATTGGCCTTATCAGTCACATTCGCTACGGCCATGGGTTGTAGTTATGTCTTTTTGAAGCATAAGGTAACAAACTATCGTCTGTCAAGACGACATGGTGCCAATAATAGTTTCTAGTTTAATAGTTTACTTTTTTTATTGACTGTGCAGTGTTTGAAAATATTGCCGGTCCAAGTTTTGTATTCACTCTCTGTAAAGTTCATGCAAAGAACCACAAGAAAATTCAGGGATATCGAATTATAACCATGCAGAATACAATAGGCAAGCTGCTGGAGAAGGTAATTGCCAGGAAAATATCAAGCCAACTAGAGAGGCAAGGTGTTTTCCCACCTACCCTGGGTGGGTACCGTCCAAAAAGAGAAACCTGGACCAATGCAGCAGTCTTTGCCCACGATGTCTATGAAGGTTTCCACTCAGGCACTGAAACCGTTGCTGCAGCGATTGATCTTGAGGACGCATACATCAAGTACCACTGGATGTTTTAATGTTTCAGCTTCTTGAACTAAACGTAAGTCCATTCCTCCTTAGTTGGATCGCTGCAGCTCTCTTCCAACGGAAAGTAGTTTTTAGATGTGGCGTTGGACTTCGGAA